>CM076569.1:557098166-557698166 GCA_034641835.2 Pinus albicaulis | reverse complement strand
GTTAGTTATGAACATCAATTTGTAAAGCGTCTGGTGAAAAAATAGTTTGACTGTCAAAGGAGAAGTTTATGGATAGTGCAGCTGAAACAATTAGGATTTTGTATTGATAATTATTGTAATTTGGAAACTAACCTGGGAAATTGTTATCAAATTGTTAATGTGTATTCTCAAATAAGATCACATGAGAATCAATAGATTCTCATGATGATCTTATCATAGTAATCTGAAATTATAAAGAGGTGTACTCTCTTCCCACACAAGATAGACATATAAAAATAGATAAACAATATTAAGAGGGGGAGAGCACCAACATTGTAATATTTTATGTTTCTTTAATGAACTATGAATATAAATTGGTGGCACCATACCTTTTTGTTGAATAACTTGTGTGTTGTGTAGTGTTACTGTTATTATTAGTCTTGTTCATGATTTAACGATTGCAGAGTCTTAACCATTGTATTGTGTAACAACATAGGACCTAGACCAGTCAGTTTGTTAGTGTGAAATTTATTTAATTCTTGTTAAAGTTTGATGGTGTGTTCATTTCATTTGAATGTGTGGTTCAAAATTTGTTGAGAGAATGGTTTCTATGAGTTCTCTTCTTTTTTGAATAAGAGTGACAATGTGACAAAGTGGTTTTATTCTGCATTGTGTATTTATTTATTGAGAGTGGCAACACAGTTTGAGAGTGTAACAACTAGAGTGTTGAGTTGATGAGAGTGTGATTACAACAATTAAGTTTGAGATTCATTAGCACTATTCATCATTTTTCCTTGCATATATTTTGTGTAATAGCATTGCAATAACAAAACCTACTTGGATTGATAATTAATGTGAAGAGTTGGAAATATTTATCTGAATTAAAAGGACAATGGCTTTTCCTAAGAGAAAGTTAAGGAAAAAACTATACACAACTTTCACATAATTCAAGTTGAAACAAAAATTGGAATGTTGTATGAAATTTGAAGAAGAATTATTTAAGGGTAAAAGTAAACATATAATAATTTAAAAGTGTGTAAATAGTTAAATAGACAGTCTACAATTTGAATCAATCATGTTGGCTAAAGAATGAAGTATGGGCATGCATTTTAGTGAAGTAAGGAAATCTTGTCTCGTTTCACAAAAATGCACACCCAACCTTCATTTCAAGGGAAAATTGAATTTTTCAACTTTGAGAGTACTTTTTTACTCATAATTAACATTAAATTGTCATATATAAATTTTTGTTGTGCAAGAATATGCCAAATTGGATTGATTTCGTAGGGTTAATGTCAAGGTTTGTGTGCCTCAAATAGATGCACACCAAGACCTATAATTAATTTATTAGGCGATAATTATCATTCGAACCTAAATATAAACCATTTTATGCAACATAGCATGGTCATTTTCATAAAGGAAATTTTATACATTGAAATCCAAGTCTTCCAAAATAACAATAGATCATATCTGGGAGTGATCATAGTCAGAATAAATATGCACTCCTAGGCTAAACCAATTACACTCTTGGTAATGAAATTTGAAATGGGACATAATTGGACAATTCCCAACCTTAGGATATAACCTTGCATCATGTCTGACACATATCCTACATAGTTGTGTTTCCCAATTATATAGAACTTTCACATAAGGAAATTTGAAGCAAAACTTAGAATGTTGTAACAATTTAAAAGTGTTTAAATTCATTAAATAACAATAAAAAATTTGAATCAATAAAATTTCCCAATAAATGAAGCTTGGGCGTGCATTTTAGTGAAGGAAGGAAATTTTGGTTTGCTTCACAAAAATGCATGCCCAACGTTCATTTCAAGGCCAAATTGAATGATTCAACTCGTAGAGTATTTTTTTACTCATAAGTAACATTAATACAATTATATATTTTTAAATTTTCACACATATATATATTTTTTTCAGGAATACTCCAAGTGGCATGGATTTTAAAGGATAAACGACAGGGCTTTTGTGCCTAAAAAAAGTGCACACTAGAAATGTTTTGGAAAAAGGTGATGGACTAAGAAAAGTCAAACTTGTATTTTAATAGTTGAAACTTGTAGTTTCTAGATTGAAATGTTATAAGTAAGGTTGGCTGACCTTATTGTAGGAATAATTACATCCAACTATAGGGCATGGAAAAACAGGATATATCTCATCCTTGAGAAGAATAAAATCTTAGATCTAGTCAAAAGAAAAATAAATAAGCCTACAGATGAACCAAGTGAATAAGAGAAAGCAAAGTTTAAAGAAACATGAATATTGGCCATGATTCTAATAGTGGATGGAATAAAGGACAACCTCATTCCATATATATCCAACATAGATTCGTCTTAATAAATGTATGAGGCCCTATCCAAATTATTCACAATCAAGAATGTTATACAACCAAATCACAAAATATAAGAAAAGATAGATTAGCGGCTTAGAAATCAGCCTCTTTGAGGGGGAAGCCTCCTTTACATTACATAAATGAAAAATTCTTGGGTGATTCAAATGAAAAAACCTCCTTTCTATATATAGGGGTCTAAGGGGTCACAGTATAATCAGAGCCAACATAAAAATAATAATGTAAGGGAACAACAATAAAAATAGCGGGCTTCTATGGGGCACAATAATAATAATATGGGGACTACATAGGTACAATAATAACAATATTGGGGCTACACTAACAATAGCAATAAGGGGATACACTAGTCTTATAGGGACTCAACATGCCCATCTCCTTCAAAAAAGTGTTGTCTTCAATGCATGAGTAGTTCTATATGCTTCTGTATAAAATTTTCATCCTCCCATGAGGAATCTTCAGTGGGTAAGTTCTTCCACTTGATGAGATACTATGAAATTGATCAATTTCATAGTTGATGAGTTTTTGTTTCCATGAATTCTTCAGGTTCCAATATGATTTTTCCTTCCTCGTCAAGTTCTGGAAATATTGTTTGAACTGGGAGCTTGTCACCTATAACCTTCTTTAAGCATGAAACATGGAAAATTAGGTGCACTCGGGAAGATGTCGAAAGCTCCAATTTGTATGCCATAGTACCAATATTTTTCAACACCTTGTAAGGACCAGAATACTTTGGTTATAATTTATTATCGTTATTAGCTTGCTTGAGGTACATTTGTTTGTATGGTTATAGCCGTAAAAATACCCAGTCGCCTACATAAAAAAATCTTTCACTGTGATGTTGAAGTGCATGTTGTTTCATTTGATTCTACACCAAAGTGAAGTTATCGATGCTCGATGTGGTCCTCCACTACTGGAAATTTATATTTTATCTAAAATATGATGTGATGAATGGTGGATGATATCCATAAAGTGCCATAAATGGGATCATTTTTGTTGTAGTATGGAAGGAAGTGTTATAACACCATTCAACCAGAGGTAGCCACTTGACCCATTGTGTGTTTTATTGGATACAAAGCAAAAAATATATCCTTCCAAACATTTGTTCAATATATCAGTTTTCCCATCAAATTGAGGATGATAAGATGAGATATAAGTTAATTGAGTACCCAAACAAGAAAATAATTTTGTCCAAAAATTTCCATTGAAAATGGATCTTTATTGCTTATAATGATCTTTGGGTTTCCATGTAGCTTTTGAATTGTTTCCATAAATGCAGTAGAAATTGTATTGACTTTAAATGGATGTGATAATGCACGAAAGTGTGCATACTTGGTAACTTTATCAACTACCACCATGATGACACTTTTTCCTTCGGACTTGGGTAAACTTGGTATAAAATCCATTGAAACCTCCTCCCAACGTTGACTTGAAATGGATAAAGGTTGTAACTGACCCGTGGTCTTAATTGTCTCAAATTTATTTTGTTGGCAAACAAAACATTTCGCCACAAACTTTTGAATATCAGATTTAACGCCATCCCAAAAAAAATCCTTCTTAACCCAATGGTAAGTTTTTAAAAATCCTAAGTGACCTCCTAAGGGAGAGGTGTGTAATTCCAAAAGAATATTTTGTTTGAGTTGGGAATTCTTACAAATATATAAGTGATATTTGTACCATAATGAATCATTTTTACAACTAAATGTATCAGATGTACTGGGATCTTAATGCAAATTTTGAATGAGTTCTCACACCTCTTCATCATTTTTCCATTCATCCCTTGCTTCTATTTTCCAATCTGGTTGGATAATAGAAATGGCACAAAGCAATGCTTCCACATCCTCATCCTTTCTTGAGAGTGCATATGCAACAAAATTTTGCTTCCCTTTTTTGTAGATTATTTCAAATTCATAACCCAACATCTTTGTGACCCATTTTTGTTGCTCTTATAAAGATAATCTTTGTTCTAAAAATTATTTACGAATATCATGGTCTGTTTTTACCATGAAGTGTCTTCCCATTAGGTAAGGTCTCCATTTTTTAAGTGAATGTAATATTGCACACATTTCCTTCTGATAAATAGGTTTTTGTAAATACTTTCCTTTGATTGGAAGGATTTTAGAAGAAATGGGTCTTCCTTCTTGCATTAAAACAACACCAATTCCATTTCCCGAGGCATCACATTCCACAATAAAGGTTTTTGTGAAGTTTGGCATAACGAAGGCCTGTGCTTGGCACATTGCCTCTTTAAGATGTTCAAAGGCCTTAGTTTCTTCTGGAGTCCAAGAAAATGCATCTTTCATCATTAATGTTGTTAGAGGTGCTGCTATTCTCCCATAATTATTAACAAACTTGTGATAATACCCTGTCAACCAGAGAAATCCTTGAAGATTCTTTATGGTTGTGGGGATTTTCCATTCCTTAATGGCTTTAATTTGGTTAGGGTCTAACTTTACACCCTCATGAGATACAATATGACCCAAATATTCCACCTCCTGTACTCCAAAGAAACATTTGGAGGTTTTTGCATATAATTTTTTCTCCTTCAATAGTTTGAGCACCCTCTCAAGATGTTGAACATGATCATTTCAAGACTTTTTGTAGATTAGTATATCATCAAAAAACAATAACACAAATTTTCTAAGGAAGGGTTTGAAAACGGAATTCAAGAAACCTTGAAATGTAGAAGGTACATTAGTAAGGCCAAAATGCATGACCAAAAATTCATGATGAACCTCATGAGTTCTAAATGATATTTTCAGAATGTCTTCAGTCTTCATTCTCATTTGATGATATCCTGAATGAAGATCCAACTTGGTGAAGTAAATTGATCCATGTAATTCATCCAATAATTCATCAATTAAAGGAATGGGAAATTTATCTTTAATAGTGAGCTTATTGAGCTCCATATAATTGCGACACGTGCGCCTTGATCAATCCTTCTTGTGCCCCAATCCTATTGGAGTATAGAAAGAACTTTGACTAAGTTGAATTATACTGGCCTCTAGCATTTCTGCAACTATACATTCAATCTCACTCTTTTGGGCATAAGGATATTTGCAAGGCCTTATGTTTGGAGGAACACTTCTAGGAATAAAATGAATAGCATGATCATGATCACGAATAGGTGGGAGGCCATTGGGAGTCTCAAACACCTTGGAATGATTGTACAATACTTTTTGGAGATACGGAGAAATATATGATTTCAATGTTTGAGCCTGTAGTGAGCATAATTGTGCAATTATGCCTCATTTTTATTTCTTCAGAAGATTTTTCATGACATTAGAGATGATTTTCTTTCCTGGTTTCCCTGTGATACCCCATAATTTAACTTCCTTTCCTTCCGAAATTGTTTTAAAGAAAATTTCTTGAAAATTAAAAACTATAGTACCCCAAATATTGTAACCATTGGACTCCTAGTATAACATCAACACCACCCATTGCAATAGAAAGCATTGGACTATTCAATACATATTCCCCCATGGTTAGCTTGATATTATGGAACTTTCCAGAGAAATTTATAGTCTCTCCATTTGCAACCATCACTTGACACTCTGGTGTTGGATATAGGAAGAAATTCAATTCCTTGGCTATCTTACAATGAATAAAATTATGGGTACTACCTGAATAAATCAACAATATTACCTTTTTTTTTAATATGTCCTTCTATTTTGAGAGTTTATGAGTGGTAATTCCTGCCAATGCATTAAAAGACATGCTTAGATTCATTTCTTCCTTCTTTGGGGTTGGTCCCTAATGTATATCCTCCTCTTTTGATGTTTCTTGTTCCTTTTCTCCCTCCTCTTTGCAATCTATGTAAAATAATTTATTCTCGGTGCACTTATGACCTTTAGTGTATTTTATATCACAACTATAAAAAAGCCCCTTTTATCCTTTTTCCTCCAATTTTTGTGACGTCAACCTTTTAGGTTGTGGAAGGCTAGGAGTAGAAAATTTCCATATTGATAGTTGTGATTGGTAGAGTTCCTTGTTGCCATAATATTTCTTTCAACTTTTCTTGCCACCCTGAATGCCTTCTCCAATGTATCAAGTTCCCAAAGTCGAACCTCATTTTTTATGCTATCCTTTAAAGTCCCTATGAAGACATCAATCCTATACTCATTTGGAATATTTTCTACCCTGATATTCATTTTTTGGAAGTCCTCAATGTGCTCTTCCATTGAACCCTTTTGTTTTAGATTTATCAATTGGCTATATAAGGTGTTTCTCTTTGCATCCTCATAATGTGCTATAATTTCCTCCGTAAAAATTGACCAAGTGACAAGTGGTTTATGAGAACAAATCGATTGATACCATACAAAATGATTGGGTTCTAAATATAAATTTTCAATGCGTACCTTTTGCGAGTGTTGCACGTCATGGAAATCAAAATACTCCATTTGTAGTATCCATGTTACCTGATCCTTTCCATAAAACTTTCTCAATATCAATATTTTTAATGTGGTGGTTATTAAACCCAACATTATAGTTTCTAAAATGACAATTCATATTCCTTTTTTCCTCGTCATTATTTTCATGCATTACATTGTCACCCCTAGGAAGCCTTTCTTGCAACAATTTTGTCAAACCTTCCATGTCATATTTTAAACCATCCATGCTCGCTTTTAATCCATCCCTCAAATCTTCCATTTTTTCTTCTATGCCATCTATCTTAGCTTTCGTACCATCTATATTAGCTTCCATACCATCTATCTTCGCTTCTGTTTCATTTTTGGTTACTCTTTGCGAGAGTGAAATTTATTGCACTTGGTCTCGTAATTTTGATATATCATGTTGCAATTATTCTTCTTCATGTGTCATAGTATACATTTATGAGGGCTTAATGGGTATATAATTCTTTTTTGGAGGAATTTTAGAACCCGATACTAATATTTATTCTTCAATATGCCCTTGAAATCACTTCAAACTCATTTTTCAAACAAAAGTTATGTAATTTAAAAATATATATAAACATTTTAATTTCTTTTTAGGAGCTCGATATTGAGCCTGAGTTATCTCTTTGATTTAGGATCCCCAAGATTTTGACTTCAGTCACGTATTATCCCTTTGAGTCTTCTTTCCAATTCCACTAGCCCAACCTAATTTTCATTCTTCAAGGTAAAGTTATGCCCAATCTCCCACGATGTCCTGATTATAGACTGCTTCAGTAGAGCGAACTTGTATGGAGTGCCACATATCATTATTTCAACCTTCGGCCCTGAAATTACTAAAAGAAAAATGAAATTCTGTTCACTTTTTATCACTTTTAACATAATTCAAATCTAATTCCTGAAACGAAAGTTATGACGATTTTCCCTTGGTCACCCATTCGAGATGAAATTCTAGAGCCTACACTAAACCCTAACTTCCTCAGATCATATCTCTGAAAATATAGCCAAAAAAGATCTTAAATTCGTACACAAAGTTAACCCTTATTTCTACTCTACATGGTTTCAATTTCAACTATTGAAGCTTCATAGAAAAAAAGATATAGCGAAAATTCCAAGATGGCATGTTTGAAGAAGAAAAACCCTAGAATCCAATTCGTTGATACCAAATTTTATGCAACCAACTCACAAAATAGAAGAAAACATTGATCAATGACTTAGAAATCACCCTCTTCGAGATGGAAAACTCATTTACATTACATAAATGAATCATTCTTGGATGATTGAAATGACAAAACCTCCTTTATATATATAGGGCTATAAGGGGTCACAATATAATCAGAGCTGACATAACAATAATAATGTAAGGGAACAACAATAACAATAACGAGCTTCTATTGGGAAAAATAATAACAATATGGATACTACATGGGTACACCAATAATAGTAAGGGTTTACACTAACAATAACAATAATGGGATACACTAGTCTTATAGGGACCTAATGGTTTTCCCCTAGATAGGGGTTTTTCCCTAGTGTCTACCTATATTCAGTGTCTTTGATCTTCGTATTATGGCTTTGGTATTTTCTTGATGAACTAAGATAAAAGAAGAACACAAGAAAGTTAATAAGAACATAATAATATCACAAGTAATTATCATCATGAGAAAAAATATTTTCCTTTTGATTTTCCAACATGGTATCAAAGCTAAGGTGAAGAAGGATGAAAAAGGTAACCTGAAGATCCATTATAAGGAGAATAATGAGTCTTAAAAATTTGAATAAGGACGATCTTTAAAAGTATCATATAAGGGATTTATCTTCAATAACTATGTCTAAATCATTGAAGGGAGAAAACAAATTAGAAGGAGCCTCTAACTACAGGGCATGGAAAAAGATGATAGACCTCGTCCTCAAGAAGAATAAAATGTTGGATCTAGTCAAAAGAAAATTAAAGAAGCCTATATATTAATCAAGTGAAGTATAGAAATCAAGGTTTAGAGAAACAAAAATATTGGCCATGAGTCTAATAGTGGATGGAATAAAAAACATACTCATTCCATATGTATCCAATTACATAGATTCTTCTTAAGAAATGTATGAGGCCCTATCCAAATTATTCACAATCAAGAACATTGGTAAAATTGAAAGCCTCAAGAATGAGCTAAGAACTATGAATATTATAAAAGATGATATTTTGGCATCCTTCTTTGTAAATATAGATATAATAAGAGATAAACTCCAAACAATAGATGAAATAGTACCTGAAAAGGAGCTCGTGATTATTGTTCTTCTAGGATTCCCAACATATTGGAGTTCCTTTGCATCAGGGATCAATAGTTGGAAGGATAATCCTATATTCGAACAATTATGGAATGCATGTAGTTAATAAGAAGTTAGAATATCATTAGTAAGCAAGAAGGAGAATGAAGAGGAGAAAACTCAAAAGCCTATTCTGCCCATCACAATAATAAGGGAATATAAAAGAAGTTCAAAGGACCAAGGAGGACTCAATAGACCTATCCAAGATTAAATGTTTCAATTTTCACAAAATGGGTCATTATAGAAACATTTGTCTTGAGAATCCAAGGGATAAAAGAAGATATAGGGATCAATCAAACATTGTCAATGAAGGTTCACCAAACAAGAACAAGATGGAAGAATCTGAAGTCAAAGACTTATTTTCCATGGACTCCTAGGGAATCTATCCCTTACATATCCTTCTACTCTAAGCTTTGAATTATTTTCCTTTATGTTTTGATTTCTAGTACTTTTAGGTCTAACTTTATTTGGTAGAAATTTTTTGAATTATTTTGATAAAGTTATAGGTATCCCTTGAGATTGGAGGGAGCCCTCACCATTTTATCAAAGATAAGTATCTTACTCCTTGTATTATATTTTTATATTTGGTTTCCACTCTTATAAAAATTTGTTTTTATTATATGCTAATAACCTTTCTTTTTATATTTTCCTTTTTTAGGAAAGTTTTCTTAATGCTCAAGGGTTATGGAGGAGACCTCACAAGACAAAGCATGATAGAAGTTATGTTACAAAGGAAGCTCTTCAAGAATTGATTTCCTATTAAATATTTGTTAAAGAAACAACTCAAAGGTATGTCTTAGACCATAAGCTTTTTTCTCTTCATAATAAAGGTATATTCATTTCTTTTAATAATCTTCCTTATATTACTAACATTTTTATGTCTAGGACCTTTGAATCACACAAATTTTTGTAGGGTGATTATTCATTAGATTGAATCTACACTCATTAAAAATAATCATTTTTGTGGAACCCTAAAAGGTTCTATGTAAAACCCTAACCTAAGGGTGTGTCAATATTGATTATGAAATCCTAGTATACTTAGGGTTGATTTCTTTGATGTTTAGGGTTTTGATACTGTAATGTTCCTTTTTCAGAAACTTTGTCAATCGACAAGCAAATCTATTCTAGAGATAGACTGGAGGGGAATTTACTGGATTTTTCACCTTCATAAAGAAGGATGAGCTCCAGAGGCTACCTGGCCCACTATCAGACTCTGTCTATAGAGCGTTGTCAAGGGACAATATCCCCAAGAGGGAAATACAACAAGATGGGGAATCTCTCAAGATAACCCAAAAATGTAGCTACAACAATATAAAGACATAACTGGAAATAACAGTGAATAAACATTATGCCAAAATGTGTGAAAACCCTTGAGCCATTTTATTATGAATAACAGCAGCAAAAATATACAATGAATATCAGAAGAATAAGGTAAGAAGCCTTCCATGAATATACATGCCATAATACCAAATGCTGCTCCATAGCAGGATGCCCATGAATAGGGACTGCGCAGTCATATGAGGGAGACTGCTACAAAGAGTGTAAAACATAATAGTATCTACATAGATATGGCTCATACATCATTGGGAGAGAAGATCTAAGCTCCCAATCACTACCTCAAGTCAATCCTAGAAGGATTGGATGAAATATGCAAAACTATCAAAATGTCGGAGTTGCTGGGTAGCTGCAGCAAATCAATATGTGGAGTGGAATGGAGAAAGCTGAATGGTTGAATATGATGATGTGCCTTTCTCCAATGATTCTCCCAAATTTCAGGCTAATCCCGACACAAGAGAGTTCACCCTCTGAAATATCTGCAACACCCTCACTGCAAATATGCCTCAACAAGAACGCAGTCTATGAGAGGGCCTACGCTGTAACTGATGGTAGTGGTTGGCCTCCTGCCAATGATAGTGGAATATGCTTGGGAACCATCCTCACTAACCTCCCGGAAGTAGAGAACCTCCCTCCTCTGAAAGATTAGCTAGAAATGGTGTTGTGGGAAACCTCCAGCAACACCCAGCAACACTGCACAATCTCTGCTGCAGACACTGCGCTGATGAAGATGGTTGAAGCTATGGCTTGAATGCTGGAATATGGAGGATGAGTGCAATCCTTCATGAGCTACTCAAGAAGGATAGAAATTCCTAAATAGGACTCCCTCGTGCCCGAGGGCACTACAGCTCTGCTGAACAACAAGAGGCAGCAATTTTTTTGAATAGACAAATAATCAAATGATCCAAGATAGTCTCAATGGGCTGCCTTGCTCCTATTTTAAAATCAATGAGCCTTCACCTTCCTTCCTCTAGAAATTTCCTCCCTCATGGAATATTCCTCCACTAAAACTGCGCTGTCCCACTTAGTGCTTTCCAACTCATGCCAACACAGTTTGACTTGGTCAATTTGGCCTTGTCAATTTGCATTTTAATCCCTTTCACACATGAGGGTGTGAAATACAGCTCCATGATGATCCCTTTTCACATTGTAAGGGATTTTTATTTCTGTTTATTTTATGAATGGGTCACTTTACCCATTTTTATTCAACAAAATAAGAATATGCAAATATAATGTTCCATTTTAGCTTGAGGCTAAAATTGGGAACATTATAGTCCTCCCCTCCCACATGTTGCTTGTCCTCAAGCAACTGCATAGAGAGAAAAAAATTCCTCCTCCTTCTTCTCTTGTGGCCTCCTCATCCATGGTCCCACCACTGCTCAAATATGCTGCAACAAATCTTCCCTCCAATTCTCTCTCCCAAGTATGTAAACTGAAGATGATGCTCCTCATGGAAAGATAGAAGGTGTAGTGGAATCCTTCCTGCTGGAATGTGGCCTCCTTAAGGTAGGAGTGATGATATGCATGGGATAATGATGCTCCCAATGATGATCCTCTCATCCATGCTATCATCCAATGAAAATCTCAACCCACGGTTTCTGCAATGTGTTGGGGCTGAATGGAGAGTGTGCTTGTGCTTCTCAAGATGGTCCTCTCTCCATTTGAGTGTCCATGGGGATGCCTCTACCCTTGATATAAAATAGTATGGCCTAAGCTACCCCATCAATAAAACCAGCCATGAAATGCCTCTGCAAATTCTCCAAGTGTTCCATCCCACAAGAAGGTATAAGTAGCAATGTGGTAATCATGGTTTGCCCATGGTATCTCCTGCAACATAAAACATGTATAATAGGGAGAATCATGCTCCCAATGGGCTGTTCGTACAATTCTCTCCAAATAAATCTACTCAATATACATAGAACATTAGAAATACATAAGGAGCAATGTGCAATAAAAACAAGTTGTCAAATGACAACCGGAGAGTGGTTCCAAATCCCACTTATGGAATTTGCGCAGTGCCTCCTTGGCCTGCCTCAAAATCAAAAGTAACAAGTGTTGAACTAGCCACTTGTTTGTTGCCACAACATCTCCTCATAAGATGAAAACATGAAATACAATTTGGTGCCAATGGTGCACACCAAGAAGCATGTGGCTTCCCCCACAAACCATCATAAAAATAGCCAAAATAAAGGCTACAAGTAGCTGCAAGTACATCATGAAAAATTAAAGAAGGGATGATCCTCCTTGATCAATATGCTGCTCATATAAAGTAAAGAGGTACACAATGTGAAATTATACCTTCTCTACTATGTACTTGAGACCTTGATCTGAAATGGCTCATCATGAATGCTCTCCCTCTCCTCCAATGAGTAAGGGAATGGTTGTGCCAACCTCTCCAAAAACAACTGGGCTTTGCATCTATCCATATGCTGATGTAGATCATGCTGAATGCCCTCCAAAGTGAACTCCTCTAGCAAGGAAAAGTATGCATCCAAGTGCATAGCTAGGAAGTCCTCATGTGATGCATGCAAAAATTTCTTCTTGAGACTAGAAGCCCTAGCAAAGAAGAGTCTGCCATGGTGGTAGATGATCATATCATCCACTAAATATCTATCATCTCCCTTGAGGCCATCCAAAAGATCATGCATGCACCAAGATCCTTGGGAATACTCAACCAAAGTTGAGTCCTCCATCCTGGATCAATCCTCCACATAGATAGCGCTGGTGTTCTGCAATATGGTGCTCCATCACGCTGCTGCCTGTTACCTTGACATCCCCTCATGCCAAAGTCATCCTACAAGTTGCTGCCATGCCCATCATGTAGCTGCTCATGCTCAAAAGAAATGAGATCTCTGAAAATAAGCCTCCCATGAGAGACTATCATCTCCAAAGAATCTCCCGATCCTAGGCAATGTAAGCATGAGTGGCCTCCATCTACTCCAATGCATGAAAGAGTCCTTCCTCAAAGGAAGTATCATCTCTCTCACAAAATCTATCGAGCATCCATCCTGCATCATGAATATGCAATCCTCTATCCTTGCAGCAACATCTGCCAGCGCAATATGACTGATGAGAGTGGGTGATGCTGAAAAATGAGAGAGTGTCTCCCTCCTCCTTGAGTCTATCCCAAACTCTCTACGCTGTGCTGAATTCTCCCAAGGTTTCCACCCTCCTGAAATCAAGGTGTGAGGCCCCCAAATGTGGAGCATCCAACCTCCTCTACTGATCTAGTGGTCTCCTCGGTGCAATGTCTCCATGCAGTGAGACACCATCATCAAGAGATGACTAAATGTATGAATGGAGAAAACCCTCCATGCTTCTACTGTGCAATCCAATCATCATATTAGGTGCATCAACCTCATAAAATAGACAGGGTGTGTGCTCCTCATCACATGATGCTGATCATCCTCCCTATCTCCTCCTTTTATCTCCATAGCTCTGCACCCTACTATCAATGGCACAGATATATCATGAGTTGTGCCTTGATCTCTACATGGGAGATCCCAGGGAATTTCTTGCAAAGACACAAGAATCCCTCTATGTGGAGTAAGAGCTCCTCTTTCCTCTGCATGAGGAACTGGATCACCTCTAGCTATACCAGCGCAGTTTCCCTCCTCCTCATCAACATGTAGGGGAAACCTCTCCAAAATCTTATCTTATTTTGAAAAAGAGACCTCCATGCTCTATTGTGCAAGAATATGAGATGGATACCTTGCCTCCAACAAGGTGTGATGCAAGATTTCAGCCTTCTTATCAAGGTTCTGAAGTGGATCTGAGTTTATGTTTCCTTCCCTTTCATGCAAAGTCTTGGTTTGTTTCTCTGCATGTGTTTCAGATTTTCTCCCACCAAATCCTTCCATCATGGTTCCAATGAATCTGAAATAGGAAGAAGTATTTGCATCCTTGAAATAATATGACTCAAATATCCACCATGCATAGGTCTTACCTCTCAAGTGCAGCACTGCAAATCTGATAGCATCTCCTTTGGAAAATTTGTGTTGTTGCAACATGGTCTTTAGCTCCTCTACCCATGCTTTTGGCTAAACATGTAGGTGAACCTCTAAAAGTAGATAGAATAAATCCATCTTGTTGCTGGCTCTTCTTCACCTTAGACTTGCAAAAATCCATGAAGTGAGATGATCTCTGAATGATGGAGTTTGAAACTCATACTCTCTTAGAAAATCTCTAAGAGTTTTATTCTTGGTCACCTCTCCTTCCTTTCCCATATTTTTCATGACAAGTTGCACATGTGACTATGCTATACATCAAGGGATGTGACTGCATGTTCACATTCCTCATCAGAAAACCTAGAGTTTATTTCTACTTCAAACCCTTGTGGAGATTCTTCAAATCTCTCCCTTTTCTTTTGCTTGGGGCTCCCATGAAAGCCCTAGATAGATTTAGGGAGAAGCTTGGCTACCTCATCTCCTTTTTCTTTCTTCTTCTTCACAAAGTGGAGTCTTCCTCATCTTCTTAGATGGAATCTTGGCGAAGATCCACAGGCTGAGCCAAGATTATGCTTTGATACCACTGTAATGTTCCTTTTTCAGAAACATTGTCAATCGACAAGAAAATCTATTCCAAAGATAGACTGAAGGGGAATTTATTGGATTTGTCACCTTCATAAATAAGGATGAGCTCCAGAGGCTACCTGGCCCACTATCAAACTCTGTCTATAGAGCGTTGTCAAGGGACAATATCCCCAAGATGGAAATATAGCAAGATTGGGAATATCTCAAGATAACCCAAAAATGCAGCTACAGAAATATAAATACATAACTAGAAATAGAAGTGAATAAAAATTATGCAAAAATGTGTGTAAACCCTTGAGCCGGTTTATTATGAATAACATCAGCAAAAAGATACAATTAATATCAGAATAATAAGGCAAGAAGCCTTCCTTGAATATACATGCCATAATACCAAATGCTACTCCATAGCAGGATGCCCATGAATAGGGACTACGCAGTCATATGAGGGAGACTGCTACAAAGAGTGTAAAAAATCATAGGATCTGCATAGATATGGCTCATACATCATTTGGAGAGAAGATCTAAGCTCCCAATCACTGCCTCAAGTCAATCCTAGAAGGATTGGCTAAAATATGCAAAAATGTAAAAATGCTGGAGTTGTTGGGTAGCTGCAGCAACTCAATATGTGGAGTGGAATGGAGAAAGATGAATGGTTGAATCTAATGATGTGCCTTTCTCCAATGATTCTCCCAAATTTCAGGCTGATCCCGACACAAGAGAGTTCACCCTATGAAATATCTGCAACACCCTCACTGCAAATATGCCTCAACAAGAACTCAGTCTATGAGAGGGCCTGCACTGTAACTGATGGTAGTGGTTGGCCTCCTACCAATGATAGTGGAATATTCTTGGGAACCATCCTCACTAACCTCTTGGAAGTAGAGAACCTCCCTCCTTTGAAATATCAGCTAGAAATGATGTTGTGGGAAACCTCCAGCAACACCCAGCAACACTGCACAATCTCTGTTGCAGAAAATGCGCTGATGAAGATGGCTGAAGCTATGGCCTGAATGCCGAAATATGGAGGATGAGTGCAATCCTTCATGAGCTGCTCAAGAAGGAGAGGAATTCCTAAACAGGACTCCCTCGTGCTCGAGGGCACCACAGCTCTGCTGAACAATAAGAGGCAGCAATTTCTCTGAATAGACAAATAATCAAATGATCCAAGGTAGTCTCAATGGGCTGCCTTGCTCCTCTTTTAAACTCAATGAGCCTTCACCTTCATTCCTCTAGAAGTTTCCTCACTCATGGAATATTCCTCCACTAAAACTGAGCTGTCCCACTTAGTGCTCTCCAACTCATGCCAACGCAGTTTGACTTGGTCAATTTGGCCTTGTCCATTTGCATTTTAATCCCTTTCACACATGAGGGTGTGAAATCCAACTCCATGATGATCCCTTTTCACATTGTAAGGGATTTTTATTTCTGTTTATTTTATGAATGGGTCACTTTACCCATTTTTATTCAACAAAATAAAAATATGCAACCATAATGTTCCATTTTAGCTTGAGGCTAAAATTGGGAACATTACAGATACTGTTATAGAAACCCTAGTCCTTTAGGTTTTGTTGTGTATTGAAATCCTAGACCTTTAAGGTTTTGGTAAATTATGGTTTTTGAGAAAAAAACTTATAATATTTAGATTAAGATCCTAGGAATGAAACCTTATGTGTATATTTTTCTGTATGATCGAAACCCTAGCTCGATCAAAATTGTTGTATGTCTAACTTTAATGTACTGGTATTTGTGTCTTGGGTTTTCATCATAGATGTTGTTGTGCATGATTATGAAATCCTAAATATGTATATATGTTAACCAAATTTTTGATGCTTATAGTTTGTAAATTCTAGGGTTTTTAACAAAGTCCTAGTAAAGTTTGATATTCTAGGATATGGTGATATTTTTTGCAATGTAATGATAAAATCTAGGGTAGAAGTTGGTCATATTGTTGAAACCTTAGATTGCGCTATGTTTGGTTTTGATTGTTGATATCCAAGTCTCAATGCCTCAAAGATGGATTCTAGGGTTTGCAATAAATCATAGTAGAGTTTTTCATATCTCTAAAAGTAATGTTGAGGCCCTAGATATAGTGATACTGACGTCTTGATTGAGTAACTTTAAGTTTCAATGATGTGATCCATGGTATGTAACAAAACCCTAGAAAGAAATTGATAGCATAAAAGTATGTGTCTCTTGTTGATTATGAACCTAACTAAGTTTAGGTATTTGATGTCTAAAGTCTAATGCTTCCATTATTGTATAATTAAGATATGGTTAACTTCATATGTATTTGGATGTACCTTAATGTCCTACAAATTCCCCCTTTACACAGTCCATTGAGTGGAAATTTTGCCCAAGACCAATATGATTCCCGCCAAAAAATGGGAATTTTTTTGCCTTGTTAATTTTTCCAATAACCCTATGTGCAAGATCAAGGCCTCAGGCTAGGGCCAACGGTCCACCCCCGCCAACTTTGGCTCCTTTTCTTTCGGGTGTAGTCACGTTGGGGTGATGTGGCTGGGGCACAGGGCCAAATGTCCGTGCCCTTTGGCTCTACCCCTTTTGCTCCAAGGTAAGGTCACATCCTAGCCATATGGTCAGGGGTTGGGGCCAGCTGCTTGCGCCCTCCAGCATACCCCCCACTTCAGGAATATTTGTGTCGATGGGATCATGGTCCAAGGCTTACATACTCACCCTCTTTGTGAAATTTCCGCTACAGTCCTGTGGAGTCTAATAGGTCCAGGGGCTAGGGCCAAGTGCCCAATCCCGCTGCCTTCCGCCCTATGCTGTGGTCCTGTGTCATAATGTGACCTGGGGCCTGGGGCTTAGTCCCTTCCCCTCTGCCATAACTCTCCTTCATGGGCACATGGGTGGTCACAAAACCAGGGCTAGGGCCAAGTGCTTAGCCCTCATCCATTTCACTTGCAGTTGTATGGTAATATGTGACCAGGGGTTGGGGCTCACTTCGCAACCCCTCTTCCAAACACAAAACTACAAAGAATTCAAATATAAATCGAGTTCTATATTTATTAAGAACCAACTCAATGGTCCATTGGTCCAGTGCAGAGTATATACATGGTAGGTCAAGGGGTCAAACCCCGCCGAGGCCTTCAGGCCTATACATAAAAAAATAATTCCAGTATCGGGGTGCCACGTTGTTAGTGTTGAATATTTAGTGATAAAAAATGCTCTTTTCAGGTTTACTTAGTAGCGGTCCTAGGTCAAAATTTTATATTTTGAAGTCGGTTTTAAAATAATTTTTTTTTTGCTGGATATGTTTAGATATTAAAAGCTACTCCCTCTAGTCTATTCGTGGTCATTATCATTTCATAGGTCATTTCCTCCATTATCATCTAGAGTCTTAGGTCAGTCACCATGCTTTCACCTAGGTCAGTGTTAGTGTCTGAGTGTGAATAAACTATTCAACCCTTTTCCACATTAATTTATCAATACGGGTGCGTACATTATTTCAAGGTAACCCGCAAGATATATGCAAGAGCAATGGCATAATCCAATATTGATCACATATTCAACAATTAAAACAATCAAAACTATTGTAACAACAATTAAAGATAAATTGCAGAATTATAAAAGCATTCACAACAATTGAAGAAACATACCGGAATAGCAGTTAAAATAATCAAACAAAAATGCGAAAGAAACAAAAGGAAATAACGCAACACCTGATCAGAAGAGTGGGCCCAACTCTCTGACCAGGGCTGCGGTAAACTCACAACTTACAGATGGAATGACAAAATGATTTGCATTCAATTAATTAAAATTATTCTGTTACAAAATTGGTCTCTTGCACACTAACCCCGATTCACAGACCCGGGACCCTTCTTATACAAATGTTAAAATAACCCGTCTTCCCAATCTGACAACTAATATATACAAATCTATAATTGTTACAACGACTAAACTAGTTTCCATGAGAAAACCAAGAAAGGCCTGAAATAGTTCTGGGGTAGGTTTGGATTTGTTGTGCTATTACAACATATCGAAATAATGCTGAGAATTTGGAGTTTCTTCTGTAACTTGCAAGTGCGACCTTTTAACTGTCGGATCTGTGGAAATAACAGAATTAATAATTGCGTACGTAAAATCTCCATGACTATTATTTCATTAATCAAACATTCCATATAAGATAGTGGAAATGTATTTACCTCACGTGTTTAGAACAATTAATGATACAAAGAGGTAGAAAAGTAGGGTTAAAATAGAAGAGAAAAGTATACAGATTTGGTACCCAACATCTCCCCCCAATTGGTCTATCTGCATGTCCTCATGAAGCTCATCGTCTTATCATATCTGGCTTGGACTGACTGTGGTTGTCATGAAGCTGAGCGAGGTCATACTCTTCGGCCATCTCTGTTCCATGGGGTTTATATCCCTCTGTCAGAACAACATCCTTCCACCAATATTTGCTGACATTGTATGCGGGAGTATACTGATTTGCTAGCAACCAAATGAGGGGGAACTGAAAGCTCAGTCACATCCACCGGACCCCACAAGTCTGAATACATGCTACAAAATGTGGCACTCTTTCTAATGCTTGTGCAAAATTGGGTGCTCCAAAAGGTTCTCGATTTCTAATGGCTGATGATGACAACATCCACCTCCTTTGACAACTGTCAAGAGATTCATCCCGAAAATTTACTACCTGTCTAATACAGAGGTAAACACAAAATTTTTGGGTTGCCAACATATGTTCCTTATGTCTCTCAATCTGTAAAAAGGTAAAGTGCTTATTATAAATATTCGTTGCCTGACCATGCTCCCTCCTTATCATCACAGGCCTTCTTCTATTTAAACTGGTTGATAGTTTAGGAGGTGAAGGATCTTAGGTGAATATCCCCCACAAATGGAACGAGATTGAAGGTCTGGTCATGCTTGAGGAAATAATCATGCATGTAAAGTTCGCACATTAAGTGCTGACCCACGATATCATGAATTTTCAAAATACAGAGGAACTATAATGGATTCTCAATCTCATGGCTAATTTCCTTATAAATAATTTCTAGGCAGAATAAAAAGAACTTCTCATGAAGGAATAAAGCATAACTATGGGTGGGAGGTCTATAGGCCATGACCTGTTGTGCCAAGGTAAACATATTCTCCTTATTTGATTTCAGCATTTTCACTTGTTCTTCTAAATCCTCCATCTTACCCTTCTAAATCCTCCATCTTACCCTGCTGTTTCTCTTTCCTCTGTCATGCTCTATCTAATTGTTCTATATACCCAGTAATAATATCAGTGGCCTACTCTCGAACCCCCTTTGTCTCCTTATTATGTTCATTCGCAGTAGATTTCCATTTATGAATTTCAGCAGCCAGGAAGAATTCTCGGGCTTCAAACAAATGCTCAATTAGACCAGTCTGTGTAGCAGCAGAGGAAACCTCCATCTTAGGTTTTATTGCCTTCCATTTATATAATTTTACATTTTTCTTCAACCGAGATACTTGCTTTCTCAGCTTCCGAACTTCCTTCTTAAATCGCATGGTCTCGTTAAACTGTAGCTTATACATTTTCTTAAGAGTTAGTCTCTTGCTTTCACATTGTTCTATCCATTATTGCTTAACAATGAATTCATCTCCCGACCCTGCATCAGGTTTAGGAGGCGATGGAATGTTGTTAATGGCATCAACTGGATTTTTTGTTATGTCTTCCTTACTTGGTTCCCTTTCTTCAGGAGTATTCTCCTTTTCTTTCTTCCTTACCTCAGGAGATTATGTCACTTGGTCAGTGATTTCGTCGGCCATTCTCTGCTCCGGTGTTTCCATAGAATCCCCTTTTCCCTTTTGAGCTTTTGGATTCCCTTGCTGAGAATCAACAATCGATGGAACGATATCTGTCATATCTTTCCCTGAATCGAAAAACTTCATTACTGGTGGGACAACGATCTCCTTTATTAATCATTGGGGAGAACGAAACCCCCTTTCTCCTCTAGGCATCATGGCCTGAAAAGGAGAATGAAGAGTATCTTTTACCTGATTGGTGTCTACCATCTATGATTTCTTTTCTTCATCGCCCTCGTTTTTCACTTGGGCCGAGCCTCCTTCATGCATTGCTTCTTGATTTGGGGTCGACACTGGTTCTTGTGGAGCAGTGTCAACCTCGAGGGTTGTTCCTTCTCTGTCTTCCTGTCCTTCATGCATTGCTTCTTCATTTGTCGTCGACACTAGTTCTTGTGGAGCAGTTTCGACTTCGAGGGTTGTTCCTTCTCTGTCTTCTTGTCCTTCATGAATCAGGGGTGGTTCTTGTGTGACACCCCTTCCTGTTTCAATATCCATATCTGTTTGGGCAGGTGATGCTATTTCTTGCGTAACAACATCACTTTCCACCCCTCTAGCTGGTGTTCCTTCTCCCTGTGCTTCATTAATGAAAGTTGATGATTGTAGGACAGTCTCAACTTCATCCCTGTTACACAGTAATTTGTCACCGTCCCTGCAATCCCCATCTCGCCCATTGGAGGTTCGTTTCTGTGACTAATAATTAGTGTCACGCCTTGCAAATACCATCATTGCATCCCTTTCCATGAGGACGACATTCCTTCTGTTGATCATTTCCTGAGCAGACCCCTAAAAACACCTATTTTTGCCTTGGCACTGGTAGCCCGTTATGTACTCGCGCCAATGAGGAAACATGATCGAAGCCTGCCACTAATTGGTCATTCCGCTTAAGCACCCGCCAATTTTTGAAAGTTTTTTAAAAAAGGAGGCGAAGTTTCGATTACAACAACTTCGTGGATGAGTCATCAGGAGTGGTTTCGACTGAATAACCATGGCCTTCCTCCTTTGGCCTCTTGTTTCCACCTTATGGGGAACCTCCCAAGGGATAAGGCCTCCCTTCCACTATTGTAGGGATCCTAACCTCCTCCTCTCCTCTATAAATATAGCCTTCATCCATTGATGAAGGGGCTGAATGGCTGAATAGCTAGTCTCCAAGTTCCCAAGAGCCATCAGAGCCTTATGCTGCAAGAGCCTTGATTCATTCCCTTAAGGCCAAATCCAAGCAAGGATATTATTGTCGAGACATCCGGAGAGAGAGGTTTGTCCCATCCCCGACAGGCTTCTTCGAGACATGTTCCGCTGGCGACCCTCCAAAGGAGAAGTCAGTGTCATAGCTATGGTTGTATTCTTCTTGACTGGACAATGATAAGCGAACACACAGGTCTCACCTTGTTGTTGATTATGATGATGAGTTATGTCTTCTCCGACTGACATATAGTTGCATATACTGGATTTTACACTTGCGTTTGTTTTGTTTCTTGCGTGTGCAGGTGTCCGATCACGGGGATCGTGAGGATTATGATTTGCCAGAGCTAAGGAAAGGGAGCGCTACTTTCTCTACAAGTGACAGTGTTGGATTCCAGGTAAGCCTTCATCGCTAGTTGGTTTATTTGCAATTAGGAACCTGCACTATAGCATGAACGATTGTGGCTAGACCCGGTCTGGGGTAGTAGGGATCGCCTTTGTCCGCAGAGGGGATTTACCTCCACAACAATTTGGCGACTCCACTGGGGATCGTCTAGCTTGTTTTTGTTTGCTTTATAAACTACAGACGGAGCCTGAAGTTAGCCAGATAGCCTTCGAAACACTATTGCTCTGCATTAGCGAAGTAGATCAAAGCTGCTTCAGTCAATCTCCGGTTTAGTTTATGAACTGAACACTTGGAGTATTGTCTTGTCTTTTCGATCGATTCCTGACTTTGCTTGCTTGATCAGCTCTTTTGGCTGGCTCTTTTCTGAGTGTTTGGCTTTTGGTTCAGCCCCAGAGGATCAGATCTGATCTCTGCTTTTCCGAATTTTCACCTTTTAATGGTTGGCTTGATTGGCGCGGTTTCCACCCTGACAGTCGCGCCAGTTGGCGCAGGTTGCTAGTTCATCCCTCGCGCCATCCCCTGTCTGGTGCGGATTACAGCCAGATAGTAGTGCCATCCCCTGTAGGTGCTAGGGTTTACCCTTGTTCGGAAGTTTCTTTTGGTCAGTACTTTGCTTCTGGGTTTGTTTTAGATTCTGCTTGAAGTGGTGAGTCTGGTCTTGGTTGGGAGAAATTATTTGTTTTTTCATTTTCTGTGCTGGCTTTTGTTCTGCCAGATAACTGATTACCACTGTACTTTGCTTAGTTTTCAGTGAGTTAATAGGCCTGGCTACACTAGTGGGTCACACAAAGTTCTGGCCAGCATTGGATGTGAAAATTGAGACTTTTTCCCTGAATACTTCACCAGTGTGTCTTTCCCTTCCGGTATTTTCTCTATATGAGCATAGATTACATTGCTCATTGTTTGAAATGTCTTCTTTCCATGATTGTTTGATGTAAAAAGGAATGAATGCCTTGGTTTGATCTCTTTCTTTGGAAGTCCTCTTTGTGTTTGACCTCGTATGTCTTGTCGCCTTTTGAGGGATTTCGTTACAAAGTGTTTGAAACAACGATTGCATTCTTAGTGTTTGTTTACATCTCTTTTTCATTCATCCTTCGTTAAGAAGATTTGCGTTCTTTTAGTTTTCGTCTCATAGTTTGCTTTTCATTAAAATGCACTAGATCACATTGCATTGAAAAAGTATTTTTTGAGATCCATCATTGAACTTAGAACACATTGTTTAAAGATTGAAAGCTAAAAATCGCATTGAGTGCATTCTCTTTCATTAAAAGCATGCATTAAGTAGATTCTCATTTCATCGAAAAATGCTTTGAGTGCATTCTTATCATTTGAAAAGAAAAAGGAAATTGTGCATAGATTAGAAGTGCATAGTTTTCGGAAAAGAGGATTTTGCATAGATTACATTGCATTATTCGCATCGTTGAATGTTTGAGAATACTTTTGGATAGTGAAAGTCATCTAGTTTGGAAAAAATTTTGTTTACAGTTTTGCTATTTGCTGCATCATTGTTTGAAGTTCTTCCCTTAACTAGATAGCATTCATCGAATTGAAAGATTTCTTTTCTCATATAGCTGCATATAGGGGATTGTCAGATGACATTCGGTAGGGCTTCAAACCGAGACATAATTGAAGATCAACATTAAAATTTATTGAATTAACATAAGGAAGCATTGAAACTTAACAAAATATTTAGAGGTCTAGGCTAGTGACGTGTTCCAGCGTCGTTAAACCTAGTAGTTGTCGTTTTCCTTTTAGATTTAGACAGCGCTAGTACGGACTTGTGCTCCCCGTACCGTCGCGTATATAAAGGGAGACCCCACTAGGTTTTTATCCTTTATCCATAAGAAGCCGAGTCTGCCGCCCTATACCCGTGATACACCGGACACAGAATTCCGGGAGATTGCCTGCACGTACGTTAAGTCCTTGGTTGATTTATCTTTCATTTTGAAACCAAGGTGTATATTGCAGTTCACGGTTATTTGGTACACCCTTTGCCTAGAATTCCTGAGCAGTCATTTTGATCTTATCTGACTCTTTAAATTTGAAAAGATCATCAAGCGCTTGTCCTTTCATGATTGTTTCCAATCTGAAGGTGATAGAGTCACCTTTTGCCTGTTTCTCGACTCTTAAAAGATGAAACAACAGAATTTTGTTTCAATGTTTTAAAAAATTAATTGCCCACGAAATATTCCTGGTTAAAGTTAGTTTCCTTAGGGTGTTGTTTTGAAGATTGTTTCTGATGGCAACTTTTCCGGAGTTCACTAACCAAGGAATCCCCTCCGATGGGAATCCTGGTCATTTTCCTCCTTTTGGAAATGTTGGTGCTCCTTATATGGCAACGTTGTCCCTTCCTGGGTTAACTGTTGGGTTGCCCGTTTGGTTGTTTTCAACCTTTGTGGTCCCAAATGTTTGGGCTACTGGTCAATCAGTTCCCCCGCCTGAGCAACGTCATGTTGATTCCAAGGTGGACCTCTCCCCTTCTTCGCCTGTTTTTGTGTCCTCCTCTTCTGCTTCGCCTGGTGAAAGTCTGGATTAGAGTAACCAGGTGGCTAAGAAGAAGAAGAAGAATTCTGATAAAAGAGAGGCTAAAGCTGCAGCTACTGCTTCCAAAGCACCCCCTATTGATAAACCTTCCAACCCTCCATGGAAAGTCAAGTTCCCTTGCATGTTGTGCATGGAAGACCATCTTCTTCAAGATTTCCCTGGCATTCCCAAGGTGCTCAAAGTATGGTCCAATGGTCTTCCACCGTTGCCTTTGGCTTCCGGGAGTCAGGTTGGGGGCACGTCTTCAACTGGTACTGGTAAGGCTCCTAAGAAGCAGGGTAAGATTACCAATCCCTGTAAGTTGTGTGAAGGGCACCATGCCATTCACCTTTGTCCGTATATGGATGAAGCCAAGCGAGTTTTGGACAACTCGGCTGTTTCTACACCATGCCTTCCGGCTGGTTACAAACAACTTTCTTTGAGTCCTCCACCAGCTGATGCCATGATTGGTCGATTGGTCAAGAGTCATCCTTGGTTGATCACGCTCCCTCGGAAATTAAAATTCAGGAATCCATTCCCGACCAACCATTGGTCATGGGATCGGTTGAGCTGGACCCGCCTGCGGTGCACCAGGTCTTTTTCGTTGAGAGTGGACCTCACACCCCTCATGTTCTTCTTATTTCTTCAGATTCTTCGGACTTGGAGAAATATTCTCTTGTACCTATACCTCAAGAAGCTGCTCCTCCGCCTCCGGTGATGGAGGTTCCGGAGGATACCCCTCCCACCTTCGAGATCACGGTAGAGGCTTCTGGTCTGGTCGTCCCCAACACCATTATAGACGAAGGTGCCTCTGTTAGTGTTCTATCCTCAACTACTTGGCAAGCTTTTGGCTCGCCGCCGTTTGCGCCTGTTACGCAGAATCTGTTGGCATTTAACAGAAGAACGAGTCAACCCTTAGGGATCCTTCCAAGGTTACCTGTTACTTTGGGAGGTAAAACCGTCCATATGGACGTGATGGTTGTTCCAGGCCCCTTGGATTTTAATCTGCTCTTGGGGCATGATTACACCTATGCCATGGGAGCACTTGTCTCCTCCCTTTTTCGTGTGGTCTGTTTTCCACATGAAGGAAGGATCATGACCATTGATCAGCTTTCGTTCTTTGGTCCTGATGTGGCAACTGGCCCGCCATCATCCCTTCCTGGTTTTTATCCACCCGTTGTATCTGCCCCACCGCAGGTCAACTATGTGGCTACCTACCCCGTGCCTGTACTCAGTGATGATGCCGTCGTGCATAAAGTGCTGGGGGCATTGGGTCCTAACTTCCAGGATCCTTTCCTTCCATCAGGAGTGGAACTCTTGGAAGCCTTGACTTCTTGTTCATTATGATGAAGTCGGTCGGAGCAGAGTTCCTTGCCTTGTGTCAAGCTCCTTAAAAAATGAAACAAGGTTTGTCGGAGCATGGTTCTTTTCCTGTGTCAAGCTCCTTAAAAAATGAAACAAGGTTTGTCGGAGCATGGTTCTTTTCCTGTGTCAAGCTCCTTAAAAAATGAAACCGGGTCTTGTCGGAGCAGAGTTCCTTGTCTTGTGTCAAGCTCCTTAAAAAATGAAACAAGGTTGTTGGAGCATGGTTCCTTTCCTGTGTCAAGCTCCCTAAAAAATGAAACAAGGTGCTCGGAGCATAGTTCGTTTTCTTGTGTCAAGCTCCTTAAAAAATGAAACAAACTCTTCTGAGGATAGTTTTTTTAGTGTGTCAACCTCGTTAAAACAATGAAACACGTTCCTGTTCAATTCAAGTCTTTGTTTAGATCTCGTAAAATCCCAGTCGAGTCTTTCTCTTGATCTCGTAACTTGAACCTTCACTCCATCTGCCTTTCATATGGACTGAAGCTTGGGGGGCATGTACCTCGAATTTAGTCATCATACTGGGGGCATGCTTACTATTTTAAGCATAGTTTGTTTCCATTTCAAGCTTGTGTAAAAATGAAACCGGTTTCAAGCATAGTTTATCTTTGTTTCAAGCTTGTGTAAAAATGAAACCAACTTCAAGAAAAGTTTTTGATTTCAAGCTTGTGTAAAAATGAAACCTTTCCCATTTACCTCTTGTGATTGCCATTTTTATCAACCTGTTTTTTCCAGATGAGCCTTGGTTTTCTCATTCCATCGTCACTATCTGCTTGGCCGATCATATGCCTTCACTTGGTTGTTTTACCCATTCCTGAGGAATCGCTGCGATGAGTGGTCTTGTTAGCCAGCCTCTTAACCTTTACTTGTTCTGAGCAGTTCCACCATTACCAGAACTAGTTGCTACCCTTTATACCACTCGTTCCTCTAGGAGGAGTCAACTTTCAGCTCTTTTCTGACTCTTAAAAATTGAAAAGATTGCCGAGTCACTTGTCATTTTGATCTCGTTAAAGTGGTTATGAAATGACATCTACCCAGTATATGTTTACCCATTTTTCGGGCTGGGATACATTACTTATGAAAAAGGAATACCCTAGCCTATCACGACTAGGAGGTTTTCTTAGACATAGTTTTCTATCTTTTCGGATCTGAGGAACTATTTACGAAAAGGGACTATTGGAGTTTACTTTTCCGTTGTCTTTTCAAACTCTCTAAACATGAAAAGATGTCGAGTTCTTCTTTTGTCAGACTCGTTAAACCCAAATGACATCGGAAATTGTCATAATGACGATATTCGAGTTTCTCCTTCCTAGGGCTCGTTAAATGTACTAGGATGGATTCGTTCGAAGGACGAACTTATATGACAAGCATATGGTATCATCTTCAAACTTGTGTAAAAATAAAGAGGTACTCGCTAGGATGGTGGGGAAAAATGGAACCAAAATCATTGTCGTGTCAGTAGTATGTCACTCTTGAACATGGCACTTGTCTGCATTCGTGTCGGGTTGGGGACATCTCATCTCGTTTTTCACTTGCCTCCGTGGGTTTGGGTGATCCTTTTTGACCTCTCATCTGCTCTTTGCCTCGTCACCATGACCTCTGATCTTTTGATGTCAAATACTTCCAAATCCACTGTTGTGTCGCCGATATGTTCAAGAGAAGGTGACCTCTGCAGAATTTCAACCTTCCTCTGATTCTCATCTGATCTTGATTCACAAAGACATTATGTTCCTCTGCCTCGCGTCGATGATGTGGGAAACACTATGGCCCACCTTTGATCAAGGTCACTTCCTGTCGACTTCAGCTCATTATCCAAGAAGTTGATCTAGAGACTCCCTTCGGGTACCTTGGAGCCTGCATACCTCAATGGCAGGTTCTTCGCGTTCGACGTGAGGTTTTCATCATTGGCCTCCGATCGAGTGATTCTACGGGTGTTCGACGCCAACTCACTGATTCACATGCCGTAGATTTTACCTATAGTACCTTGAGGGCCATTGTCATTATTGGTGGTACCTCTCGCGTCTGTTAACAACTTTCATCATTGGATGGTAATCAGACGATGTTCTTGCATGTTCGACTTTAGCTCACATATTCGCATGCTTGAACTTGTACTTTGTTTGGGTCGAGATGGAGCGCAAGACCCTCGATTCCTGTCTGTTATCATCCAGGCTGCGATTTTGTGGATTATCATGATTAGTTACCTGACTCACTGATTGGATGGCTGCGACCATGCCTAAGTCTATTTATCGATCCTTACTGGATAACTGCGTCCATACCTTGGATCTGGATTATTGTATACTCTGTTATGGATTGTTGCGCCCATATATATCATGTATTTGAGATATCAGTTGTATTTCTCTATGCAGGTTTTCCGACGGTGGTGTTTTCAGTTGAACACGTTCTCGTAAAGCATTTCACCCCTCTCTCTCTTTCGGGCCTCATGCTTTAGGGGGCATCTGTTACACAATAATTTGTCACCGTCCTTGCAATCCCCATCTCGCCCATTGGAGGGTCATTTCTGTGACCAATAATTAGTGTCATGCCTTGCAAATACCATCATTGCATCCCTTTCCATGATGACAACATTCCTTCTGTTGATCATTTCCTGAGCAGACCCCTAAAAATACCTGTTTTTGCCTTGGCGCTGGTAGCCCATTATGTACTCGCGCCAATGAGAAAAATTAACACTGATCCCGTGCCAATTGGCGCTCTGTCCCAGTTAAGCACCCGCACCAATCTGCTTCTGGAAAGTTTTTAAAAAAAAGAGGCGAAGTTTCGATTACAACAACTTCGTGGATGAGTCATCAGGAGTGGTTTTGACTGAATAACCACGGGCTTCCTCCTTTGGCCTTTTGTTTCCACCTTATGGGGCCTCCCAAGGGATAAGACCTCCCTTCCACTATTGTAGGGATCCCAACCTCCTCCTCTCCTCTATAAATATAGCCTTCATCCATTGAAGAAGGGGCTGAATGGCTGAATGGCTGAATGGTTGAGTCTCCAAGTTCCCAAGAGCCATCAGAGCCTTATGCTGTAAGAGCCTTGATTCATTCCCTTAAGGCCAAATCCAAGCAAGGAGATTATTGTCGAGACATCCAGAGAGAGAGGTTTGTCCCATCCCCGACAGGCTTTTTTGAGACGTGTTCCGCTGGCGACCCTCCGAAGGAGAATTCAGCGTCAGGGCTATGGTTGTATTCTTCTTTGATTGATTAATGATAAGCGACTATTGGTTATGGTTCCACTCCTGTTGTTGATTATGACGATGAGTTATGTCTTCTCTGACTGACATATAGTTGCATATACTGGATTTTACGCTTGCGTTTGTTTTGTTTCTTGCATGTGCAGGTGTCCGGTCACGGAGATCGTGAGGATTGTGATTTGTCGGAGCTAAGGAATGGGAGCGCTACTTTCTCTACAAACGACAGTGTTGGATTCCAGGTAAGCCTTCATCGCTAGTTGGTTTATTTGCAATTAGGAACCTGCACTATAGCGTGAACGATTGTTTCTAGACCTGGTCTGGGCTAGTAGGGATCGCCTCTGTCCGCAGAGGGGATTTACCTCCACAACAATTTATGTACCTCGAATTTAGTCACCATGCTGGGGGCATGCTTACTATTTCAAGCATAGTTTGTTTCCGTTTTAAGCTTGTGTAAAAATGAAACCGGTTTCAAGCATAGTTTATCTTTGTTTCAAGCTTGTGTAAAAATGAAACCTTTCCCATTTACCTCTTGTGATTGCCATTTTTATCAGCCTGTTTTTTCCAGATGAGCCTTGGTTTTCTCATTCCATCGTCACTATCTGCTTGGCCGATCATATGCCTTCACTTGGTTGTTTTACCCGTTCTTGAGGAACCGCTGCGATGAGTGGTCTTGTTAGCCAGCCTCTTAACCTTTACTTTTTCTGAGCAGTTCCACCATTACCGGAACCAGATGCTACCCTTTATACCACTCGTTCCTCTAGGAGGAGTCAACTTTCAGCTCTTTTCTGACTCTTAAAAATTGAAAAGATTGTCGAGTCGCTTGTCATTTTGATCTCGTTAAAGTGGTTACGAAATGACATCTACCCAGTATACGTTTACCCCTTTTTCGGGCTAGGATAGATTACTTACGAAAAAGGAATACCCTAGCCTATCGCGACTAGGAGGTTTTCTCAGACATAGTTTTCTACATTTTCGGATCTGAGGAACTATTTATGAAAAGGGACTGTTGGAGTTTACTTTTCTGATGTCTTTTCAAACTCTATAAACATGAAAAGACGCCGAGTTCTTCCTTTGTCAGACTCGTTAAACCCAAATGACATCAGAAATTGTCATAATGACGATATTCGAGTTTCTCCTTCCTAGGGCTCGTTAAATGTACTAGGATGGATTCGTTCGAAGGACAAACTTATATGACAAGCATATGGTATCCTCTTCAAGCTTGTGTAAAAATAAAGAGGTACTCACCAGGATGGTGGGGAAAAATGGAACCAAAATAATTGTCGTGTCGGCAGTATGTCGCTCTTGAACATGGCACTTGTATGCATTCGTGTCGGGTTGGGGACATCTCATCTCGTTTTTCACTTGCCTCCGTGGGTTTGGGTGATCCTTTTTGACCTCTCATCTGCTCTTTTCCTTGTCACCATGGCCTCTGATCTTTTGATGTCAAATACTTCCAAATCCACTGTTGTGCCGCCGATATGTTCAAGAGAAGTTGACCTCTGCAGAATTTCAACCTTCCTCTGATTCTCATATGATCTTGATTCATAAAGACATTATGTTCCTCTGCCTCGTGTCGATGATGTGGGAAACACTATGGTCCACCTTCGATCAAGGTCACTTCCTGTCGACTTCAGCTCATTATCCAAGAAGTTGATCTAGAGACTCCCTTCGGGTACCTTGGAGCCTGCATGCCTCAATGGCAGGTTCTTCGCGTTCGACGTGAGGTTTTCATCATTGGCCTCCGATTGAGTGACTCTACGAGTGTTCGACACCAGCTCAATGATTCACATGCCGTAGATTGTACCTATAGTACCTTGAGGGCCATTGTCATTATTGGTGGTACCTCTCGTGTCTGTTAACAGCTTTCATCATTGGCTGGTAATCAGACGATGTTCTTGCATGTTCGACTTCAGCTCACATATTCGCATGCTTGAACTTGTACTTTGTTTGGGTCGAGATGGAGCGCAAGACCCTCGATTCTTGTTTGTTATCATCCAGGCTGCGATTTTGTGGATTATCATGATTAGTTACCTGACTCACTGATTGGATGGCTGCGACCATGCCTAAGTCTATTTATCAATCCTTACTGGATGGCTGCGACCATGCCTAAGTCTATTTATCAATCCTTACTGGATGGCTGCGTCCATACCTTGGATCTGGATTATTGTATACTCTATTATGGATGGCTGTGCCCATATATATCATGTATCTGAGATATCAGTTGTATTTCTATACGCAGGTTTTCTGACGACGGTGTTTTTAGTTGAACACGTTCTCGTAAAGCATTTCACCCCTCTCTCTCTTTCGGGCCTCATGCTTTAGGGGGCATCTGTTACACAGTAATTTGTCACCATCCCTGCAATCCCCATCTCGCCCATTGGAGGGTCATTTTTGTGACCAATAATTAGTGTCATGCCTTGCAAATACCATCATTGCATCCCTTTCCATGAGGACAACATTCCTTCTGCTGATCATTTCCTGAGCAGACCCCTAAAAACACCTGTTTTTTCCTTGGCGCTGGTAGCCCATTATGTACTCGCACCAATGAGGAAAATTAACACTGAGCCTGCGCCAACTGGCGCTCTGTCCCAGTTAAGCACCCGCGCCAATTTTCTTTTGGAATTTTTTTTTAAAAAAGAGGCGAAGTTTCGATTACAACAACTTCGTGGATGAGTCATCAGGAGTGGTTTCGACTGAATAACCACGGCCTTCCTCCTTTGGCCTCTTGTTTCCACCTTATGGGGAACCTCCCAAGGGATAAGACCTCCCTTCCACTATTGTAGGGATCCCAAACTCCTCCTCTCCTCTATAAATATAGCCTTCATCCATTGATGAAGGGGCTGAATGGCTGAATGGCTGAATGGTTGAGTCTCCAAGTTCCCAAGAGCCATCAGAGCCTTATGCTGTAAGAGCCTTGATTCATTCCCTTAAGGCGAAATCCAAGCAAGGAGATTATTGTTGAGACATCTGGAGAGAGAGGTTTGTCCCATCCCCAACAAAATTTTTCAAGACGTGTTCCGCTGGTGACCCTCCGAAGGAGAATTCAGCGTCAGGGCTATGGTTGTATTCTTCTTTGATTGATTAATGATAAGCGACTATTGGTTATGGTTCCACTCCTGTTGTTGATTATGATGATGAGTTATGTCTTCTCTAACTGACATATAGTTGCATATACTGGATTTTACGCTTGCGTTTGTTTTGTTTCTTGCGTGTGCAGGTGTCCGATCACGAAGATCGTGAGGATTGTGATCTGCCGGAGCTAAGGAACGGGAGCGCTACTTTCTCTACAAGCGACAACGTTGGATTCCAGGTAAGCCTTCATCACTAGTTGGTTTATTTGCAATTAGGAACCTGCACTATAGCGTGAATGATTGTTGCTAGACCTGGTCTGGGCTAGTAGGGATCGCCTCTATCCGCAGAGGGGATTTACCTCCACAACAATCCCCTATATCCATGATTCCTTCGTCAATAGGTTCCATAGGAGAGGATGGTTCTTGTGTGGAAACCTCGATGGTATCACCAATTGTTTCCTCCTTTTCCATTTCTTCTGGTTCTTCCTGCTCTATCTCCATTTCCTTCGGATCTTCCTCTTCTGTTGAATTGTCAGAAGGTGTTGGTTCTTCCTCCATTTCCTCTGGCTCTTCCTCTTCTGATAATTCAGTCGGAGGTGCTGGTTCTTCCTCCCTAGCAGTGATAACGACTGCTACCTCCTCTTTCGATAATTCATAGAGCTCTGCCCAGGAAACTTGAAATCGAGCTATTGCATGCATAACCAACAAACGAACTAGACTGTGATTGGAGAGGATTGATAGCACCTGGAAAGAATGCCGAGCGAACTGTGCCATGTGCTGAATTTGTTTCAATAAAAAGAAAGGTATGTTTAAAGAATGAACTTGTGCCTGCGGGAATCGAAGGTGAGCCAGAATTTTGAAATGGTACTTGAGCAGAGTTGTAGACCATCCTTCACAGATTATGTATTTCATCACGAAGCCTGCTACCTCATTCCATGGATATGGTACATATTTACAGTCATACCCTCTCCCATACTGAACAATGCTTTCTCCTGCCTGCAGAAACAGTTCAGAAAATTCCGGCAGGGGAATTATCTGAGAAAACCATTGTTGTCCTTGCTGTCTTAGCCCACTAAATTCTGCGATGGATTCTTCTGTGATGGGAATTTCTATTCCTTTGACCCGAGATTAATTCCCATTCAAATTTAGCGCAAAATGCATCATGATTCCCTTGTCGAATCCCTACAATATATTAAAATAGATATCCCATCCCACAATAATGAAAAATTTCCACACATTTGAATTTCTACAGACCAATATTGTATCTTCGGGTTCATGCAACACAACCATTCTGACCATCCCGTAGAGACTATAATAGCACTCTGGACGCAACAGACCGCTGGAAAGAGTGATGGCTACCAAATTCAACAAAAAAAACATGGTGAAATAACGGTAAATACGGCAAGTGATTTCTCGAGAAATAAAGAAAATCATGGAAAATTATGATAAGTGCGATGAATGAGATGGTAATTATTTCACATGAGTTGGAAAGGAATGATCGGTTGGAAACATGTGCATGTTTATGATCCCAATAAATATTAGTGATTATACAGATTATGGTAAGGATCATGGAGCGGACCAACAACACGAGGTTTTAATAATTACTTTGGAATAATCATTGGTGTGGTTTAATTACGTCATTGTTTAGTTATGATGGAAACCCCCCCCCCCCCCCCCCAACTTAAAAATAGTTGTCCATGACATCAAAGTCTTATCCATGGAATATTTAATTAAATCCACAAGATTCAAATGGAGACATACCTAGCGACCTACCTGAGGGAAGTGACAGTTGGAAAAATAACAACACAGTAATGATGCAGACGGATTAACAACATCAAGGAGTAGCAACATCATGGAGTAACAAAATCGCGGAGTAGCATCATCCGAGGAGTAACAACATCATGAGTGGCAGCATCCGGAGTAACAACATCACGAGTAGCAGCATCCGGAGTAACAGTATCATGGAGTAGCAACATTCGGAGTAACAACATCACGAAGTAGCAGCATCCAAGGAGTAACAACATCACGAGTAGCAACGTCCAGAGTAACATCATCACAAGTAGTAGCATCGTGAGTAGCAACATCCTGAGTAACAACATCATGGAGTAGCAGCATCCAGAGTAACAACATCATGAAGTAGTAGCATCCAAGGAGTAACATCATCACGAGTAGCAGCGTTCGGAGTAACAACATCACGAGTAGCAGCATCCGGAGTAACAACATCATAGAGTAGCAACATCCAATACTTAGGAAATTTCCAGCTCCGCAACAATGCTCCTCAGTAGTAACTCCTGCAAAAAGACAACAAGTAAATAGTAACAATATTTATTATTATTATTATTTTATTATTATTATTTTTATTTTTTATGTTTTATTTTTTATTAGAACAAGGATGCAGAGGAAGAATTATTTTCACTGATAACCTTCAGACTAGATTTCTCGAAGAGATGTTTAATGAAAGTATTCTTAGAGGCTGGATGGTGGTATAGTCTCAGGTGATGTCCATTTGCTATGAAAGAAGCACGTGTATTGTCAACTGTGATTAGTCTAACTGTTCCATTATCAAATACAACATCCACCTGGTAAGGTCCCATCCAACGAGTGCACAAATTTCCTTTAAACATGTATTGTCAACTATGATTAGTCTAACTGTTCCATTATTAAATACAACATCCACCTCGTAAGGTCCCATCCAGTGAGTGCAAAGCTTTCCTTTAAAATCCTTATAACGGGAGTCATAAAGTAATGTCCAATCTCCTCTGTGAAACACCTTGTTTTTGATAAAATTATCATGCCATTTCATCCTCTGCTGCTGAATAGCAGTAGTCCTCTAGGTAACCATTGAACGAATTTTATCTAGTTCATTAAGCTAAGCCAGCTGGTGTTTTTGGGCATATGACAGGTCCAAACCTACTTCAAGAGTTGTTTGAGCATACATATTTCAAATTATAATGGGAACAATGGGGATTTCCCAGAAACCAACTCAAATGGTGAAAACCCAGTTGTGTTCTACCATGTATTTTTGTATGCCCAGATATCTTTAGGCAGCTTTTAAGCCCAATCCCGATGATGGTATGCCATAGTTTTTTTCCAAATATTTTCCAATGCCTTGTTTGTGCTTTCCACTTGTCCATTCGATTAGGGGTGGTATGGAGATATCACTATGTGCTTGACCCCATATTTCTGCATAAGCCTTGCTATCATGTGTGATGTGAATTGTGATCCTCCATTTGAAACAATCTCCCTTGGAGTACCATAACAAGCAAAAATGTCTTCAAATAGAAAATTTGAAACTGCATGTTCTGTTGCTTTTGCAACAGCCCTAGCTTCTACCCACTTAGTCACATAATCGGTGTAGACCAAAATGTGAAATTTTTTTGGGAAGGTGGGTTAAAGGGCCCAAAAAAATCGATAGCCCACTTCTCAAAAGGTTTGAGGACTACCTGGGGCTGCAAAGGCATTTCATCGGATCAACCAGGCTACCCCATGCGCTGGCAACTATCACACCTCCAGACATAATTTTGCGCATCCTGAACGATATAAGGCTAATAATATCCCATTTGTAACACCTTATGACCTGCTCTTTTATCTGCAAAATGCCATCCATAAGGGCCATCATGGGTAGCCTTCAACACTTCATAGATATCATCCTCAGATACACAATGTAGAACTTGCTTATCAGCTCCTGTATGAAAAAGGTACCTGCCATCTAGGAATATCAGACACTATGATGAATAATTTTCTGTTGTTCCCTATATGACAAATGACGGGGCACCTTCCCTATAGCAAGATAGTTAGCAATATTTGCATACCACAGAGGATTAGTAGGAATTGAAAAAATTTACTCATCCAGAAAACTATCTTCTATGGGTGTGCCTTCATCATTATTATCCATTATGGACAGAAAATCAACAACTACGTTATCTTTTCCTGGTTTATCTACTATTGTGATATCAAATTCTTGAAGCAATAGAAACCATCTTGTAATGTGACCAGGAGTTATAGGTTTATTCATCAAATACCTTATTGTTGCATGATCAATATGTATGAAATTAGGATACCTGGTGATATAGTGTCAGAACTTGTTGATAGCATAGATGACAACCAGGAATTCTTTTTCAGTCACCGTGCAATTTAACTCAGTAGGAGTTAAATTCTTGCTGACGTAGTAAACTGCATACAATGTCTTGTCTACTTGTTTTCCTAAGGCTGATCCTACTATTGTCTGAGAGGCATCAACATGTATACGAAATGGTAATGCCCAATCAGGTCTTCTAAGGATCAGAGCTTCGCAAACTAGTCCCTTTATTTTCACAAAAGTTGCTTCATAGTCCTCCGTCCACAAAAATTATGCATCTTTTGTTATCAATTGAAAAAGTGGATGTGCTATTTTCGAAAAAAAAATCTATAAAACATTTATAATAACTAGCGCAACCGATAAAACTACATACCTATGTGGTTGTGTTAGGTATGGGGAAGTGCAGTATTACCTTTACTTTAGCCGGATCAACTCGAATTCCAACAACCGAGAGCAAATGTCCCAATACTATTCCTTCTTCCCTCATCATGTGAAATTTAAAAGTACTCAAAGACACATAGGTCTGTTTACATCTTTCAAGTAATTTTTCTAGATTCGCCAATCCTTCTTCAAATGAATTCCCATATGGAGTAAAGTCATCCATATAGATTTCAACATTGTCATCAACTAAATCAGAAAAAAAATCCTAGAATTTCCCTCTGGAATGTTGCAGGTGCATTACACAGACAAAATGGGATAACCTTGTATGCAAAGGCTCCCCATGGGCATGTAAAGGTTGTTTTATCTTGGTCTTCTGGGGCGATATGGATTTGATTATACCCGCTAAACCCATCTAGGAAGGAGAAAAACTTCTTCCCAGCCAGGGTGTCCAGGACTTGGTCAATGAATGGAAAAGGGAAATGATCTTTTTGAGTTGCTTTGTTTAGCTCCCTATATTCCAAACAAATCCACCATTTACCATTCTTTTTGGGAACGATAACCAGCGGGGACACCCATTGGCTATCTGAGACAGGGTAAATTAAACCTACATCTAGTAATTTCTGAAGTTCGTCCTTGACAATGTTCTTTAAAGCGGGGTTCATTCTCCATTGGGACTGTCTCACAGGACAAAAATCTTCCTTAATGTAAATATGATGAGTACATAAACTAGCAGGAATCCCCTTCATGTTGGTATAATCCCAGGAAAAAGTTTCCTGATGGTTTTCAAGGAATTTTAGGAGCTGCTTTGTCTGGGATTCTGACAGATTCAGGTTGATATTGAGTGTCTTTCCTGGTTGAATTTCAATCAAAATACTATCATGGGATGAATTTTCAGGGATGTCTTCAATTTCATCTTCTGGTTCAATATTTTCCTGCGTTTCACAGCTCATGGCAGACTCTAAAATTTGATGATTTGAATTTGAAACGGAACAGGGATCATTAATAAAAGTGTTAATGGTATCTTCCTTAGTTTTTGTTTTGAATTGAAGGGCCTGCCCAATGGTCAGGATCGGTCTAATTTCTTCATTTTCAGGTTCGGATTCTTCCATTGGTAGAGGTTTTCACCTGGCTAATAGTTTCTCTGATGGGCTAGGTTCCGTAGGAGGATAGAGAGTAAGGTTCTTTGTAACCATCCCATTTGATATAATCATATGTCCAGATCGACACTCAATATAAGCATCTGCTTGCGAGCCAAGGTATTCGTAAAATCAAGGGATGACCATCGGTTGGGGATCGTGTTTGTAATACAAGGAGGTCCACGGGATAGTGCCATGAATCCACTGAAATAGTAACGTCTTCCAACTTCCCTAATAGTTAAATTGTATACCTATCTGCCAATTCCAAGACAGTAGGGGTTGGTTTAATGTTTCTGAGAACTAATACATTTATTGTTTCATGGGTAATGATATTTATGGCAACACCAAAATCTACCAGTACATTTGGGATTTCAACCGCATTGGTTTTTACCATTAGAATTGGGTTCCGTGGGTCCCCATATTTTACAGGCATGGTTTTTCCAAGCATGATGTCGGACAGTCTGCCCATCTCATGGATGGTTAATGGATCCCTTGGTTTCTTCCCAGGTTTCTTAGAACAATATTCTTTGAGAGTTTTTGCATATATAGGTACATCCCTCATAACCTGGAGCAGGGGTATTTTAACAAAAATATTTTGTGATTCTCCAAGAAATTCAAACTCTGCTTGAGGGCTTTGTTTACTCAGGGTCAATCTTTCAGGATACGACAGATTAATTGGACGACCCTGGTTAATAGCAGGTTGGGGAGGTGTTTGATTTATAATGTTTTGGTCTGGTTTACCCCCAAATGTTTTTGGTTATGGTTCTGTAACTTCACTGTCAATATGTTCTATGATAATAGGTGAAGTTGGAGCATTCACGACCCACCTATATCATAATTTTATCTCATTAAGTCCTGTGGTAGAAATGCCATATGATGGAAGGTTAAGAGTGTCAGCTTGTTGGACCCCTTTATTATTAGGATTTGAGTTGGGTTGGATAGGAAGTTGAGGTCAAAGGGATGGATTACCTGGAGGTACATTCGAAGGCAACTAAAGTTGCTGTTGTGGCATAGATTTGGGAAAATGTCCAGTAAGAGAGGGCCCACGCCAATTCTGAGCATTTGAAGGATTCAAACTAGTATGGGGAACCCATTTTTGCCAGGGTGGATATTGATATTGAGACCACATTGGTGAAAAAGGTACAGACTGGGGACCCATATTAAAATTATTGAAATACTAAGATGGGTCTTGAGGCATACCTAGATTCATAACTGGTGGTTGAGGCTGCCATGGCTTCTCTAGTCCCATGAAGTGCAGTTGATCCGTCGCATTCTCTTCACTTGCTCCTTGAAAAACTGCCTTCAATCCTAGCAAGGAAGGCCATGATCTGGTCACATGGGTCTGTTCGCAAATTGCACAGGCTTCAACTTTGTTCAATGGGAATTCTTTCAAGGGATGATTCTTTCTACACTATGGGAAGAATATAGCCATAGTCTTTTCCAACTCCATTTGTTTCTGTTTCACTTGAAAAGTGTCCATCTGGGTAGATAATGTACTTAGGATATCAGTCCTCAGGTTATCTAGTAGATTTCTGATTTCTGCCTTTCTGACCCCTCCACTAGAAGTTTTTGATGACAAAATTCCTTGTCCATTTCTTACAGCCCCTCGTGAACACTGAATGCACAACCCACAGATAGTGTCGAAGTCTTCCTTCAAGATGTCCCCCTTTCCTACTATGTTCAAAAGTTGCAGAGAATCTTCCCTGAGTCCTCGAAGAAGGATAATATTCAGAATATCTTTGTCTAAGTCACTATGGCTTGACCTCTGCAGTATGTATTTAAATCGTTCCACACAATCTTCCATATTCTCATATTCTTTCTGGGAAAACTCAAAAATCTCCTCCTTGATGTCACGAGATTTACAGTAATCCTGGTATTTCTCCAAAAAGTATTCCTTCATCGAATCCCATGAGGAGATAGTATTTCCCCCTAAACCCATGAACCATCACAGGGCTATTCCATTTAAAGTAGCATGAAATATCTTTAATTTCTAAGTATCAGCGATATAGTCGTACACCTAAGAGACAATACAAAATTCAAAGAGGAATGTGTTGGGGTCCTTAGAAGAAAGCCCATGAAAATTAGGCAGAGTTGTTAAAGGGATGGGCTTCATTGGTGCATCACCTATGATGTTTCCAATTGGGAAATCAATAGAGGAACTTGTAGGTGCCATAAATATCCTCCAATAATCACCCAAGATTTCAACTGGTTCTGAAACTGATAATTGGGGTGATTCAATTGCAAGAGGTTTCACATCACTCCCTTGGTCTCGCGGTGATGCAAACTCCCTTGGGAGTTCTTCTTCCCAATTGCAATTGCTCAATTCCTCTGACCCTATGCTTGAAATTTATTCTCCTTCTGCTGGCAATAGGGGTATTTCTTCTACTGATACTTTATTTACTTCTTCTTCTGTTGTTGAAAGGATTTCCTCTGGTATCATGGATGGCACTGGCTTCTCAACCGCCTGCCCCTCAGAACTCATCTCAACCCTTACCCTGACAGCAACACAAGAAGATGCTTCTGATTCAACCTTTTCGATGATCTCCTGGATATACGTATTCCTTCCCAGATCCCTTCCTTTCTTTAGGGGTCTTCCTCTGCCCCTCTTATTCGAATTTTTGTTCATGCAATTGGTGGGAAGAAATCATTAAAATAATAGAAGTGCTCAGGACCTGGAGCAGGAAAAATAGTTTCCTCCCAGGACGAGAGATTGGATTCCAGTAGAAAACCAAACGAACTAAGAAATTCAAAGTTCACGACCTAAAGTAGGGTAATCAAATACCCTCCCCAGGATGAGAAATTTGTCCCTAGGAAAATAATCAAAAATAAAGAAAGAAAAATAATATGCTCAGGACTTAGAGCAGGGTTACAAATTCCCTCCCTAAGACGAGAGATTGGTTTCCAAAAAAAAAAACAATAAAAAAGCAGAATAACAAAGCACTACGCTCAAGACTTAGAGCAGGGTAATAAATTCCCTCCCTAAGATGAGAGATTGATTCTAAAGAAACAATAAAAAAGCAAAAAAAAATAACACTATGCTCAGGACTTAGAGTAGGGTAACAAATTCCTTCCCTAATACAAGAGATTTATCCTTGGATCAATTGCAGATCGTGTTCTAGAACCTTGTTAGCCTTCCCCAACAATGACGCCAAAATGTTGGTGTCCGAGTGTGAATAAGCTATTCAACCCTTTTCCACCTTAATTTATCAATTTAGGTGTGTACATTATTTCAAGGTAACGTGCAAGGTATATGTAGGAGCAATGGCACAATCTGATATTGATCAGGGGTCGAATCCATGAGATGAGGATCAATTTCACCTAATCCCAAACAAGAATCTGAAGACTAGGAAAACTCAACAATTTGCCTCTAAAAGAGAGGAAACTGATTCATTTGACCTCAACTGATGACTTACCTAATGTATCTACCTTAGATGAAAGTCAAAACATGAAATTTACATTCACCATGACCATTTACATCAACAATTTCTCCATTTCCCAAGTATAAAGTCAAAAAGTCAAAATTTGCTGATGGTGATGAAAACTGCATTTTCTTGTTAAACGCGCAGCGCCATGACAGAAAAAATAGCCTCTTTTGCAACAAATTTTGGAGTCCTTCTAGGTGTCCAAATCATCTCCATGATAGCTCATTGGGAAGTTCTCTGAGTCTAATTTCCAAATATTCATCTAGTTTATAGCATCTTCTGAACGCGCATCGCCACTGCAGCACCTTTTTCCAAACCACATTTGGAGACCTTCCCAGTGTCCAAATTGGGCCTATGATAGCTCGTTGGAAATATTATCCTGTACAATTTCCTAATCTACCTTTTTTTTTTGTTTTTAGTTCATTTTCCTTGTCAAAAAATTATTTTCCCAAGACTGGTCAACAAGTGGTGAATGAGGGTGCAGAAATGTAGAGTGCTAGTGCAAGAAACTTTTGAAGGCCTTCCTCAACTCCAAATTGAGATCATGATAGCTCATTGGAAATATATTTCTATCTAGTTATCATTTGACTCATCAAGAAAGTCATTTGGACAATCCAGCTAGGCTAAAACTTGATTTTCCCAAGGTCACTCCAGAAATGCAACAAACCTCGTGTAGCACTTGTATTTTTAACATTTCTCAAAAACCATGATACCTGTGTAAAAAATAAAGGAGGTTTTTATTCCTTGGACTCTTATGGACAAAAAATCTCTCACTGTTGTCAAATTCATCTATGTTTGGTCGGAAACATAATTTGAAGTGAAATTGGCCTTGTGTGTGGCAAATCATTTGTCCCTTAGAATGATTTCTTGAAAAATGATGGAGGCATGATTTTTATGAGTTGGGATGGCTTCATAATTGCTAAAATTACCTCCCTTATGCCTACTCTACTCATATGTCTCTGATTCCATAGCAAACCCTAGCTCAGTGGAAGAGGAAATTAGGGTTTGGTGTAGGCAAAACAGGGGATTTAAGATTGCCTTGTAGAGGGAGGGGAATGAAGGGGTTCATTAGGGGAATTTTGAGGTCTAAAATGGGCCTCCTAAGGAAATTATAAAATAATAGTGGAAATAATAAAATAATATTTTATTACATCATCAAATTTTAGAGGGAAAAAAGAAAAAACTACTTTTTGAACTCGTATTTTCAACTTATCTCCCAAAGTTTTTATTCAAATTTTGAGCAGGAGTACTCATTGGATGCAGATTTTAATTCCACATCCAAGGAGTACCCATGGTTCATGCTTTCGATGGGTCCTGCTACACAAAAAATGAGAAATACATAAAAAACATTGATTGTAATCACATTTTTTAATGCATTTCTCACTTTTCATGTAGTAGGATCCATCGAAAGTATCCAACATGGGTACTCCTTGAATAAGGAATTAAAAATTTCATCCAACGAGTATTCCCGCTCGAAATTTGAGTACAAACTTTGGGAGATAAGTTGAAAATACGAGTTGAAAAAGTAGTTTTATTATTATATTATTTTTTAATATTTTTAACCTTTTACTTAAAAAATGGTGAATCATCCCCCATGGTTGACATCATCATCTTGAATCCTATTGGTTCTTATAAAGTTAATTTTTTTTGTACATTTTTCTTAGGAGGCCCATTTTAGACCTCAAAAGTCCCCTAATAATGGGTTGTCTAAATTATTGGGGAAATTTTGGGGGATAGGGATAGATGTTAGAGAGTAGGATAAAGTGGAATTTCAATGATTGAGTGAGGGGAAGGGGTCCAAAAGGGAAAAACACAGGCCTAGTCTCAAAAAGTGTCAAATTGTAGCAATAGGTTAGGGTTTGTGGAAAAATGATGATTTTGAGGGATATGAGTGATGGAAAGTGTTTAGGAAGGTATATTAATGATATGGGTAAGTGTAAGAGCATCAAGATACAAGTCTTGTCGATTATTTAACCATGGAAGTCATGAGACCAAGAAAAATGCCCTCAAAACCCTAGGAGAGGGAAATGAGCTTTCCAAGCACAACTGAGAAACAAATATGGTAAACACAAAGCCACTTACTTGGAAATGATAGTTTAGAACTTGAAATTTTTGAATACATTTGACTATTACTACTCTTTCAAAAGATGAATTTGATGGCGAAATGACCAATTTTCATGATTTTGACCCTATGACCTAATGGGACTGCTTTTTGACCTGAATTTTGAATGAGACTTTGACCTTTGACTTTAAAGACTTCCAAGTGAATAGAGAATTTCCATAGGTGTTATTATGCTCAAGGAGACATGAGAATGAGTCGGCTAATATGATCTTCTGAGGGAGAAGGAAGTTTATTTGACCAAGACAACCACCAGTGGAACAATTTTATATCATGACCTAATGGAATGATGAAAAATTTATTCAGAATGGGACACCTAAGATGCACATGAAAATTTTTTTTGATCCCTGATGGAAGTATGAAAATACTGACACTAACAAAATGTTTAAATCATGCTTTATCGAACCCATCGAAGGAGGCTGTAACGTCAAAGAATCACGGTTGTAAACTCCTTTTCTCTCCATATTAATACATGAATGTTCTTTGGTTTCGATTCTACATTTGATGTGTTTTATCTTACGTGTAATTTTTGATTCACCTTGACAAATCAGATAGTTATGAATGAATATATGTCTTTTACGCCATCACTTTTCACTTGATCTTCGTACAGGTGTAACGAATTTATTGTTGGAAACTGCGAAGTGTGAAGACGAAGATCAGTGGATCCTTGCTACAAGCTACGAAAAGAGTGTTAGACTAAGGTAGGTCATCTATCCCAACTTGTTTTTCATTCATTATCTAGGAGTCTGAAGAACTAGCATGTTCCCTTGTTGCTAGACCCACCCTAGGGCTAAAGGGATCGCCTTTGTCCATAGAGGGGATTTACCTGCACAATAAGCTGGCGACCATACTGGTGATACATCGACTCCCTTAGGGGGCTCGCTAGTCTCGGTATCTATGGCCTCACCCTCGACTCCTATGACGTCGACGATTGTGACTTCCATTCTTGTGTGACCCATTGTCTGTGTGTCTTCATCTGCACCGATTGTTAGTATGAATCAATCATCCACAACGTCTTCTGCTATTAGTAGATCCATTTTTATTATTCCCACGATACCTGTTAGGCCTCTCATGAGTGGATCACAACCTCACATAGCAAAAACCCAACCTGTTAGTAGTGTGCCTATGGCTTCTACTTCTATTCCTAGTGGTTTTACGTTCGATGAGTATCTGTTGGCCATTCAACAGCAGAATTCTGCTCCTCAGGGTTCTCAGCAGTTATAAACTTCTAGTATCCTCCGTATCATTATGACGCATATGGTAGTCCCATATATTTGCCTCCAATTGATCCTAATCAGTTCACCTACCAACAGGGACAACCCTCTGGTCCACAAGGACTACCCTTACAGGAACAACCTTTGATCCAATAGGGACAACCCTATGGTCCACAAGGACAACCTTATGGTCCACAAGGACAACCCTTTCAGGGACAAACTTCAGTACAACAAGGATAACCCTATGGTTCTATTGTTCAACCCCATGGGCAACAGGGTGCATCTTATGCTCCCGGGGGGCAAATTTATCCAAAACAGGGACAACCTTTTGTGAAACAACACTAGCCTTACGTTCAACAAGGAAAAAATTTGTACAAAAATGACAACCCTATGGTCCAGCGCTGGGTCAACCTAGTTTTCAGGGACAACTTGGCCCATCCCAACCACCGGGCCAACCTTTTCAACAAGGGCAACCCACTAGTGCTCCATATCCAGGGCAACCTGGTCCGCAGATAAATCCTCTCCAGCCGCAGTATCTAGGTAAACCTACACCCCAGGGACAACCCGTTCAACCTCAGGGCCCTACTTACATTCCCCAAGGTCAATCTCAAGTAGTGAACAATGCGCCCCAGGGCCCCGCTTATATTCATCAAGTTCAATCTCAGATACTATATAATGCGCCTCAAGGCACTGCTTACATTCCGCAGTAGAACCCATATGTTTCTCAGGTAGGACCTTAGTGGTTTGCTCAGAACCAATATCTTGGTCCTCAACCAGTGTATGGGCAGAATTATCAAGCTTATAACCCCTATGGACAAAATCCTCCGGGACAAAACATACGGGGGTAGAATTTCTCCCAACTTGTTGGAGTCCCAATGTTGGTCTCTATCAAAGGCCTGCAATGCCGTTCAATTCACAATTGCCTTTCCTTGCTACATTGGAACTACCCGATGTGTCGAAGTTGATGAACAATCCCATCCTTCATAATCTATATTGGCCTCCAATTCCGACCAAAATTCCTTGTGATTGTCCAAATTAGAGGGAAAGTCGAGAGAAGACCCCAAAGCGCATGTTATGACATACCACTTGTGGTATTCCTCTAACTCTTGGGTGGACGATTCCATTCAACTCCGTCTTTTCCAAAGGACTCTCACTGGTGCCACTGCAAAGTGGTACATTGAACTCTCTCACGGCATCTTCCAAGATTTCAACTCTCTATCCATGGCATTTCTCACACATTTTAAGTTACCAGTTCAGTATGAAATTGAGACACACCTCCTCACCTCCTTGAAGCAAGATTGAGCTATCCATATCTCGGAACATATTCATGAATGGAGGCGGCGTCATCATTTGATCAAGTTTGAGATTCCTGATCAAGTTCTAACTGATTGGATTACTACCTCTTTCATTACTCCGATTGCCAAGGACATTTCTATGGGGGCATGCGTTACTGAGGAAAAATCCATTTCTCATGCCCAGTACCTTGATCTTGTGTACTCCCATTCCGGCACATTGTACAATCTCTTGCCTGATGCCCATCGACCTAGAAATTCCAAAGCACCAGAGACACTGCTTGTCGATGGTATCATTGGTTCTGTTTCTTTGACTTCTCGTAATTCTTATCCTAATCCTGCGAAGAAAAAGTCTAATCCTTCCACTCATAATGCTTCTCAATCACTTGCGAATCGTAGTAAAACCGCAGAAGTGAATGTCGTCCAGTCCAATCCAGCAGATAAAACTTCCAAGGGTAAGAAGAAGGGTAAAGGTAAAGCCAAAACTGATACCCCAAAGCAAGATTCTTCGAAATAAAATGTTGATGATGGTTCCAAACGCAAACCACAGTACCCTTGTTCAATTTGTGACGAAGAGCACTACACCAAGGACTATCCCCGATGGGCCGAGGTGAGTCGACTACTCAAGGGCACCCAAGGCACTCCAGTTGTTCTTAAAGAACAATTCCCATCCTAGAAAACTCAGATGGTGGAGAAACCTCAGTTCTCCACCCAATATGCCTCTCAAATTTACATGATGAACGGTCCTACATCCGTCTCCATTGCCACTCGATCGAAAGATTATACTGAACCACGTCAGGCAACGAGGAAGGAAGTCATTGATGGTCCTCCTGCCCCACCTGTTTCTGGCCCTCTTCATATCAAAAGTCCCAATACTGAGCTCGGTGTCTGGCTACATTCCAAAGGTGTACTCTGAAAGTCTTCCTACAATCCCAATGCCCGTACTACTCAACATTACAGTATTGTTGATTATTTGGCACAGGTACGATCTGCTATGTCTGCATTGGAAGTCCTTTAGATTTGTCCACCTCAACGGAAGGATTTTGTTGGGTATGTGTTATATTCTTTCCACGACTAAGCACGCACCCATGGTTTTCGGTGGGTAGTCCGCGCCCATGGTTTTGCACATGGTTTTGGGGTACGATGGTTTTCGGCCCTTGGTATTTTTTGTAGATCCGGTCAAGGAAACTACAGTTATGTTCTAATCCAGGGTTAATGGATTAGGGTTCATGTATGCTTTGGCATGTATATATATGTGTTGTAACACTAAAAGGAATATAATGAAAAATCAAGTTGGTCGTCCCGATTTGGGATCCAGGGGAAAATCTCTGTGTTTATCTTTTTTATGTTTTATGCTCTCGCTATTGTTTATTTTCTGTTATAATATTTGTGTGTAGATAATTTCTGCTCAGGGTTGAAACCTACATTTGGTATTGGAGCTGTTTCGGCTTCAAGGGGACACCTTTGCTGCTGAGGGTTTTTTTCTCGGGCCTGAGGTAGACCCTGTTTAGTGGGAGATCTGCGGGATCGATTCTTGCAGTGAAAGAAGATGGCGAGTGGCGAAAAGATAGAGATCGAGAAATTTAATGGTCAGAGTTTTGAGTTGTGGAAGCTCAAGATGGAGGATCTGCTGGTGGATAAATATCAGTGGATCATGGTAGATCCAGGTACTAAACCAATGGCAATTTCAGATGAAGACTGGAAGAAGCTGGATCGGAAGGCAAAGAGCACAATAAGATTATGTGTCTCGGATTCAGTATTTTTGAATGTATCTGGGGAAGCTACAGTGAACACCTTGTGGGACAAGCTAGAGACTTTGTACCAATCTAAGTCTCTGGTTAATAAATTGTTCCTGCGGAAAAAGCTGTATAACCTAAGGATGAAGGATGGAGACTCAGTGGCAGAGAATTTGAACGCCTTCAATACTGTGGTAAGTCAGTTGTCATCTGTTGATATTAAAATCTCAAATGACGATAAGTGTATTATTTTTTTGTGTTCTCTACCAGTCTCGTGGGACAGTCTGGTTATTACAATAGGTAGCAATACAACTACCTTGAATTTTGATGACATTGTCTCAGCCTTGCTGTCGGAGGAAATGAGACGGAGAAATATGGAGGGTCAGAATGGAGATGCCTTATCTATACGAGGAAGGTCCTAGAACAGAAACAAGAATAAGGTTTCGAGTGGGAGATCCAAATCTAGAGGGAGATCTAAATCTCCTGGAAAGTTTGTAAAGGTGTGCTGGAAATGCGGAAAGGAAGGGCACTACAAAAAGGACTGCAGATCTAAAGCTCCTGAGAAAGGAAAGGGATCTGATGATGCTCCTTCTGCAGAGGCAAAAACCACCTCGGATGAAGGTGGGGATGTGTATTTGGCTTCTTCTTCAAATACACATGTAGATCATGAGTCATGGTTGATTGACTCAGGTGCATCCTTTCACTTCACTTCCCATAGGGAGTGGTTCTGCGAGTATGAGAAATATGATGGTGGTGATGTCTTCCTAGGGGATGATAGGAAGGCCAGAATCGTCGGACGTGGAAAGGTCAAGCTGAAGCTGCAAGGTGGAAGGATTAGAACACTTCCTGGTGTTCTGCATATTCTTGCATTGGCCAGGAATCTGATTTCTGTAAGCAAGATGGATGATGCAGGTGTAAAAAATAGTGTTCGAGAAAGATGCCTACAAGATGGTTCAGGGAGCACTGGTATTAATGCGTGGAGTTCAGAATGCAACTCTGTACAAGCTACAAGGTAGCACTGTTATTGATGGGTGTAACAGTTTTGTGGTTCTTGAAAGTGGAGCAGAAAGCCTAGCTATCTCTAGAGAAAAGACCATGCTATGGCATCAAAGGCTTGGACATATTGGAGAGAAGGGCCTTCGGATACTGCATAGAAATGGTATGGTAGAAGGTAAGTCTAATTTCTCTCTGGATTTCAATTTCTGTGAACATTGTGTATATGGGAAGCAGAATCGGGTGAGTTTTCCTTCTGGTGCTAAGAGGGCGAACAAGATATTAGAACTTGTGCACAGTGATGTGTTTGGACCTGTGTCAGTTCCATCACTGGGAAAGTCTGTGTACTATGTTTCATTCATAGATGACTTCTCAAGGAATACATGGATATATTTTTTGAGGAAGAAATCTGAAGTCTTTGAAAAATTTAAAGAATTTAAGGCTCTGGTGGAAAACCAGACAGAGAAGAAGATAAAGGCGTCGAGGACAGATAATGGTGGGGAGTTCTGCAAGAAGGAATTTGAAGAGTTTTGTAAGAAGTGTGGTATAGCACGACAGAAGACTACTCCATACACACCTCAGCAAAATGGAGTTGCAGAAAGAATGAACAGAACACTGATGGAAAAGGCAATAATCATGCTCAGTGGTACCGGGTTAGGATAAGAATTCTAGGCAGAGGCAGTAGAGACTGCATGCTATTTGGTTAACAAATCACCTTCATTAGTTTTGGAGGATAAGACTCCACATGAGGTATGGAATGGTAAGAAACCCTCTCTTCCACATCTAATGGTATTTGGATGTGATGCATATGTACATGTTCCAAAGCAGAAAAGGACCAAGTTGGATAATAAATATGAAAGGTGCATCTTTATTGGGTATAAGGATGGTTTAAAAGGTTACAAGCTTTGGAACCTGGAAACAAGGAAGGTTGTGTACAGTCGAGATGTGGTGTTTATAGAGGTGAAAGATGTTGTTAAACATGAATTCATACCAAAGGAACCTAAGAAGATAGAGTTTGAGCTAAAGGAGGATGAATCAGACTCTACAATAGAAGAAGACTCAGAAGGGGAAGAGCCACAAACTCCAGCTATGAGAAGATCAGCTCGGGAAAGAAGACAACCAGAAAAGTAACGTCCATCTGCTTTCTGTTCAAATTTTGCCTTAACTGTAACTGATGATGATCCCAGAACTGTCAGGGAGGCAGTAGTTTCAGAGGATGGAAAACTCTGGAAGGAGGCTATGGTTGATGAAATGGCATCCTTGCACAAAAATGAGGCATGGGATCTGGTGGAGTTGTCGGCTGGAAGGAAGCCCATCGAGAGAAAATGGGTGTTTAAAAAGAAGATGAATGTAGAAGGCAAGGTGGAGAAATACAAAGATCGGTTGGTAGCAAAAGGTTATTCCCAGGTGTCGGGAATTGATTTTGGTGATATTTTTTCTCCTGTTGCCAAAGTTAATTCTATTATATTACTTTTATCTGTTGCTGCTGCATTTGATTTTGAGATAGAACAGATGGATGTGAAGACAACATTTATTCACGGGGATCTAGAAGAGGAGATCTACATGAAGCAACCTGAAGGCTTTATGATGAAGGGTAAGAAAGAACTGGTATGCAGGTTGAAGAAGTCTCTGTATGGGTTAAAACAGTCACCAAGGATGTGGTATCAGAAATTTGATACCTATATACGGGGACTTGGCTTCACCAGAAGCAAGGAGGATCACTGTGTTTATTTTAAATTAATTGGTGATCGTGTTATTTATTTGGTCTTGTATATGGATGATATGTTGTTGATTGGAAATGACAAAGAAATTATCCAAGATTTGAAGACCCAACTGTTCTCCAAATTCGACATGAAGGATCTTTGTGCTGCAAACTATATTTTGGGCATGGAAATTAAGAGAGATCGGGCAAAGAGGAAGCTCTGGTTAAACCAGAGGAAGTATGTCGAGACTATATTGCATAGGTTCAATATGTAGGATAGTAAACCGGTGAATGTTCCTATTCCTGTAGGTGTAAAGCTATCTGCTGAACAGTGTCCCAAGACACAAGAAGAAGAGGAGGATATGTCCCGTGTTCCATATGCAAGTGCAGTGGGTAGTCTGATGTATGCAATGGTCTGTACTAGACCAGACATTGCACATGTAGTGGGAGTATTGAGCAGGTTTATGTCAAACCCAGGGAAGGAGCATTGGACAGCAGTGAAGCGGGTTTTCAGATATTTATGTGGCACTAGTGATTATGGCTTGTGCTACCAGGGAAGACCAGGATTGGAAAGAATGTTGGAAATTTGTGGTTTTGTTGATGCAGACTGGGTTGGAGATCTGGACAGTCTGTAAAAGACAGTCTGTAGTGGCTCTTTCAACTACAGAGGCAGAATACATAGCATCCACTCATGCAAGCAAGGAAGCAGTTTGGTTGCAGAGATTGTGTTCAAGTATGGGGTTGGTACAACAAGCTATAAGGATAGACTGTGATAGCCAAAGTGCAATTTTCTTGGCTAAGAACCCTGCTTATCATTCAAAGACAAAGCACATTGATGTTCAATATCACTTTGTTAGAGATATGGTTGAGGCTAAAAGGGTGTTGCTGGTAAAGGTGGACACTTTGAAGAATGTTGCAGATGCATTGACGAAGTCCGTGAGCACTCACAAGTTCTCCTGGTGTAGAGAAACAATGGGTGTTGAAGAATTGGGCCAATGACTAAGCTCTCCTGTGGCCCCCTGCGGAAATAAAACAACAAGTGGGAGAATGTTGGGTATGTGTTATATTCTTTCAACGACTAATTTGCGCTAGGCACAATGGGGGGGTCACAGGGGGGTCCTTAATTTCTGGTGGGTAGTGCGTGCCCATGGTTTTTCACATGGTTTTGGGGTACGATGGTTTTCGGCCCCTGGTATTTTTTGTAGATTCGGTCAAGAGAACTACGGTTATGTTCTAATCCAGGGTTAATGGATTAGGGTTCATGTATGCTTCGGCATGTATATATATGTGTTGTAACACTAAAAGGAATATAATGAAAAATCAAGCTGGTCGTCCCGATTTAGGATCCAGGGGAAAATATCTGTGTTTATCTGTTTTATGTTGTATGCTCTTGCTATTGTTTATTTTCTGTTATAAGATTCGTGTGTAGATAATTTCTGTTCAGGGTTAAAACCTACAGCTTTGTTATTTTCCATCGGAGGGGTTGATCCCGCTGACTCTAGCCTTATCACTTTCAACCTTGAAAACTTCGTCCCACGTCTCCCTCACCAACTTGCACTGATTATTCAAGTTAAGGTTGATGGCAACAATATCCATCGGACTGTCATAGACGAGAGTGCATCTACGTGCGTCATGTCTTCGCCTTGCTGGAAATCCTTTGGTTCTCCAGCCCTTAGTTCATTTCCGAATGCTCTAGAAGCTTTTGACGGGAGATAATCTCACCCCCTTGGTGTTATCCCTAGTTTACTGATTATGTTGGAAGGGAAAAAAGTTAATGTTGAGGTTGAATTCGTTGATGCAAAGCTCAATTACAACCTTCTCCTCAGTCGCAGTTGGATTCACGCCATGTTGTGCCGTCCACTCTCTTTCGTGTTCTTTGATTCCCACATGAAGGAAAGATTATCATTGTTGATCAGTTGACCTTTTTCACTTCTTCATATTCCAAGAACACTGTTCGCATTCTTATGTCGTATGAGAGCATAGGGCTTGGTCTTTTCAAAGACCCTGCCCTCATGGGTATTTTTTCTCTTCCTCCACCCAATACTGCTCAAATCAATATGATCTCCAGGTCCTCTAACCCATGGATCATCCCTTCACCCGAGAATATTGATTCATTTGGTGATGCGATGCCATTAAGTTCGATCGAGATTGATTATTGTGAACTTATTTCGGCTTCAGCTCCCGATGCAGGAGCGTCAAAGTTAAATTTTCATTATTCATTTGTGTAATTTAGGGGGTGAGGTGTTTTAATTATTTTATTAATTATTTTTCTCATTTTTAATAAATTAAGAGAGAAAATATAAATGTGAGGATTATTTTAAATATTCCTTTAAATAATTAAGGATATGAGTGGAGTTGAATTAGGTAGATAATCTAGGGATTATGAATTCCATAAACGGGACTTAGTTGAGTCCAAAAAAAGATAAATCTAATTTATATTTTAGTTGAGATTTTTGTGGAGGAAATTATGGAGTGGAATAAATTCATATTTATGTATAAATACAAGGGCATAAGGAGGCTTTAAGGATGATGTGTTCTCAGGGGAAATGCATTCCTTGAAGACTCAAAAACATTTTAGCCCCCTATTTGCTTGTCAAAAAAATGGGAGTTTCTAGCGAATAAATTCATATTTATGTATAAATAGGAGGATTGTGTGAGGATGAAAAACAAGTGGGGAAGTGAGGAATACAGAGAGAGTGAGAGAAATGGTTTGAGAGCTTTTATAAGAGGGCCGAGAGCTGAGAGGCCATCCATTGTAATATTCGGACAATGATTGAGTCTGAAATTTGTGTTAATATCAATCAGTATTTTGTTTGTATAGCTCTCTTTTCGTTATGTATATTTGAAGTTGAATCAAATGTTTTTTTTTTGAAGAATTAGATGAGATTTTGAATGTTTAAGGAAACAAACAAGTTTTTATATGCTAGGATCTGTTTAACCCAGCATCCTGGCATCATTTGGTATCAAAGAAAGGAGATGAGTTTGAAGATGAGTCTCTCCTACATTGAGGTTGTTTTGTTTTGATTTCTTTTTTTGAATGAGAAGAGAAGATCGAATTTCCAGATTAAGAGTTAATTGAGTTATGTGGCACGTTGAGTCTGCGAATTTATATATATATCTATTGTATATTTGAGTGTGTGACTGTACGAATGTGAATGAAAGAATGCAAGCTTGTTTTGGGCGTGTGATCTTAAATTGTGGAGGTTGCGTGAGGGCCTAACGCATTTGGGCAAAGGCAACATTGCCGGTGAAGAAGGCATACGACATCAGCATCGATGCCATAGTGAAGACACCACGAGCGATGTGGTTAATGAGCTTTAGATTACCTACGGCATGGGATATCCATTCCAAGTAATATCACAGGTAATCCTAACAGGTGAGCACCGTGTGTAGCACAAAGGTGAGCTGCATATTGTTTTATCACAGGTATTATTTCATAATCCACGGCATCAGTGAATTAGCATCCACGTTAATAGAGTTATGTAATATGGTGTTAACAGAATTTTGGTGTAGAGATACCATGAGCATAGACACCACAGCATAGCAGCATCAAGCGGTGGCATCACAGGCATATATTTCATGGCATATGTGCCACAGGCGATGAGTTGCGTAACTGTGAGCTCGTGCTGCAGAGGGTGTAACATCTGATAAGCGATAAATTTTTATCACAGACGGAGTCCGCGACATTGGTAAATGTCTACGGGTTGATTAATTCATGTAACATATGATTAAATACAGTATACCATACAATGAGTTTGAACCTTACGACTTGGCCACAGTTGCTTGGGAGGCCGACGATAATTTTTATGAGCTGGGCTTGTGGATTCCATGGTAACCTTTGGTTTGATAGCAATGTGATTCGTGTGAACCGTGGGTTCAACTACAAAAGGTAACATTGTTTACACATCATGTAACAAGGATATGGCGATGTTGATTGGTATGTTTGATAACAGTGTTGGGGTGTATGAACTGTGGGTGCAACCACAAAGGTCGCGTTGAATTTATTCCAAATGCATAACTTTGATTTTTTTATTATTGTATATGTAACAACGATATTTTAAGGATTATGTTGGGTTTGGAATGAAGTTTGTAGAATTAAAAAGCTGCAACATAGATCATTGTCACATGTTTTTTTTAATTAGTAAGAAAATTGGAATTGCACATTAAGTGGTGAGGAAGGAATCAATTCCATCATTGGGGAGAGTAAATATGGGTCTTAGAAAAATTGAACAATTTTACTATATAAATTTTAAAGTGGAAATTTGCTTTTCTACATCAATTTTTGGAAGCCAGTCGTATCAATGCACTTAAAAAGGCATGTGCGGGCTTTTGAAAGAGGTGTGGTTCCAACGGAATATTCAAGGTATGGATCCAGTGTTTCCATGATACCACCTTCCAGCGTAATAAAAGGTCACTGAGATTGATCGAGGTAAGGTTTTTGCAAATAGTTCATGTACTTTTTTTGGAGAATGTAATCTTGGAAGGATATTCCGTTACATTAAGGTTTCATGTTTTCAAAGCCAAGAAATTGAAATTGAAGAAAAACCTGAGATATTGAGACGAGGGAACTTGGCTTAAGCTAAGAGGGGAGATTGTGCATACTTTGAAGGTTTCTAACATTATTTGCTGGGAAAAAATTTATGTTAGAAAATTGTTGGGAAGAGATTTATTTGTTGGGGAGAGAATGCACCTTGCACATTCAAAGTAAAGTAAATCAAGAATTCAAATCAAGAGTCTAAATTATTTGGAATTATATATATTATAATTTATTGATACATTCAATACTAAAGTGTGCATTGGTTGATTGCATCGAATTTTGGTATGGAGACAAAGTCTGTAGAGGCTTGAATGTATTCCTAAAAGAATACGTGAGAGAAGGGTTGAATAATTTCAACCACAAGAAGTTTCAAGGTAAGTGCTCATTGAATGAATCACTATTCATTGAGTAGAGGTATTTTAAAATTTGGATGATTAAATTTCCTTGCCATACTCGAAAAGTTGATCTTTTGTAAATGTTATGAAAGAGTGAAAATGTTGCAAATGCAGAGGTATAAATTAATGGAAAATGAATGAAAATGCACTATCCTGGGTGATATAAAAAGAAGTATGCATTTTTATGTGAAAGGTTTTATTATGCATAGTGTGGATTCTCCGCAGTTTTGGTTAAGTCATTTTGGACCAAAGCTTGTAGTTGGAAGTGGGAGAATTATTTTTATTTTTGTTTAAGATTGAAAACCCAATTGCTTGATGTTGTAGAATCTTTGTTTTTACCATCATGTGGTGGCAGCTAATTAGGAATTATTCAGGATGGACACAATGTACGAGTTGTACATTATTCATCAAATAGGTTGAAATATGAATAGCATGTTCTTTGTACACAGGTGAAGAGATGTGAATTGATGTTGTATGGTGCATAAAAGTGCAGGAAATTTTTTTCACTAAAATGATGAGCTTATGGTATGAAAGGCATGTGAGTATTCACAATGACAAAGATGGCACAGAAGACTGGAATCCAGAGAAGTTGCAAATTCAAGGGAAAGGTTTGTTAATAACCTTAATGGGAGCATAAGGTATGATAATTCAGAAAGGTATTTTTGAATGTTGAAAGTTGAATGGTTTATTTATTTTCACCATAAAATAAATCATGGGAAAGTGAAATGCATTTTGATTAAAGACTTCAACATTATATGAAATGATAATGGGAAACTGAAGATCTTTTCATAAGAATGGAGTGTTAGAGAGAGTGAAGAGTTTACACCCTAAAAATGTATTAGGGGTGTATTTTCGTTGGAAGATTGTATAACTTGAATTAAGTCAAAATATCCACTATCATAATTATTAGGCAAGCCTTGAAGTCAAAACAGATGTTAGGGTCAAATGAAAGTTTGGATAGTTTGAGTTAAGATTAAGTATTTTTCATCCAAGATGAAGAGTTGGTGTAAAGTCTAAAGTCAAAGAGTCATAAACCAAAGTCAAAGGTTTGAATGCAATTGGGTGCATGATCGGTGGAGCCCAACACCCAAAGAATTGGTCATTGTAACACAAGCATTACTAAAGTATTGTTTGCAGAAAAGTGAAGCAAGAGAATTTCCCATAGAGGATTCCAAGACAGAGAACTGAAAGTGATCAAGTGCAGGAAGAGAGCTTGCATTGGTGAATGGCAAGTATGGAGGCTTGCTGAGAAGTGGATTGAAGGAAATCCACGAGAGAACAGATGAAGTTCGCAAAGAAGGAGAAGATGATTTTTGATAGTCATTTCAGAAGGTCTGATGAAGACCACAACAGAAGGAAGAAGAAGGAAAATTCCAAGGTAAGTGGCATATGTGAACAGTTGACTGATGAAGATTATGAGCGGGAGAAGATTGAGATAACAGTTCATCTTGAATTGTTGATGGAGTTATTGCAAAGAAATGTGAAAGACTAGACACATGGTTGGACCATGAGGAAGAAAGTAAAGTGGCAGAGACTACACGCAAAGAGGGAACAACAGGTAAACATACAGTTGACATAAGCGCTAAGGGAGCTCTAGAAGATGATAAGTATTCAAATGGGATGTGAAGAACTCAGAGAGGCTGAGTTGAAAATGGAAGTTTTCATTTGTGGCCCAGAACAGGATGAAATTCTGGGTGAAGAGATCAATGAGGAAGATCTCATGAACTAGTGGGTTAGTTCAGAAGAATCTAAAGATGTGTTGTTGAGAGAAGCAGACAAGGCTATGAAGACTTGCATTTTTAAATCTCACAGTTTATGTATGTTTGCAGGATGTGCGAAATATGGTGGACAGTCTGGCGAAACTGTCATAAAAATGAATGAAACTCTTGAGGTGAAGCCTGATGGAGAATGCCTTTCAAAGAAGGTACTAATTTGTTGTAGCGGGAAGAAATCATAAATGAATTCTTGTTTGGAGTAAGACGGTCAGTTGAAGCTGTTATGGGGCAGGAGCATAATGGAAATGCCGAAGAGATATTCCAAGGAGGTAAACAAATGTATTTGTTTAATGAAATTGCTTACGGAATTTTGCACTGTGATGAAACAGAAAACAGGATAACTTAGGGAGATTTCCAGAAGAAGAATGAAAATGGGAATGAAGGTTGTGATGAAGTGCTAGAAATATTTCACATGGAAATCGAGTTCTTGGAGCAGTGGCTTAAGGAACCTGAGAGAGAAGTGAAGCTTGCAGAACCTGATACAGAAGAGATTGTAGTTACTATGCATGATAGGGATGAAATTTTTTTAACCTTTATAGAGTTGAATGAATGTTATAACTTTGAAAATAATAATGTGACTGTAGATACAGAAAACAACATTAACAGATATGATGTCGAAATCAGAGAAATTGAGCAGAAATTATTTGGAGTTGAGATGGAAGATCAGGAGCAGCAAGAAATTTCTGTCCTTAGAGACATAAAGGAGACAAAAATATTGATCCAACAGGATAAAGATGAAAGCAGCCAGCAGTTCAAAACAAGATCTGTTGAAATCCAAAAATTCGATGATGGGAGATTGTTGCTTGAAGCATCAAAAGAGGCAGAAAGGTCTTATCTTTTTAAAACTAACAGTTTGTTGATGAATGCAGGTACAACACCGGATGAGGAAATTGTTGCTATAAAAGAGATCAAAGAATATAGTTGTAATCAAGAACGAGTTCTTAATTATTTTTCATTGCAGAAAGTTGAGTGTTTAGCTCAATTGGAGACGAAAGAATTAAACAAAGAGGAATTATTCTGAGGAATTGGCGGAAGCAATTTTTGTAAAGGCCGATGGAATCCAATCGATAGAGTGAGTGATGAGTTACCAAATCGAGTTGATACTTTGAAGCACCAGCGGCACAATAGAGTTTGGAATCCTAGAGGGAGCAATTCATCAGGACTTGTGGCTATCGCATTATTACAGAAAAGTGACAGACCTCATAGCCAGGAGTCTATGGAAACTTCTCTACATGGGGAGTCTGATGCAGGAGCATCAAAGCTAAATTTTCATTATTCATTTGTGTAATTTAGGGGGTGAGGTGTTTTAATTATTTTATTAATTATTTTTCTCATTTTTAATAAATTAAGAGAGAAAATATAAATGTGAGGATTATTGTAAATATTCCTTTAAATAATTAAGGATATGAGTGGATTTGAATTAGTTAGATAATCTAGGGATTAGGAATTCCATAAACGAGACTTAGTTGAGTCCAAAAAAAGATAAATCTAATTTAGATTTTAGTTGAGATTTGTGTGGAGGAAATTATGGATTGGAATAAATTCATATTTATGTATAAAAAGGAGGATTATGTGAGGATAAAAAACAAGTGAGAAAGTGAGGAATATAAAGAGAGTGAGAGAAATGGTTTGAGAGATTTTGTAGGAGGGTCGAGAGCCGAGAGGTCACCCATTGTAATATTCAGCCAATGATTGAGTCTGAAATTTTGTGTTAATATCAATCAGTATTTTGTTTGTATAGCTCTCTTTCCGTTATGTATATTTGAAGCTGAATCAAATGTTTTTTTTTTTGAAGAATTAGATGAGATTTTGAATGTTGAAGGAAAAAAACAAGTTTTTATATGCTAGGATCTGTTTAACCCAGTATCCTGGCATCACCTCCTCCCCCCTCTAATCATACTCCTTTGAGTGTGTCTCTTGACATGTATTCTCAATCCCCTTGGCTCGACAATTCGGATTCACCAGATCCTTTAAACGAAATCTTTCCCACCGATGAAGCCATCGTGGAAACCATGTCTCTCGAGGATCCTCTTTGGGACAATATTCATTATCATTCCTCTTTCATACTTGGCCTTAGGGCCATGTCTACTTGTCTTGAGAGTTTCGCTTCCCAAGTTCCTTCTCTGTTGCTTCAAACGCCCATACTGACACATGAAGTCTTTGCGGAAGGTAACCTGGGTAATATTACAAAAAAAATGGCTATCGACATCTCCATTAAACCAGGGATTGTCGAGAAAATCCATATTGGGGTGACCTGTTCTCTTGATGAGATCGGGGTCTATACTAGTATCTTTTGCGAGTTTCACGACGTTTTTTCTTGGTCTTATGAAGAAATTCCCGACATCAATTTGAGTATAGTGGTGCATGAGATTCCTACCTATCTTGGTGCGAAGCTTGTCCACCAGCGTCTTCGTCCTGTGCACCCTACAAAGGTGGCCACTATTAAAGGTGAAGTTGAAAAACTTCTTTAAGCTGGTTTCATTTATCTGATTCCCTTGACAGAATGGGTTTCTAATATTGTTCCTCTGGATAAGAAATAGGTTACTATTCGTGTCTGTGTATATTACCATGATATCAACCGCGCTTGACCTAAGGATAATTATCCCACTCCTTTTATTGACCAAATCATTGACGAATGTGCTGGGACTGAAATTTTTTCCCTTATGGACAGGTTTTCTGGGTACAACCATATCAATATCCTCCTGGATGATCAACACAAGACCGCCCTTATCTATCTTTTTGACACTGAAATGCGTTATGCGCATTTCGAGAAGTTGGCGTTGGTTGTTGTTCAAGCCTTTCAACATTTTCGTCACTATATTCTGTTGCGCACAGTAACCATGATTTTTTATTGTAACCCCATGAATTACATAATGACTCATTAATTTCTAGGGGGAAAATACTCGAAGTGGATTTTTATCCTCCAAGATTTCGATTTAGAGTTCACAACTACCAAATCGAAGAAGTCATTGGTTTTTTCCGATTTGATTTGCTCTCTCCCTTTTGATTCTACTCCATCTAGTTCTGAGGAACGCATTTCAGACAACACAAATTTTCTTATTAGCACCCTTGATCCTTGGTAGGATGATATCATCATATATCTTCAGACTTCCACCTTCCGATCTGAGTTGACGAAGGATGCTCATCGGCACATCCGCCATCATTCGAAACCTTATCGCATAGTCGAAGATACACTCTACCGCATCAGAGCTGATTTTGTTCTCCACTGGTGTTTGACCCTCGAGGAAGTTGAGAAAGTCCTTAATGACTGCCACTCTAGCGCCTGTGGTGGTCATATGTCTGGATACGCTACTACACAGAATATTCTTCATTTTGGCTATTTTTGCCCCACCATCTTTAAAGGCTGCATTGTTGTTGTCCGTAAGTGTCATGATTGCCATATTTACCAACACAAAATGTGCATGCCACCTGATCATATTCATCCTATTGTTATCGTTGGTCCCTTTGCGAAATGGGGCATCGATTTTATGACGTGTAACTCTCACTCGGTTGGGGGGCATACTTATATTATCGTAGCCATTGACTACCTCACCAAATGGGCCGAAGCAATGCCTACACTTATTGCTGACGGTAAGACAACTGCTCAATTTCTATTCAATCACGTCATTACCAGGTTTGGTGTCCCTCAAGCCATTTTTATCGATCATGGATCTCATTTTCGTCATTACATGATAGCTGAGTTGAATTCTAATTTGGGTCTGCGTCACGACAGCTCAACGCCATACTACCCTCAGGACAATGGCCAGGTTGAAGCCGTGAAAAAAGTTCTTATCACTATGCTTCAACGTACGATTGGGATGCACAAGTCAAACTGGCATCTCATGTTATTTTCAGCTCTCTAGGCTTACCAAACCTCAGTAAAGCATGCGACTGGATTCACTCCATTTCATCTTGTTTACGGTCTGGAAGATACTCTTTCGATTGAATGTGAAATTCCTTCTCTCAAGATAGTTGTTGAATTACTGCCTAATACCTTGCCGAAAGAAGAACGTCTTCTATATTTAGAGAGGCTTGAGGAAACTTGCTGCTTTGCTGCTCTTATCATTGAAGCACAGAAGAAGCAGGTCAAAGCTCATTTTGACCAGACAGTTTCCCCTCGTTCCTTTATAGAAGGAGACCTCGTCCTTCTGTACGAACAAGCTCACAATAAGCTGGGGGTAGAAAAATTCCAACCCATGAAGCATGGGCCCTAAATTGTTAAGCACATTTTGCAGAACGAGGCTTATGAGCTAATTGATTATGAAGGTCATCCTCTGGATCAGCCCATAAATGGGTTGTATCAAAAAGTATTATGCATAAGGTCTCTTGTACATGTTTTGTGTACATAGGTGTTTTTTTTTTGGTACATTTTTGGCTTGGTGTGCTTTGCGAGTGGTTTCCTGCTTATTTTTTCGTTTCTTATTGTGTAGATGTCTATTGCTGCTTATGTTGGTTTCGCGGACAGTGCCTCCCGCAGTACCCGAAACCTGTCTTCTGCAACCTGGGTGATTTATAATCCTAATGGTGATTCCATCGACCTTCAAGGTATTTGTCTAGGATGAACCACAAAATTTTTTGCTAAATATAGTGTTTTTATTGAACTATTGACCGAAGCCATTGCTCTTGACATTCGAGCATTGATTGTTAACCTAGACTCACAGCTTGTTGTTCTTCAACTTAATGGGCATTATTCTATTAGAAACCCTCACATCTGAAGGTTGTATTTGTGTGTTCGTTTACTGGAAAGACATTTTTATTACATCACATATCAACATATTACTAGGCGAATGAATGCATTAACTGATACATTAGCCAATATTGTATTAGATAGACATTTGCATAATTTGTGAAAACATCATCATCACATGATAAGATTCATATAGGAAAGTAGATGTGTGTGTGTGTGTGTGTGTGTATATCGAGTTTTTGCATCCACGTGCATCATAAGTTCAAAAAATAATAATGTATGTTTTGGTTACATCCTGAGACATCATGTCTCTCAAAAAATATGCGGAAATAAAATCCTAGGTGTCTAGTCAGCGTGACACTTATGATAGCATGTCACTTCCCGTACAAGCCGCCTCAATAAGCAGTGAACAAATTTCGACACCCCTGCAGGGTGTCTCTGGTATGCGTGAGGAACATCATCAAATCTCGCATAGTCAGGTATCCCACTAGAGAGTCCCTCCAAATTGCGTATGATTTCCTCCTCCTCACCTCCCTCACCATGAGGGGCCACATCAAAATCACGAGGAATGCTCCGTGCTATTGGAGACATTCATGCAGGTCTTTCAGGGCCGACATCTGCACATACATGGATTAACATTAGAACACACATAATAAAAAATCACAATACTCATCAAAATCAAAAAATGATTCTTACCCAACGCTTCATCCTAATCCTCTGCTACTGGGAGTGGTAGATCTGGATTAGCTGTAAAGTCCATGCCAGAATAAGGCCAGTCCTCCACGACAATCAGTTGTCGTCGGAGCCACTCAAAGAACTTCGATCTCCACGACATCTGTGGTGAAGGAACTATCACTTCCTGACGTTGAAAATTTGGTAACCGTCGAAGACGAAAGGTACCAAGATGGACTCGTAGCTAAATTGTTTCAGCTTCCTATTCTTGCATTTTTCCAATTGGTGTTTCATATTGATCGTTACCGCCTCTACGCAGTTGTAGAGAGTTGGTGCCATACAATAGACTACAAGAAGTAACTGTGTTTTTTTGGCCTCATGCAGTGCCTGAACCCCAACAGCTCGCGTGATGGTGTGCAACACTACTTTTAGTGCCAAATCCAAGATAGTTTGGATATCCACCTTCACGCTTTGGATCCTTTCCTTGCACCCTGACAAACTCTGTCAATGACCATGCTCATGTTTTCCATTGTGGGCTAGGTATCTGTCATTATTGGTACTGCCCTCCTCCGTGACAATCCAGTTATGAAGTAAACATCTGAGACCTCAATCTCTAGCTCCTAGTCATGAATTATGAATCTTTATTGATCAATGTCCCACACATTGATCAAATACTATAATAGCACCAATTGAGCTTTGAGACATGGTGCCATGAAGAATTTCTTAAGCCCACAGTCCCTAGTAGCATCCATGCATCTTATGTCGCCAAAGGCTTGTTCATCCTCTTCACTCTGCTCTCTCTCCTTCCATTTGATCACCATTTTGCTCTTTCACACCCGCAAAAAAATCAACAGGGTCATCATTAGTTAAGTGATTTGCTTTTGAAGTGTTTAAAATGGGATAATTTTTTGCATTTACAACCTAAAAGTCGAGGTCGTGGTTGGCACAACTTTTTTAAAAACAGTCGCGCCAAGTGGCATGCCCTCGTTTTATTTCAAGGCCGGTTGGTGCGAGTCTGTGTCGGAAACCCGCACCGACCACCGCGCCCTAATTTACACAAAAGCCCCTCCACAAATATAGAAAATGGATTGCAGGCAATGAAATGTATATCAAAATGCAGGCGAGGACATGAGCTCTTACCTGAAAAGACAGATTCGCGATTGGCCTTCTGGATTGTCCGCTGTCAGCTCTGCAAAATCACAGTGAAAAAGGGTAAATAATGCTCACAAGAGGTAAAAGTGAAAATTAATTTTTTTTTTACTATTTTTAGCATTTTATAAACATTTCAGAACCCTAACTAGGTTTTTGAGCATATTTTTCGATTATTTTTCTATTTTATTTCGAAAAATGGGTTTTACGTGCATCTCTTATGGAGCAACAGGTCCTCAACATTACGACGATGAAGTGACGAGATGTATTTTATACTTTTTCGAACTCAATAAAAACATGAAAAATTCACCCCTGGAGTCATCTTTCTGCACTTTTCTTGACTCTCGAAAATTGAAAAGATCGCTAAGACTCTTGTCATTTTGAACTCGTTAAAAGGTTGTGAAACAATATCTACCCAGTATACGTTTACCCCTTTTTTGGGCTGGGATAGATTATTGACAAAAAAGGAATACCTTAGCCGATCGCGACTAAGAGGTTCTCTCAGACATAGTTTTCTACCTTTTCGGATCTGTGAGACTATTTATGAAAAGGGACCTATCAGAGTTTTCTTTTTCGCTTCTTTTCAAACTCTCTAAACATGAAAAGACGCCTAGTTATCCCTTTGTCAAACTTGTTAAAACTAAATGACATCGGAAATCGTCACCATGACGTTATCGAGTTCCTTATTCCTAGTGCTCATAAAATGTACTAGGATGGATTTGTCTAAAGGACAAAATTACATTGCAAGCATATTATATCCCCTTCAAGCTTGTTTTAAAAAATAATTGGGGTACTTGCTAGAAATGGGTCGGCCGTATGTCGCTCTTGAACATTACACTCATCTGCATTCGTGTCGGGTTGGGGACATCTCATTTCGTCATTTTTTCCTCCATGGGTTTGGGTAATCTGTTTTGACCTCTCATTTGCTCTTTGCCACGTTTCCATGACCTCAGATCCTTTGATGTCAAAATACTGCCAATTCCGAGAGTCGTGTTGTCAATATGTTAAAGAGAAGTTTCCTTTTGTAGTTCTCAACCTCTAATCCTCTGTTTGGCCCTGATTCACTATCATCTGATTCCTCTGTCTCATGTCGATGATGTGGGAAACATTATGGCCCTCCTTCGACCAGATCACTTCCTGTCGACTTCAGCTCATTATCTAGGAAGCCGATCTAGAGACTTCTTTTCTGATACCTTGGAGATTGCATGCCTTAATGGCAAGTTCTTCGCATTCGACGGTAGGTCCTCATCATTGGCCTTCGCTTGAGTGATTTCGTAGGTGTTTGACGCCAGCTCATTGTTCACATTTCATGGATTGTACTAGTTGTACCTTGAGATCCATTATCATTATTGGTGGTTTCTCTCGTGCCTGTTAACAACTTTGATTATTGGCTGGCAATCAGGTAATCATCTTGCATGTTTGACTTCAATTCACTCATTCACATGCTTTACTTTGTACTTTTTCGGGTCGAGATGGAGCGCAAGACCCTGGGTTTCGTCTGATAAAATTAAGGCTGCGAGATATTTTGGTTTATCAAGACTATATGCATGAATCTTTTGATTGGATGGTTGCGACCATAACTGAATCTATTTATTGATCCTTCTTGCTAGATGGTTGCGTCCATACCCCTGTATCTTGATTTTATATGTACTCTATTATGGATGGTTGCACCCATGCCACATCTTATGTATTAGAGATATCAACTGTACTTGTTCTTGTAGGACTTCCGATGGCGGTGTTTGGTTTAAGCACATTCTCATAAAGAATTTCACCATTCCCTCTCTCTCAGGCCTCATGCTTTAGGGGGCATCTGTTACACAATATTTTGTCACCAGCCCTACAATCCCCATCTTGAACATTGGAGGACTATTTCAATGACTTTTGTGTAATGTCATACCTTTCCATAAGTGTCATGCATCCCTTGGCATGTAAACAACATTTCCTCTGTTTAACACTCCTCAAACAGACCCTTAAAAACACATGAACTTAGGTTGGCGCTGGTAGGCAGTTATGGCCTCACGCCCATGCAGAAATTAACACTGAGCCTCACGCCCATTGGGATCCTCCACCATAAGAGAGATCCCAAACCACCTCCTCTCCTTCTATAAATTATTCCTTATCACATAGTTGGAGCTCGCTGAAAGGGTTGAATAGCTGAAAAATCTCTATTATAGCTGGTGTGAATAATTAGGCAGAGAGGAATCCATTGTCGAGAGAGAAGTTTAGGCCCGTTGCCTCACCAAGTCTGAATCCCCGACGAATGCTTGAAGTGTTCTTGATCGAACCCATCTAAGGAGGTTGTAACATCAAGGCATCATGGTTGTAAACTCGTTTTCTCTCCTTATTAATACATGATTGTTATTTGGTTCCAATTCTACGTTTGATGTGATGTGCATCTTACGCATAATGTTTGATTCTCCTTGACCAATCAGATAGTTATGAATGAAAATACGTCTTGTATGCCATCACTTTTCACTTGATCTTCGTATAGGTGTAATGACTTTATTGTTGGAAACCGCGAAGCGTGAAGATGAAGATCGGCAGATCCTTGCTACAAGCTACGACAAGAGTGTTGAACTAAGGTAGGTCATCTATCCCAATTTTTTTTTCATTCATTAGCTAGGATTCTGAAGAACTAGCATGTTCCCTTTTTGCTAGACCCACCCTAGGGCTAGAGGGATCGCCTATGTCTGTAAAGGGGATTTACCTGCACAACATGAAGCATTCATAAACCCCAATCCATTAACCTTGGATTAGAAAATAACAGTAGTTCCCTTGAATGGACCTAAAAAATACCATGGATAGAAAACCATCATGCCCAAAACCATGTGCAAAACCCATGCACAAATCATAGGTAGGTCCGCACGTTTGACTAGTGGAAAGAATATAACACACACCCAACATGATTTTTAAATATGTAATTTTGGTAAAAACCCCCTCTAGATGCCAAGTCAGCCTTGCCCCAAAGGACATGGCTATCTAAACCCCTCCGAACAATATAACATAGGGAAGTTAGAGCTCATTTGGACACACACAATTCACATGACTTTATGTGAAATTTCGCAAAAGGAATGAGGGTTGGAAATCAGAAATAAGGGTTTCTTCATGAGCTTGAGTTTGTAGAATTTTTTCCTTGATGTATCTCTTGTTGAAGATCTATTTTGATGATGAATATGTTGTTGGTCTATTGTTTTTGATGAATTTTCTATGAAGAAGGAGGGTTTGACTTGGCATCTAAGAGGGTCATGGGTCTTGGATATATCACGTTCATTTGATTCTATAAGAAGATATTTTTTTGGGTTCCCCCCCTAGATGAGTTTTTCCCTGGCTTAGAGCCTATACCTTGTGTCATTTTTTATTTTTTGATCTTCATGTTTTATTATGGTAATTGCAGCCTTGATTAAAAAAAAAAGAAGGAAAAAATAATAATAAAAATGGAAAAAAAACTCACAAATAATTATCATGTAAAGATAAATTTTCCCACAATTGATAAGCCTCCCAATTTATCAACATGGTTTTAGAGCTAAGGTTTGACAAAGGTCCAGCAAGTTTTTCAATAGAAAAGCATATAAGATTTCCTAATCAACATAAGCATCTAACCACATGTAACTCTCGTATATTCAAAGGCCTGCATTTATTACAGTGAGATCACATTTTTCATTATAGTGGGTTTTTTTTCACTCACATTTGCTATTAGGCTTCTGAGACTCGTGACTCATAAAATTGTTATAGATTTTATACTGTCTATGGAAACAACAATGATTTACAATAATATTACCTTTATATGTAGCTTTGGCATCATTAGATTGATCACACTCTCCTACAGTACTGTGGTTCGCAGAGCACGTATACTATGGGTAAAAATGGTTAATGAATTTAATTTAATAATAACATAAATTTTCCACTAATACACATTAGTCTATGGCTCAAAGATTCTGGGATTCACTATTATATTCACAATAGTAACTCACATCAAAAATAATTTCTCACACTCACATCTGAGTGGCATTGCACAATAGCCTGGATCGTTTGATTCCCATGATCATATGCTTCTATAACATTAACATTTTTCCATGGATTGTTTTCAGAATCCTTCCCAGTGGCTTAACCCTCGCATTACGGTGGCACTATTTGGCATCATTATTTGACATTTTAGCAAGTATATACCCTATGATTAAGATTTGTGCATCGCATCATATAAAAGTGACATCACTTTTTTTTTTAAATCACATTATGTGCGACTCATTCTTGACTAGCATGCTCTATAAAATGGCTCAAGGCTATCTTTGTGCTTACGTGTAGCTCGAATAAAATAATTGGAATATAGTACAATGGCATATTCATTACTCAATGGTATGACATCGATAGAAACATCGAAATCATTCATCATTTAGCATATCTGCATAGTAGCATCACTTTAGAGTGGCATTAACTCTGTGGCTCAGCAGAAACATCTCTATGGAAATGCTTTGTGACATTACAAAGATATCGCACTAATATGTGATTTTGAGACTTGAAAATGATCTGATTTTCTAACAATGGCATATATTTATTGATGAAACAAACTATTATGTAATAGTATGATAGTGAAAATTACATATGTCGTCAAGTGATAAGGTTAAGTATCTATGGTGAAATGAAAATGGCATCATATCAGCAATGGATTAAGACAATAGATTTTTGAAATCGACTTGGAGCTTTAAAAGAAGATGATAGACAAAATACTAAAGCTTTCAATATTGGTTAATCACTGCGCTAAGAAGTTGTCCTTTCAAATGAAGTTGATATATGTGAGACCAAATCTCTGGAAAAGTGTAGGAAAAAATGCTTTGAGAACTAAATGAAGTTCAAATCTCTCTTTGAAGCATTTACCTGTAATCATGGAAATCATAGGTACATAGTCTTTACATATGAGGTATGTCTATAGTATGGTTACGGATTTGCAATTAGTAGTATGCTTGTGTAGTTTTGCAATTTTTTTATTGTAGGTATTAATGACTATGAAGTTTCTAGGGTCTTGAAGACTTTTCATAATTAGGGTTTCTGAACCCTAGCTTAGATTTAATTAACCCTTGAAGCAAAGGATTAATCTAGGGAAGAAAAAAACTAACCCTGTCTAATTGTTCCCCATGAGGAAACCCTAGCCCTTGGAAAATTTTATCTAGGGTTTTACAGTACTAAATTATCCTTAAACCCTAGTTTTGAAAGGATAATCTAGGGTATGTGTTAAACCCTAACAAGAATTGAATTGAGATAAAAATTAGGACTTGAAGTAAAAACTATAGGACTTGGTGTCTCTGCTAAAAGTAAAAACCCTAATAAGTGTTAGATCAAAGAATATCTATGGTTTGTAACTAAAACCCTAGTAGTACACTTTTGGGAAATCATGGAAACCCTAGATTTAAAATATTAACATCATGCTCTTGTCTGTGCATATATTTTTTGGTTATAATTGTTGGTGAGAATTGCAGGTACATAATGAAGGCTATCAAATTTGTGGAAGCAAGATGGGAAGGATGGGAAAATAAAGTAAAACAAGACTCATGCTTGATTATTACTAGATAATGATGAGAATGATGGAAAGAGGGAGTTATTGGAACCCTCAAGCTTCCAACTAATAAGTACATTCCAAGAATAGATTGATGATTACAAGATGAAGCAGAAACTTATTGCAATATGAAGATAGAACATGTAAAGGAATGTTCACTTTAGAGGAAGCATGCAGCAAAATTTGGCAATTTGAATTGGGGCATTTGTGACTTGGAAAATCTCAATACTGATGATGTTTTTGAAATATTATTTGACTCCCTGGAAATTCATATTGCAGAAGCATGTGCAGAGGCTAGAAAGATAATATTTGAGAAAAATTGTTAGATGATATTGATGTACGTATAGTTGTGTGGCTTGATCATGGAACATATGGATAAAGTTATTGATGGCTTGGATAAAACTTGAGAGAAGAATTGATATTGGAAAGATGATATGACTTTGACAAATATGAGGCAGAACTAAGTTATGTAAGAACACATGTGCTAGCAGCTCCTTGAAGATGATAGATAAACCATTTGATGACAATGTTGTTTAATGATTGACAATATCCAAGAAGCTCAAAGTTTGATATGATATGATGCTATTATGATCTAAGAAACCATGTCATGAATATGAAATGTGAAGGATGGTCAAAGATCAGATATGATGTATTGCGAGATAGAAGTCCTTGCAGCTACCACTAATATCTTCATGGACTAATAAGTAGTTGATGCATTGATGAAATATGATACCAGCTAAGGATTGTGATGATGTCTCTTTGATTGAGAGGTAGTAATAAATGAAATCCAGGTTTGAGGAGTAAGGACATCCTCCCTAGTTGAGAGGGAGTGATGGTGGACACCATATTATCCATATGCATCATGAAATAAGCCAAGACTAACTATTGTCTGTCTAATGTATCACATTGTGAAGGAGAATAGAGGATTGATAAACATATGGTATTGGTACTCCTTGAGGATTGGGAATCCAAGATAGGAATTAGTCTCATGGATTGACACTCTTTGAAGATATAATAAGGTATCCAAGATAATAGTGGCTGAAGAGGACCAATATTCTTTGAGGATTGGAAATCCAAGATAAGAATAGTCCTGGAAGGACATACCTAATGAAAATATGGATGGGGTATGTTCCTTGAGAGGTTGAGGTGTCCATATGTATGCCTCCCAACATTATGCTCTAATCTTTTGGAGAGTTAGAGCTTGTTATTCAAAAGTCCTTACTATGCTGCTATTTGACAATACTATTTATGATGTTGACGCTTAAATATGGCTTATCATTCTCACTCTTCTTATGAGAATATTTCAATTTGAGAAACACTGGTTATGGAGTTATGAATACCTCCCTAGTTAAGAGGGAGTGTTAGAAAATGTAACTAGGTTTGGTCTTAATAATAATATTTGTAATTATATCATTGTATATTTTATGTAAAATAAAAAGAAGAAAAATAGTTTTTATTATTTTTTATTAGATAAGCATGTTCTTCATGCTTATAGGATTTTTTGAGTCAAATATTCAAAGTCCTATTTGTACCTATTCTAAAAAATAATGAAAAAGGTCTTTTAAATACGTAATTTGGGTAAAAAACCTCTCTAGATGTCAAGTCAGCCTACCTTTCAAGTTGGACCTACCCCAAAGGACATGTCTATTTGAACCCCTATAGACAATATAAATAGAGGGAGGTTGGAGCTCATTTGGACACACACAATTCACACGATTTAATCTAAAATTTTGCTGAAGGAAGCATGGCTGAAATTTGAAAGAAGGGTTTCTTCATGAGCTTGAGTTTCTAGAAGTTCTAGCTTGATGCATCTCTTGTTGAAGATTTATTTTGATGATGAGTATGATGTTGGTATCTTGTTTTTGATGAATTTTCTACGAAGAAATAGGGTTTGAATTTCCATTTAGGAGGGACATGGTTCTTGGATATCTTACTTTTATATGATTCTATAAGAAGATATTTTTTCTAGGTTTTCCCCTTAGAGGGGTTTTGCCCTGGCTTGGAGCCTATATCTTGTGTTATTTTGTCTTATGTGATATTCATATGTTATTATGGTAATTTCTTGATGAAATAAGTAAAACATAATAATAAAAATTCTAACAAACTCATAAGTAATTATCATGTAAAGAGAAATTTGTCCCGAATTGATAAGCCTTAAAATTTATCAAAAAGTTTGCCCCATTGAAAAAGCACCACGAAGAATATTTATTAATAGGGGGAATAATGGAAATTTTGTACTTTTAACTTTTAACCTCACTTCTAAAAAAAATTCATGTGGATTCGATTATTCCCATCACCACCTCCACAAGAATGATCTATTCCTTTCCCACCAAATTGTCACTACAAGGAAAAGACCCTCTAGTGGATGTTTTTGAGGAACCCCTTAAAAAAATACCCCATACATCAGTTTGTAGCAGAGGTTAATAGAGGAGGTTGGTGGGTGTATGTTTTTGCGGATTTTTTTCTTTCGGTGCATTTATCATCCAAAACCGCACCAGTGCGTTCAACTAGAGAAAGCACCAGTGCGCACAAAACATTGGCACACTGGGACACCGTGCGCTTGGTACAAACCCACCCGGTGCATATTATTACTTTAGCACATCGGTGCTTTACAAATATTCTACACCATTGTTTCCTAAAACCCCGCACCAAAATTGAAACATCCCGGTGCGGTTTTAAGAAACCGCACCGGTGCGCCTATAAAACCCGCGCACCGAAACAAGGTTAAATAAAAAGAATTATGGCCAAAAATCCACATTTTTCACTTTTCAGTGCTCCAAAGCTCTCAAGCACCGGTGGAAAATTACCTTGTGTGAGGCGAATTGCCATTGATGCTCCCATTGCACGCACTACTGCTGTCCATTTCCCACCATCTCCATTTTAAATTTTACAAAACAGTAGGAAAATTTATTTTTGCAATTTATACAGCCAATATGCCTCCTCGATGGCCAAATGTATAGGTATTTTCCTTGCTTTTCCATTAAAATTCACCTTATTTTAAAAAAAAAAATTCCCGTGAGTCGTTTGGCTCGCACCAGTTCGCAGTGTTGCCTATAAATTTACAGGCCACACCACGACCGGTGCTAACAGTATCCACACCAGTTCTGGGGCAGTACCAAAACTATGCACTGTAATTTTTTAAAATTAAAAAAAAATACGGTGCAGTCGATTACCCGGACGCACCATTGACCATGTCAAATTGCAGGAATGCGGTGCATTGAAGGAAATATCCACCCTCGCCCTGAGGCGGGTAATTTTGTCACTACGCTGCATTCCGGCAATTCAACATCGTCAATGGTGCGGCTGGGTAAACGACTGCACCGTTGACTATGTAGTGATTTCAGGAAGGTGGTGCACTTCCTAAACTATACACCCCGGGGCATATAGTTTGGTCAGTGCACCACCCTCCCGACATTGGTACATAGTCAACGGTGCGGTCTGTTATACCAATGCACCGTTGAACTTGTAATAATGGTAGGAGGGCAGTGCGCTGAAAATTTGCAGGTGCACCACCTCCGGTGCGCTGAAAAGTTTCTAGTGCACCGCCTCCGATGCGCGACAAAAAAAAGGTGCATTGTTACCGTTTCATGCCTATTTTTTGTGGTGGACCAACTGTTTTTTTTTCAAAAAAAATTATATATATATTCCTAAATACATGTCTCATTTAATAAAAAAATTGTATTTAATATGTCAATCATTTAGCGACGTGAAAGGAGAGAAGAGAGGTAACATCAGAAACAACAGGCGGACTAGTATAACATGGTTTGCCTGTGGGAGGCATGAGAGAGGGAGATAGATGCATACCCTCGCACTATTATAGTAGCTACCCAGGGGCTCCTAATTTAGGTAGGCTTCATCAAGTTCTATGAGGAGGCTACATCCCTAAAGGGCCATGGTGTGTTTTTGCAACATCTGATCCGCAGGTGGGATGCCCACCTATAGGCTTTCCGAGTTGGTCCAAACTAGTGGTACGCGCCCACTGAGGAGGAATTCTATTTCATTAATAGCCTATCGAGGAGAGGGGTGGATTTTCCCTAGTTCCCAGAGGTCCCAGTTGGCTATGCAGCAGGGAGTCAGTTGGTGTACTCCCAGAGATACATTATCACAGATATACTGTCTCCTTCATATTTTCAGGTCTCCGGAGGTCATTTACATATTGCTTCATTTGGTAGAGAGGAGGTGAGGTGCCTATCACTACTAATTTTGACCATTTCACACAACACTAGCGACGAGAAACACATTAGTTGCCCGCTTCTATTTTATGTTCATTCATTAGTACAAGACCCATGACTTGTGAGGTGGTCTAAAAAAAATTGCGGCAGTTCTGTACAGTTTTAGATAGATGTTGTGCTCATGCACAAGGGAGGGTGAACTTCCCTTTTGATTCAGAGCTATTTTGTTTATTTTTTGAGATGTTTCCAGAGACGAGGCATACTTTTGTTCGGCAGACTCATAGGTCGATGCTGCATGTACGAATCCAGATGTGGGGACAAATGATGCCCAAGAGGGGCGAGTCTCAGTTTTCTGTGAGGATATCGCATGATGCACTGGAGTTGCTAGCTAGTGTTGATGAGCATTCCTTCGTTTTGGTCCCCTATCCATATGCTAGTTTGGATTGGCGAGGGTGTGCCAACATCCTCTTCAAAGATGATGAGTCGATGGATGATAGAGGTAATATTACTGTTTTATTTAAATTTATTCTAACATGTTTTTTAACTTTTTTTTATTAAATTGTTTAACGAAATTGTCTAATTAGTTTTGTGTACTTATATAGATTTTGTAGACATTGGGTCATTTGATGGCAATGAGATGCCATCGCCACTAGATGATCCAGGTGTAAATCCTGATGACGATCAGGATATAGCAGATGCCAAGGATCAGGCTGGTGTAGACATAACTGGTTCTCATGGTGCATCGGTACTGCCTTTTTTTAGGCATAGGCCTGACATTAGATTGAGGATGGAGTTGGCCGACCAACTCTGTGCAATGTTTGTGGAGGTGGAAGTCGAGGGCTGTGCACTACAGAGATACATGCGATGCTGGTGCAGTCTCGGTGGAGATGCATGTCGCATGGTATGTACAGCATGATGCGGCATGTCATAGGAGCTACGAACTTAGTTACGCAGTTGAGGAGGGCCCTTTCGATGTAGGCATCGATGAGACCACCAGACAAAGTAAGACAATCAGCGAGTAGTGATGCACCACATCATGATCACGATCATGGAAGTGATCATCATTCTTCCGCACCATCGGAGATGAGTAGCCTGCAGCATCGACCAAGCAGTCATCGTGGAGATCGGGCTGGACCATCGACCACGTCCAGTCAGCAGCCTGTAGCATCCAGCAGTACTCCGCCTTTGATCATGAGTAGGTGGAAAATCATGATGAGCGATCAACAGTTGATCTAATCGGCATGAGGCACCACAGGATGGCCAGGCATGTGATGATTGGCATGTATCTTCTTATCTTTTGAAGCTGCACCATTGAGCGGAACGGGCTCAACTGGTACTACTATTCGGTACCACCCGGTGAGTATTAGACATTTATATTACGAGTTGTATATTTTTTGACATTATATATATATATATATATATATATATATATATATATATATATATACAGTGCATGTATTTTATGTTCATGTTGATGTAACTAATTTACATGTTGGTGTTCATCATGATGTGTATATTATTAGCTCATCTTAGATATGTTCATTTAATGTGCTTACAGGTAGATGTGTATGTGACAGCAGTTATTTGACATGAGATGTGTAGAGAAGTTTTCTGGATTAATCGCATCCATTCTTGTTGATTTCGACATTTCGAACCCAGCCAACGAGCTTCATCTTCAGGAAAAGATCCACCTTTCCTAAATATGAACCTCGTTGTCTGGGTTCGAAACGTCGAAATCAACAAGAATGGATGCGATTAATCTGGAAAAATTATCTACACAAAATACTCATCGCGCAGTCTCGATCTATAATGATATGTATATTTGATGTTTGTGTTGTGATGATGCTGTACAATGCTAATTGTTTTGTTAGATGATCATGATCCATAGATGATTTATATGTGTGCGAATTTGAATGTGTTTTTAGTCGAATATGATGTTTATGATGTTATCATGATCGTGATGTTTATTTAATTTAATATTAAATGATCATGATATTTATTAAATATTATGTCGTGATTGTAATTGAAATTTTAATTTTAATTGTATGTAAAATTTTAAAATTGTATTGGTATTTGTAATTGTAATTTTAATTGTAATTGTATGTAAAATATTTGTAACATTTTAATTGTAATTGTAATATTTCATTTATTGTGAAATGATTGTAATTGTAATTTTAATTGTAATTGTATATATGTAAAATTGTAAAATTGTAATTCTAAGTCTAATTGTATGTGTTATCACCAAATTTATCTTGATTGGCTGCTCATCAATCAACTCAATGTAACTCGTTCAAAGCACTTCTAACTGAAAATTAGCCTCTTCAGTTTGAGAGGGCTCTCTCAAGGGGAATTTATGATTTTGAATAATGATAGTACTAGATGTCTAACTCTATGGAATTGTAACTTGTTTTGTATGATTGCGGGTTGAAAAATGCAGGCTTGCTACAATTGGGCTTTTGGAGTCAACAATCAATAGTCGTATTGATAGTGGCTCTTCACATGGAAGCTAAGGCAGATAGAGGTTTTCAATAAAGATAATTCACACATACAACATAGGAAAACACAGTCATTTCACCACTAAATGAAGTCAGAGCATAATATTATGAATTCTAAGTAATTAGGGATGAAATATACTGCAAATGATTAAACACAAGACAAATATCAATAAGACATCAAAAACCTCATGAGAATCTCAGGTCTGGAAGTAGAATGTCACTTTGTATTACTGATAATGGTCAAAAAACATAGAAGCAACAATTTTGTGAAAATATTCTCCAACCCTTTGCTTCTTCGATGTTTTGTCTACAAATAGACATTCTTTACAATATGGATGATCTAACTGGTGGCTAGATCTTCGAATTCTACTATGACACCTTTCATAACTGAAATAAATAACTTAAAACAGAAAACTGACAACTACTTTTAAAGAAACCAACTCTTAATAGGACTCTATATCCTATTTATTAAATTCCTGTATCCTATCTGTGAAACAGTAACATGACGATTACATAATGAATATCACATGCTCAAAGGACACATGACTAAGTTCACCACCACTTTACGTATTTAAAGCACCCCTAAATTTGTGGAGCATACCCTGCTTTTTAGGAATGGATGACCTTCATCTTCAACGTTGTTTTGACTGATGACCTATCTTCATGGCACTCCCTTAGGTCATAAAAATTTTCTAATAAGGTTCTATGACATGCTGGAAGTCTCCAGCTGGAAAAAAATGCTTTTAAAATTCTCAAAATCCTTCAACAATTACTCGCTACGAAAACAGGGTGATTTCGTAGCGAGTTTTGGTAGCGTTAGAAAAAAGGCTTTTTATCAATTTTCTTCACTTCTCTACTATTACATCATCTTCACCATGTCATGAAACCTTGCAACCATGGATATCCCTCCTTAAAACATGTTTAAAACCAAGCTTAAAAGAAAAAAATCACCTACATGTTTTTTCGTAGTGTATTTTTGGCTTCAAGCGTGGGGTACGCTATGAAAAGTTGCAAAAAACCAGAAATTTATCCTTTCAAGATTATCTTCAAAAACTATCTTCCAGCTGCAAAATTTGGGTTCTCTGCATGTCATGAACCTCCTAAAACATATTTCATCTTACCTTATCACTCCTGTGGTGTTTCCTCCTCATTTACAATCAATTAACTAATGGGCTCCTCTACCACTGTCATTTTCAATCCTTTCGTTTCCAACTCCACATGAATCAAATCCAACTGCTCATGTAGATATTTCACTTGGTTTTTTAATGCCGTATTCTTGGATTGCAAGTGCAGGTTTATCTTTCTGATGTGTTTGACCTCTCCTCTTAGTGGCTAAGTCCATTTTATCAACTTTTCTATATTGTCCAAGGTTTTTGAAACACTTATGACCTGTTCCTCCCATATTTCCTTCATTTTTTTCAAATTGAGCCTTCTCAACTTTGTGTTTCTTTGACTCTTGCTTCAAAACTGATATCTCCTCCCTTGCCACCTTCAACTTCTCTTTAAGGATTTCAATTTATGATTTTTCACTAGTTTTTTCTTTACCCTTTATTTGTTTGATAACCAGCTCTTCTTTTGCAAGTGAAGAGAGATTTGTGATGCTTGTTGGCTAAGCAGTTACACTGACCTTCTCAGTCTCTTTTTTACTTTCCATGAACTTTCTTGCATGTCTGGTCATTTGCCTTCTAGGTTGAAACATGAAACCAACATCATCACCTACAAACTCTAATTTTTTAGCTGTCTTACCTTTCTTCAGATTTCGTCCTCCATTTTCAATATCTTCACCTTGGACAATGGGAGTTTCTTCAATGTTAATTGCATTCAAGATGTCCTCTAAATTTCCTTTAGCCATTGTTTGGCTCCTAGTAACTCTCTTGCTGCCTTGTTTGTTGATTGTTTGCTTCTATTTTGCAGGTGATGTTTTAGGTGTGTCGACCTTCTATAAAGGCTCTACCTCCATGCTTACTAGTTCTGGAGGGGATGATCTATTCTCTTCTTTAACTTCCTCTGCCATAGTTGGTGATGAAATGTTCCATGGTTTGGAAACTCTCTTATGAGTGACAACATAAATTTCATAACCACTCATGAGCAAAAAGGAAGTCCAATCTCTGTCTATTCTCTTCAATTCCTCTAACACCAATATCTTATTCAAACCATGATGAAAAAGAGAAGTTTCATTGCCTTCTTTCTTAATTTGAAAATTGTCTGACATTTTCCTTAGACTTCTGTATAAATAAAAAGGCAAGTCAAATGGCCTCTTACCCATGAAATGCAGTAGAAGTCTGAGGTGGTAGCAGTATACCATGTGAAACCATCCCTCACAGGTAAAATACTTCTGGATGATCATCAACAACTTTGAATAATTGTCCTTCATGAAACTCCTAGGGATAACATTGGTCAAGTCAATTTCACTGTGTTCTGGTTTGATGAATTCTTTACAGTCCTGAATTGTGAATTTGATGCTTTTAAACCACTATTCCCTTCCTCTAGGGATTCCTATTGCTATTGAAATGATTTTTGGTGTCACTTTTAGGTTTAGCATTCCCACTTTTGAAGCTGTTCCAGTGAAGCTTGCAACAAAATATTTGGAAACCTGAAGATGACAACCCTGCAACCTTTGACAGAATTGCAAGCAACCTATTTTTATAAAAATCTCCATGGCAGTTGGGTCTTCATTGAGCAAATTAATATCCATGGGCTCATACCTGTGGCAGTGACCACCTTTGTTTGTTTTCTTCTTTACAGCCATGAGTGGCTTTATATCTTCTTAGCCTCACTTGCTTGATGACACCTGCAACTTTTAAATCTACCAGCAACCTGCTTGGCTCGATGAAGCAACTATCCAGATATCAAGTTACATGCAAAGATAAAGCAGAGTATGACAAAAAGACTAATTGGGTAAGGTTTTATGGTTTAAATGACAACTCATGCTTTAATTATGACACATGCATGCTAAAAAGGGTAATGATGACCTCAGACATGGCTTTGTACCTTTGAATTAACCATAACAGCCTTGAATGACCTCTACCCTAACTCATCCCATCATGAACTGACATTTCATATTGAATTTGACAAGACAAGTAAGAAAACAGGTTTTCGTAGCATAGCTAGTTTATTCTCTGACAGTTTTGCTACGAAACTATTAGGCAGTTTCATAGCGAAAACTGTTATTTTTCTATGTAAAATGCTACGAAAAGATGAAAAATTGACTTAAGCACCCTTTTTGAATTTAAATGCATAGGGAATGAAAACTGACACCATAGGATGACTGATGGGACATGGAATGACCTAAATGGAGGTGGCCTTGAACTTCAGGATAGGTTAAACATGTAAAAAATGAAATTTTCCTATACCAACTTGAAAGGCTGAAGGAGACCTTATCCTTTTGATAAATGAACTGTATGACCATGTCAAGTAATGTTTCACAATATTATGAGTGATAATAGTATGTAAAATTCTAAAATTGTAATTGTAATTTTAATTCTAATTGTAATTTTAATTTTAATTGTATGTAAAATATTTGTAAAATTTTAATTGTATTAATGAGAAATGATTTTATTAAAATTTGTAAAATTGTAAATAATTGTAAAATAATAAATCTAGAATAATATGAATTTTTGTAACATAATAAAGTTTAGAAAATCATGCAAATAAATTCATTTACTTTAGAATTATCATTATTTTATTATGATCTTACTTACCAAAAAAAGAACTTTATACATTACACTAATATTTTTAGATCAACATAATTGCAAATTATCGAGTGAAATATTGATTTTAACATTAATACAACGAAAATTACCAATTAATTCAAAATACATATTATAATGTTTCGAAAAAAAGAGTCTAATAAGTTATAAGGTAGTTAAGTCCTCTTCTTTATAAAACCCCATCTTAAAAAGTATAAATATTGATGAAATAACACATGTACCATATCACTCTTGGTTCTCATGATCACCCTCATTATCTTCCAGCTCGCATGGCATGATAACACTATTGTTCTCAAAAATATGTTTTGATCTAGGGTCTTGTCTCAATACTAACCACCAATCCCTATCCAACACATCTGGGTAAAAAGACACATGGTTGCAATGTTTGGGGAAAACATAGGGCTCCTTATCTTCATCCCACATCTTTCTAGATTTGATACATATCAACCTACTATTGCGATCTTCCTTTACATTATTCCGATCAAAAGTGTCCCACCACTTGCACCTAAAAATAACACATTAGAAAGAAGAGAAATCCACTTCAATGATTTCTTGTATCTTTCCGACGTAACCTAATGTCCCTTGTACTAGTTTTTTATCATGGTGGCTAGATCAACTAGATTGATCAACCTCGAATTCCACTCCACAGTCTTGTGTCATTTGTCCATCATCATCATTTTTTGTGCGAAAATGGTGTCCATATGCCCACATAGATGGGAACAAATGCACCTATAAAAAAGTTAAAAAATCATAGTGTCATGTGTCTTATAATAACCCAACGTTTAAAATATGAAATATAGATGTAATTACATCTGAAAGGTGCATTATTAAGTTTCAAATGTACATATAAATTAAATAGATTATTACCGAGTTGTTGCACCCAAGCCCTACGTTTAGCGCATCCTCTTCAATGGAATTTGAGAAATATTTTGGAACGAGTTGGATTTTGAAGAATTGTCCATTCGATATAATTATGATATTTTCTCCCTGCATTTGAGAAAAATCAACAATAAATTTTAGTGCACACACCTAAAAATAATTCTGGTGCCTTAAAAATGGACTTATTGTTATCGATGCTTATGTACAAATAACCGCACCAGTGCGGTTTTAGTTACTGCACACCGATGTCATGTTATTAACTAACACATCGGTGTGATGTTATTAATTGACACACCAATGACAAAAAGTCGCAAATAAAAAATACACAACTTTATTTTTTTTAAGTGAAAAAAGCGGTAAATTGAAAAATGGGCGGAAAAATATTTTCGAAAATCTAATTTCATAAAACAATTCTTTAAATACTAAACACTTTTCATTATTTAACCATTTTTATAAAAAAAATCAACTAGATATTTGCACGAGACATACCTGGAGCACGAGAGCACTGTGGAGCAGCAAAATACTTTTGAACATAACCATTCAGACAATCATAATTCTAAACCTCTAGTGATTCAAACCCTGTAGCATAGAATTTCAAACGATCTTGTGATTAAATTTTATTGATTTTTTTACATTTTCTACAGTATTTTTACGTAGTAAGTAAAAAATTTCAATTTGTTGTTCATTTTCAAAAACAAAAAACAAAAAAATTCCATTTTTACCCTAAACCCTTCATTCTTTTTTTTTTTTTTTCCCTTGCTTCTTCTTGTTTCTGTGATTTCAGAATTAGGGCTTTTCATTTTAGATTTATAGGGTTTGTAATGCTATATATATAGGCCTATGACATCTAACCCACGGGACGACTTGCATAGTCGTAGTCCAATCCATGTCGGCCCTTGCGTGAATTTTAAAAAAAAAATAGAATTTTTTAATCGGTGCGCCCTACGTAACTTAGCGCACTGGTGCATTGGCTTATCCAAATGCACCACGCACGTACTGTTTGATAAAAAAATTTAAAAACAATTTTTTTTAATCCATGTGCCGTATGTAAAATAGGGCACCGGTGCGCTATTTCATTATAGCGCACCGCTCACATACTGTTTGGCAAAAACAATTTTTTATTTTGTGTTAATCGATGCACCATGTAACATATAACGCACCTAGTCTCCTAGTTGATAGAGAGCACTGTACGATGGTCCCTTGTTTGCGTGGGACATTTACAAGAATAGGTCGCACCACCCCCTCCATGACACCATATGCTACAAAAACTAACACTAGACGATTTTTATTATTTTGTCAGTGTTAATCGGTGCGGTGGTTAACATGTAATGCATTGGTGCTCTTTATTGACATAGAGCACGGTACGATGTTTTATACTGTTTGGGCGATGCATTTATAAGAACACGACGCACCAACATTGGTGCGTACATCATTTAAAAGCACACCGATTACTTGATATTTTTGTTTTTACCTGAAAAGTTGATAATTTATTTATAAAATATATTAATGAATGATATGGTACAGGTTTCATATTGATAAATAAATGGGTGACAAGAGATCAAGTAACAAAAATACTGATAACACATCAAGAAAAGAAAAAAAGGCAAGTCTTTCTAAATTCTTTACAAAAAATATAATTTTTGAACTATATGTAAGTTTAACTAATATGTATTGTTTACTATACTGTATCATGCTGAGCCACAAAATGACGAAGCTCGATAAGATTATTTCTGATCTAGGACTAGAAGAGCATAAAAGTTTGATGGAAAAATTTCAAAAGGACGAATTGGGCGAATGAAAAAACATTATCGATCCAATATGAGTTTCTTTTTTTTATTTTCATTAATAATATACTTAAAATTATTAGATAACATGTTTCAAACAATCTATTAATTCACGTATGTTTAATGTTCTACAGGGACCAACAACTTAGAAAAGGAATTTTGTTCTAAGAAAATAAAAAATAGAACATGCAAATGAAAATGAATTGCTCCTTAACTCATCTGAAGTGGTGTTGGAGGTTAACGAAAGGGGGAAAAACTTTTACAAAAGTTTGAGGGATCTAGTGGAACGAATGTATAGACGTTCTTTCCACTTACAATACAAAAATCAATCCAATGATCTCAAGAACCAAATTTTATCTAAACTACAGGAAGAGTTTCCAGATAATTGGTCAATGAGACATGTTAGACTTTTAATAGCAAAAACGTACAACAACAAAAAAGAAGGAATAAAAAAGTAATATTCCTTTAAATGTTTTTCTAGAATTATTTATAAATATCACTTTTGTTATATTTACTTTTCATATATCAATATAAAAATTAAATAGTTTATTGTCATGTTACATTTTGAGGAAGATTATGAAAAACTCAAAATATGAACGAGCTGATATTAGAAATATGCCAGTAGGAATGTCCAAAAAGGTGTACAAGGAGATGGTCAAAGAAATGGACAAAATTGCATCACAGGAGGAGCCATCTCAACAATGACATGATTCAAATGTAATATGTAATCATTGAATTTTTCGATCAGTAGGTACAATAAATAAACAATTTAGCATTAAATATTAATTTTCAAGTATTTTCTTGTAGAAAAGAAAATAAAATGGAACCTATTCAGCACATAAAACAGGACAAGGAAGAAAATGGTTGATATCTAAGTTTGTGAGTAATTGTTACTTCCTTATCACAACTTAACTAGATTTCATTTTTGTATATTTTAAGTTGTTTAGAAAATCATCATTAAATGTCTTCAAACGAGGTGCTAACATACAAAGAAGAACCATCAAACGAATTGATTGGCATTGGGTTAAATATGGGTTGTGAGTCATTCCTATTTCATTCACCTTCACATATGTTATCCAAGCTCTGAAACAATGAGGATAAGTTTATGCTTGTTCTATCCAAAGACAACTCTCATCAAATCCAGTGAGGTTGATTCATCAAATCAAGCGAGGCTATTCATCTGGTCATGAGAGGCTGCTTTATAGGTTTTAAAGAAACCAACAGGTTTTCTACAGTGAAAATGGAAGAGGAAAAGAAGATCCACAAAGGGGGACATTATATAAGGTATGAACCTGAGAATGCAAATGCTGTTATGGAGGATCAAATGGTAATGGAGGCTTTTAGCAAGGCTGGTTGTCTCAAATTTTGTGAAAATCGACAGGGTTGCCACACTCAAGTGTCCAAAGAGTTTGCTCTGCATTTTAGTGGAACCACTACCAAATTTGGAATGATAAACATGCCAGTGACACCTGAGATCATAGCTGCTATGACAGAGATACCAAGGGGAAAAAATATTGGTTTAAAGGTTTTAGGTTTGACATGGAGCCATGCAAGGAGTTTATGAAACCTTAATTTGTAGATATGGACTTGAACAATGCAATACCCAGGAGTTGTATCAAGGATAACTATGAAAAGTTGCTATTAAACATCCAAAGATATTTCACATGTGAAGGAAAGTACCATAAAGTCTACACTTATCATTTTAAACTGTTGTTGCATTTCACAGGAATGATATCATTAGATTTACCATTTTATTTGCATAGAAGCCTTTCTAAAATGGCTGACAAAGTCCAAGCTAAATATGATGGCTGTGAAACATCTATGTTTCATCATGGTTTGATTAAGTTACTAGTTTTAAATGAGCTACATAAAATAAATGGAGATTGGTCTTCCTTTTTATTTATGAGTGGATTTGAAATGGAAGCCCTAACCCTAGCTAGAAACCCTAAGATCCATGGAAATCCTTCACCACCAGTAGCAGAATCCAGTGAGTTAGTGGTTACCAAAGCTAAGAGGTTTGTGAAGTTGAAACCAAGGAAATAGGTTGAAGATAGAATTGAGAAAGTATCGGTGATTGTTACAAAAACCCCATCACCTGCAAAACATAAAGCATAAAAGGTCAAAGAAATAAAACAAAAAACAGGTGGCCAACAAGCAGGAGAGTAGGAGAAAGACAAGAAGTCAAGTATCAACATCAAAGGGAAAAGTAGTTGTTTCAAGGGAAGAGGACAGTCCAATGATGAAAGGAAACTTATATGATATACTGCACGCAATAGACATAAAAGAATCACCCATTGTGCAGGCAGATTCATTGAAGTGAATGAACCTAAATAGAGAAAAATAAAATCAGCAAAGAAATTGGATTTTGAAGGTGCGAATGCATCTTTTGTTTTTCAAGCTAGGAAACCTCTAACCAGACATGAAAAGAAACTCCAAGAAAGCAATAAATATTTCCAAGTGACTATTGAAGTAGCCAAACCCCCTGAAAAGGTCATTGATCTTTCATCTCCTATAGTGGAGCATGCATTCAACAAGGTAGATAAGGGAAAAGAACACATGTCAAAGTGTCAATTTTTGGAAGAAAGGTTGAAGCTAGCAAATCAAGAAAAATAAATGATGAGAAAGAGGGCAAGATAGAACAACATTGAAAAGACAGAATTCAAGAGATTGAAGGCTGTTTGGGAAGGTCAAACAGTTGCTAGGTCAAAGATCCCAAGCAGTACCCAACAGTTCTTTACATGGACAGTTCCAGCTATTAAAGAAGCAAGGTTTGTTAGAGCGATCAACACTCATTTGAGAGCAAGTAACAGGAATCTAAGAATCCAAGTGAAGGATTTGGAGCTACAATTAAAACAGTCTCAAGATGAACTAAAGAGAAGAGGTACAAAATGACAAATTCAAAACTAACTCTAAATGGAAAATGAGGATCAAATTTGTGAAGATTATGTTTTTAGTTCAAATATCTGATGGTTTTGATGAAGCCAATGATTTTCTAAAGCTGTGGTGCCTTTTTGTTTTAAAATTTTGTGAAAATATGGTTAAAACTGCTTGCACATTAGTTTCGTAGCGCCTGTAGTGCAAAATGGGTGAAAAGCACTACGAAACTGCTGTAGCGGCTTTTTCACCCTTTTTCTTATCAAATTTTGGAGGGAAGACCAAGAATTTTGATTTGAAATTCCGAAGGGAGATATATCAAGTGAATATCAAAGTAAATCTGAAGGAAAGGAAGTTAAATTTTGAAGGAAAATGGTAAAAAAGACCGCACTACGAAAAGTGCTATGAAACTGTGTTTCTTTTGTAGCACAAGTCTATTTTCATGGTTTTGAGAAATTCAAGGTGGTTTTTCATAGCGGCATGAAGGGATGACTTGGGACATATGTCGATCATGTTCCAAAAATCAATTAGCCTCCAATTATCAGTTGAAAGTGGTCAGAATATCTTAAGAAACTAAAGGGATCCTAAGCCTAAAAACAGGGGAGCAATTTCCTAGATTACAGGAGATTAACATCATCAACATTATGGTTATAACAAGTTGAAACTCATCATCAGGATTTGACTGAGTGGAATGATAGGTGGAAAATGATGTATTTATTTTTAGATAAATTTGTTTTGAGTAGAACCATAAGAGTTCTAATTCTATTTGTAATAGGAAACTATGTTAGTTTTACAACTGTGTTTGTAATAAATACCATGTTTTATAGTTAGAATAGGTTTCAAAGCATGGGAATTCGATGTATCTAGTTATGGAGAAGTTTATCTCATGATGTAAAGGATCTATAAAATATCAAGAAGTCTAAATGAAAAGGGTTGGACATTTGTTAGCAAAGAGATTATGTTTTATGTAAGTGACTGTTTTTAGCCTAATAGAGAATTTCTACTTTGACAACTCAAGATTCATACGGAGTTCTTGTATTTTCTTGTTCTAATGGCATCTTTCAAATATTCTATTGCATTGGTGTTTGCTTATGTTACTTAGAATTCATAAATGATGCTCCGACTTCCTTCATAAACAAGCTAACTGTGTGTTTCACTGCTCTACATGTTTATTCCTTGACTTGAACTTTGATATGCCTTGACTTCCATGTTAGGTAGATTATCTTGGTTTTGCTGAAGCTATCATGACTCCATAAGCCCAATGTACACTTGCTAATGTGACTTACAACCAGTTTACATCATTTATCTGTTTTTATATCATATAGAGTTAGCCATCTACATATTTATCAAAAATCATAAACCCTTGAGAGAGCCCTCTCAGGTTGAGGAGGTTAAGCCTCAACCAAAATATTGGTTTGAAATAGTTGCACAAGACTGGTTTGATGAGCAGCCTATCAGGTATGATTTTTTGATAACATAATATTTCAATTGTCATTATTCTCACCAATATATATATGCTCCTCATAGTTTATTTTTATGTTTGTAGATGGAAGGTGAAGAAGAAGAAAACAATCAACATCGTGAACAAAAAATTCCTGAAAATAAGCCAAGTCATGGAAGTAGCTCAAGCAGTGACAGCAGTTCAAGCAAAGAATAATGATCATTATGTTTGGATATCAAAGGAAGGCGTTGTATTTTTTGAAATATTTGTCTGTGAAATCAGACATTTTGTTTAATGTAATGGACATAGTGTCCCAATTGAAAGACAAAGGGATACCAATAACTGTCCCATTTTGTATGAAAAAAATTGTCTTATATATATATATAATAAGTCCCATTTTGTATGACAAAGACTGTCTTATATATATATATATATATATATATATATATATATATATATATGTTTTAATTTATTCTATTGCGTTCTCCATTTTCGTTGTGAAATGTAACACCACTGATTAAATTTATGGATGATTAAATATTATAATGAAGAGATGTGAAATTTGATGATATGATATAACAAATTAATCCAAACATCACATTCAAATGCACTAATAAAAATTTAATTCATATGAATATTGTTATAAGATATGTGTCATCTTTTGATGAATAATGAATTTTAAAAAATCACAATAATTATGATATGATATAACAAATTAATCCAAACATCACATTCAAATGCATTAATAAAAATTTAATTAATATGAATACTTTTATAAGATGTGTCGACTTTTGATGAATAATGAATTTTAAAAAATCACAATAATTGCACTGTCATAGGTTGATGTTTCTAAAAAATACAAAATGAACACCGGTGCATGTCAGTTACTGTACACCATTGTGTTTGTATGATACAACGCACCGGTGCATTTCTGCGACCTATGGGCACTGCACAAATACTAATACCAATTATAACTCTCGGTGTGTTTGTACGATACTACGCACTGGTGCGTTTATGTGAGACTATGCACCAGTGCATTTGTACGACCTATGGGCACCGCACAAATACCAATACGAATTAGAACAATCGGTGTGTTTATAAATACGCGCCTTTGGTCGTTTCTATAAGACCTAGAACCGATGCGTTGATACGACCCATCTATGGGCACCACAAAATCCCAATACCGGTTAGAAATGACCGAGTGCGTTGTATCACCTACGAGTGCGCCCGATGCGGTTTTAGGTATTTATAACACGATGCATGCAACAAAAGCAGCCCCAGACCACGAATCTAGATGACACGCAGGTGCGTTGACACTTTAGTAGTGCACCAATGAAAAAAACATCTGTAATAACCTCTGGTACCGCCCATTTTTTTACCAAAACCTCTGTTACCAAAATGGATGTCGTAGAAAATGTTTTTTTGACAATTTTGGCCAATTTTATAACACTAAAAACCTCCTTTTTAACCTCCGCTAGAGGGTATTTTCCTTGTAGTGTGTATGGATAATAGATGTATGGAGAACTAGGTATTTCGAAGAAAAAAAAATATCCATGGTCCATCCTAAAATGCATTAACCCAATGATTCTTTGTTCCAGGAAGCAACTATAGGAGAGAATTTATATTTATCCAGGAACCAAACCTGTTAGAAGAAGGGACATGATATAAAAAAATCATGAATAGTTTCTAAATTTTCTTTGCACAGTGGGAATCAACTTGGCCCTATCCATCCTCTCTTTATCCCATTATGCCAAGCAAGAAATTTGTTATTTATATCCAATAATAAAGCTAGTGGGAACTTCAAAGGACATTTTCCTCTTCCAGATGGAACTTTCAGCACCGTACAACCTCCCCATTTAATATGGTTTCCATTTGTGCTTGGTGATGAGCTCCATCATTAGACATATTTGGAGGGGTTAATGGTCACCTTTTTGGCCTTCTTAGATCTCTTTTTCTTGCATTTTTATTATTATTTGGTTTTATGATGCTAGTATAGGTGGTGATTAAGGCTAACATACTCTGAGTGCCTGGCATGAGGTTGAGTGTAGAAAATCATGAATTATTAAGAATTTTTATAAGGATTTTATCATAAAGACTTGGAGGAGACAACAAGGAGAAGTTATAGGAGGATTTTCCACCCTCCTTAACTCTCAAATGCAGCCAAAGGATCCTAAATATTCTCCCCAACAATTCGAATTCCAAGGGCGACCAAAGGACTTAAAGTTCTCTCCAATAATATTCCAAATTCCCGAGGCGACGAGAAACTCGAAAGTGCCTCCAATATTTGTTTACATGGAATCAAGTGGACTCAATCACTATTTTCTAGGGAGTTTTTGGTAGATACCCTATAGAATAAATAGATCAAAGCTAGAGCTAGGAAGGGTCAGAACTTTGTTGCAAGCTATTGAGCTTTTTATTATTTTACCTAGTGATCAAACTTTGAGAAATGTATGACGCTATTATTTTATGAAATGAGGAGACTGATTTCATTTTACTGATTTAAGTTTCAGAGAGCTAGGCTTGTGGGTTAGGGCCAAATCCATGTGCCTTGACCTCTCTGATGTATTTGTTCTCTGATTTCTATCATTCCATTAGTTCCGTTTCTGATAATTTCATTTATGTTTCAAGTTGTTGTTTAGTTTTTCTTTCAGTGTGTTGTTGTAGGTTTCATTTGCTCATGAGTAATAGAATAGAGGAAAAAAACCAAAAAATTTGTTGATCAAGACCCCCTTCTCATCTCTTTCAATAGAGCTTGAGGAGGGCAAACTTTCCCACAAACCCAAAAATTGATTTATGTTCACTATTTCTGAGATTAAAAGTAGAGTTGCATTACCATTTTTCAGTATTCCTTTGCACTGCATTTTTACGCATTTGTCTATTTATTTGCGCATAAGTTAGAAGGTTGATTGCAGGAATTATTGTTAAAACACCAACGCAGCTTCATGGTTCCTCCCCAATTCATTCTTCATCTCTGTTTTCACAATCTGCACACTGATGTTACGCCCCCCATTTCTACTTTTTCCCGCTTATTCTCACTACCGCACCCACCTTCTTATTCATAAAAACACTTGAAAATGCTTGAAAACCATTGGAACTCGACCTCTGCCCTTGCTCCTTGAACTTCCCGCTATCGTACTTCGCCTTTTCGCAAATCGCACTTCGCATCTTTTTCCTTTTTACTTTTAAGACTTACCACTCATGTCTGTCGATTGCGATATTGGTATCGCGCTCCACCACTGGTCCCACCGCCACGTCATCTGACTCATCGCAACCTTTGGCCTTTTTGCAAATCGCACTTCGCAACCTTTTTCCTTTTTTTAAGACTTACCACTCCAAACGCCGATTTGCGATAACTCTCCGTACTTTGCCCCATCGCACATCGCAAAACTCATCTTTTACTTGGTTCTAGTAACACGTTCCACTCCCAATGTCGATTGCGATATCGCTGTCATGCTCCACCACCGGTCCCACCGCCACGTTATCCTATCGCATTTTGCAATTCGCTCCCGCTCCCGAACAACACTTACGCTACCCCTCCGGCTTTGCGATATTGCGATTGCAATATCGCATATCACATATCGCACTGCCAACCCTCCATCGCACTTTTTAAATCATTCCTATCCTAATCATTTTTGCGCCATAATAAAGCTTTAATAACGTTTAAATCTTCTCTTTCCACCTCTAAGCCTTGTTTCATGTGTTGAGCCTTCCATTAGCATCTTTAGCCCGTTTTCCTCCAAACTACAAGCCACACTTTGTCAAGTTTAGTTTATCATGAATATATGCATGGTTAGAAGCATGATAGCATAGTAAATAGATCAGAGGATAATTAGGGTGTGTTTATTCGATTGGCCTAGCTAGGTGAAACTTAATTTAGTTTCTTTTCAGCTATTTCCTTTTGCAGATTAAATTTGTTTCCTTTCTGTCATTTCCTTTATACACCTTAAATTAGTTTCATTTCCATTATTTCCTTTTGTAGATTAAATTAGTTTCCTTTCTGTCTTTTCCTTTTTTCACTTTAAATTATTTTCATTTTCGTCATTTCCTTTATGCAAATTAAGTTAGTTTCATTTCTTTCATTTCCTTCCAACAATTTAATTTTCAGTTTTTATCATAGTTTAAGAAATAGCACGCTTTCGTAAAGCAGAAGAGGATGACATGAACAAAATGCATTTGGTGTGTATATATCACTGTCACCTCCAATATTGTACGAACCCCAGGTTGATAAAGTAAAGTAGGGCAACCCCTTGGAGTTGCAGCACTCTTGGTGCAATACCAGGGCTCACCACTTTTTTGTGTTGTTGCCGAGGAGGTGTCTAGTAGATGCTTTTATTTTGTTTTAGCATTTCCTTTATTTTCATGTTATGTCAAAAATATTGAAAAAAAAAGATCTAATTCTCATGCCTCATAGGAGTAGGAATACTCAAAGACAAATCTTACCTGAAACCCCACATCACCTCCTAGCCACCCTTCACTCTTCTTTGATGGCAGTGAGATTGAAATTCCTATAGGAGAGCTTTCTGAATACTCTGAGGAACCTATTGGGGAAGAAGAATAAGACCTTTGTCCAACTGAGGGACCTGTGTCACCTATCTTAACCATGGCTGGGATCTAGAGAGCCTTTCTCATAAGAGAGGCAGATGGGGAAACTAAGATGAAAAACATTAGACCCTCAGCTCTTCCACACTTTCATGGACTTACCTCTTAGGACACTAACACATTCATGTTTGAATTTGTTTTTGTTTGTAGGAATTATGACTACACCTCTAATGATTAGAAGTTGAAGCTATTCCCATCCACCCTTAAGGATGTATCCTTACGCTGGTTCATGGGTCTGCCTAGGGATAGCATCACTACTTGAGTACAGATCGAAGAGACCTTCAGCAGCAAATACAAAGACTACTATAGGTCCAAGGAAACTAAGGGTGAGATATTTAGAATGACTCTAGGGCCAGATGAATCCTTAGAGGACTATGTAGAGAGGTTTCAATTGAACTATAAGAGAGCCAACTATACTCTTGATCCTGACTCACTTAAAATTGTACTTCTTCGAGGGATCAATGAAGAGATGATAGAAACCTTGAATATGATATTAGGAGGAGATATCTACCAACTTCCTTATGAAACAATCAAAACTGTCTTCCGGAACCATTCTAGGGAAATTAGGAAGATGGGCAGAGCTGGCCAAACTACATCCAATACCCCTTCCTCTTCCACCTTTATAAAACATGAGATTGGAAACATGCTAGAGGACTTCAAGAGTGACATGTTGCACACCTTTGCTTTGCAAATGGACACAATGCAGGTTAAAAGGAAGCAAGAGGAAGTAGAGAGAGCCTTGGCCATATTTTGTCCCAGATGTACCAGGAAGCACCCAAGAATTGAATGTCCATTGAATATCATAGAGGTTTTCTTAGTCTGTAAGGATAATCATGCCACAAAAAAGTGTCCCTCCTTACCTAGACTTAAAGTTGTATATCAAGGTGGGGAAGCAATTCCAGAGCAACTCTATTTCATCAACTAGAGAAGGCCTCAATGCCCTTGGTCATATCAACAAGGTAAGAAAGGTGCACCTTACTCTTACTATCACAACAATCAGAGTGCACCCATGCAACCTTGGTACACCCCCACTTATCCATCCTGGTTTACGCCTCCTACTTGGCCTTACAACCCTTCATACCAACTTCAGCTAGTAAACCAACCATTTCAACAATATGTTCCACAACGACCTCAGTGGAACAATCCATCCCAAGGGTGGAGGATTCAAAAAAATCAACCACCTGCTCCAATGCCTCCACCCCAACCTCAACCTCAGCTTACTCATGATTCTCCACCTAGGCTACCTATACCTACACAACTCAATCCGAACCCGAACAACAGACATGCACAATAGGCTCCCAGTGGAGAAACATCCTATCCAGCTTATGTTGGGGAGATACAAGAGTTTAATCTCAGGTCGGGAAGAGTACTCCCTGAAAACCATCCTCCATATCCACCTGTAGAGGTTGAGGAGGAAGAGGAAGAAGGTAACACTCAGATCCAACAACCTCCTTTTCTTAAGCGCTTGATCCACCCTAGTCAGCACACCCCAAAGGAAACTGAACTCTTGGGAGAATTGGAATATCTATGTGTAAAGATACCACTTCTCCAGGCCATTAAGGATTTCCCTATCTACAATAGGCTCATCAAAGAAAAGTTCTTCAAGAAACCTGGGGGAAGGAAGAGAGATACCCCCACCATCAATGTGGCAGGACAACTATCTGATCTAATGTTGGGGAGGGTGATATTTCCAAAGTACTTGGACCCTGGTAGTCCATTTTTTCATGTGCATATAGATGGTGTCATAGTCCCAAACACTCTGATTGATCTAGGGGTTTCCATCAATATCATGACCAAGGAACTATGTTGAAACTTAATCTCCAAGGGACTTTGAGGAAAACTGCAACAATTCTGCAACTTGCAGAACGGTCCACAATAACTTCGGAAGGAATTGTTGAGGATGTTATGGTTACCGTTGACTCTTGGGAGTATCCTACAGATTTCCTGGTCCTGCAACCAAAAACCAAGTATAATGGTTATCCCCTCATCTTAGGGAGACCTTAGTTAGCCACTGCAAATGCTTATATTAGTTGTCGGGCTGGAAACATGACTATAAAAAATGGGCCTTTGTCTAAACCACTAGTGTTATATCCTCCAACCCAGCCTTCCATTGATCATGATCTCCCTATATGGTTGGAAGATGAAGAAGATGAGTTATATAACATTGCACCTATGTGTACCATAGATGTTATTCTTAGAGGGGGGTATATTGATGAAGATGAACTCATCAACCATGCCATTCAAAACCAGTCCTCCACTAACATTCCTCTCGAAACCTTAGTCAAAGATCCTGAAAGCCAACCTTGGATGAAATTGAACTCAGTTGATTCAACCTCTGAATCCACCAAGGTTATTGATTTTGGCCCGTCCATATCTCTGAAAATAAACCCAAACCTTTCGACTGAAGAAGAGAAGTAGCTATGCTAGCTTTTGAAAGAGAATCTTGAAGCATTTTCTTGGGATTACAAGGACATGAAAGCGGTGCATCCTTCAGTATGCGGACATCACATTACATCAAATAAGGATGCAATCCTATGAGACAACCCTAAAGAAGGATGAACCTGACTCTGAAGGACATAGTCGAAGAAGATCTGCATAAACTATTGGATGCAGGGTTCATATATCCTGTATCCGATAGTGAGTGGGTATCCCCTCTCGTCCTAGTCCCAAAGAAGAATGGGAAGTGGAGAATTTGTGTTGACTTTAGAGAATTTAACAAAGCCATCAAGAAATACCATTTCCTTTTTCCCTTTATAAACCAACTCCTGGATGGCCTTGCGGGGAAGAAGTTCTTTTCCTTCCTAGATGCGTTCAGTGGGTACAATCAGATTCAAATCAGCCCTGAAGACCAGGATAAGACTACTTTCACCTGCCCTTGGGTTGCCTTTTCCTATAGATTCCTACCCTTTAGGTTGTTCAATTCCCTAGATACCTTCCAAAGAGTTGTCCTGAGCATCTTTTCTGAGTTATTCCATGACTCTGTCAAAATCTACATGGATGATTTCACACTATATGCTCTCTCCAATTTGGGTAAAGTACTAAGAAGGTGCATTGAGTTGCATCTCTCCTTGAGCCCAGAAAAGTGTGAATTCCTGAATAAAGTAGGGGTTGTATTAGGAAACTCCATATCCCAAGCATGAATACATGTAGACCTGAAAAAAATCACTATCATCAAAAGGGTACCTGCTCCTCAAAAGTAGAAAGATGTCGAAAGTTTCTTAGGCTTAGCTGGTTACTATAAAAGGTTCATCAAATATTTCAGCAAGATGGCTTCGACATTATTTGGGTTATTGGCCAAAAATTCTAATTTTATTTGGTTTGGTCCTTGTCAAGTGGCCTTTGAGCTCATTAAGGAAAAGTTGACTACTGCTCCTATCCTTCGAGGTCCAAATTGAACTCTACCTTTCCACATCCACACTGATGCATTCGACAAAGCTGTAGGGGTAGCATTAGGACAATTAAAGGACAAAATCCCTTATGCCATTTATTTCATCAGCAAGAACTTGTCCAAGGCCTAACTGAATTATAATATTACTCAGAAGGAGATGTTAGCCATTGTCCGTGCTTTGAACAAATTCAGGCATTATGTAACTGGATATCAAACCCTTGTTCACACTAACCATGCATCCATCAAGTATTTAATGAAAAAATCAAATGTTGATGCTAGGATAATTATATGGTTGTTACTTTTGCAGCAATTTGATTTGACAATTGTTGATAAACCTGGAAAGGAGAATGTTGTTTTAGATTTTTTGTCCAGGTTAGCTCTCCCTGTATGTAAAGAAGGAATGGTGGATGACCAACTTCCAAATGAGCATCTCTTTGCTATATCAACACTCTCACCGTGGTTTGCTGATATAGCCAACTACTTGGTTGTTGGGATACTCCCTCCTAATATTTCATTCAGGGAGAGGAGAATAACCATCAGAAAAAGCGTCCCTTTCACATGGATTGGGGGAAACCTTTTCAAGCTAGGCCTTGATAAAATCCTAAGGAGATGTGTGAGGGAGGAAGAATTTTTTGATATCCTCTCTACATGTCATGATAGCCCATGTGTATGCCACTTTGCTGCAAAGAGAAATTCTTAAAAAGTTTTTCAGGAAGGGTACTATTGGCCCACCCTTCACCAAGATTCCAGAAGATACACCAGCAGGTGTGACTAGTGCCAAAATATGGGGAAATCCATGCAAAGGGATGATATGCCTTTGCGCCCTCGAGTGACTCTTGAGCCATTTGACAAGTGGGGCATGGACTTTGTTGGACCTATCGATCCACCGTCTGGACAAAATAAGTATATCATAGTTTGCATTGATTACCTGAAAAAGTGGGCTGAAACAAAAGCAGTGAAGATAGAACCGAGGAGAAAGTAGCAGAATTTTTGAGGGAGAATGTGTTTTACAAGTTTGGGTACCCCAGAGAAATATTCACTGATCAGGGAGCACAATTCACCTCTCACCTCATTGAGAATATTTTGAGGAAGCACAAGATCAAGCATAGAACATCTATTGCTTATCACCCTTAGGCGAATGGCCAAGTAGAAGTAACTAATAGAGCTTTAGAGAGGATCCTCACCAACGTTATGAGTAGCAGCAGAAAATATTAGGTAGACAGGTTGGTGGAAGCTACTTGGGCCTACAACACTACTTGGAAGACAACAACAAGATTCACTCCCTATGAACTAGTCTATGGTAAGAAGGCTCTGCTTTCAGTTGAGTTTGAATTCAATACTTTATGAATGGCAGCTGAATTAATATAGATCTATCAAATGCCCAAAAAAGAGAGGTTTTTGCAATTAAATGGATTGGATGTGTTCAGAATGCAAGCACTTCTTCACATAGAGGTAGTTCTGCTGCAAAGGAAGGTCTGGCATGACAAGAACATCAAAGAAAAATACCTTCCAAGAAGGAGATTGGGCATTTTTGTATGATTCAAGGTTTAAAGATTTCAAAGGCAAGCTGATGACAAGATGGTTGGGACCTTACATAGTGGAAAAATGTTTTGATAATGGCGTAGTTCAAATCAGAACCATAGATGAGGAAGGAATCCCCTTTCCTGTCATTGGTCACAGACTGAAAATTTACAAGAAGCCTTCGTCAAGGGCAGAGTTCATAAATTCGATAAGCAGAGAGGTGTATGTGACAGGAAACTCCATAGTTCCCCACACCTCCTGAAAAAAAAAAAGGAGAGGAAAAAAATAATAAAGATCCATGGTTGAAAACCTCTCTGAGGCACCCAAGGCAAGATTGTGGGTTAAAAACCTCGATGGAGGTAGCTCACTTGCTCTTAAAAAAAATAATAATAATAATAATAAGGATCCATGGGTGAAAACCTCTCTGAGGCGCCCAAGGCAAGGTTGTGGGTTGAAAACCTCCATGGAGGCAACCCACTTTCTTTCAAAGAAAAAACAAAAAACAAAAAATACTTCTACATCTCTGTGTTTTCTGTGTTTTTTGTTTTGCAGGTTATTAATGGTTTCTGGAAACACAGGGAGGAATTCATATTATTTTCCATTCTTCTATTTTACCATCCATCCCATCATTCACTGCATTAATTTTCATAACTTCCTCCATCACCTCCATACACCACATTCCTCCATCCCTAAGAACAATGCAACGAGGAAAGAAAAACACAGACTGCTATAGACATCAGGGAATTCCTACAGCGTGAAAACATGTTCATGACAACAAGAAGAAATAAAGAGAGGAGAGGATAAATAAGACCCCAGGAAAAACAAGAGTGCCACCCATGGAATCTAGAGCACCCCCACGCAGCATCTACAATGGGAAGAAACATCAAGAAATATCAACATCTCACTCAGAGAGTTTCCCATTCAGCAAGCTACTCGCTCAGAAACAGGAAAATAAGGAAGAACACAACATATAAGAGGCTGGTCTCCAAATTCCATCTCCTGTAAATGCCTTGACAACAACTAGTAAGCTTAGGTATAGCCCCTCACCCCTCGCTATGCATCCATAATATCCGAAAATAATTAAATTTGCAGAGTAAGTGTTTAAGAGGCCGAAAGGTAGCCAGTTAACTTGGCCACCACTATGAAGTATGAATGAAAAAAATGGAAGTACACGCCACCTTGGCCAGCAAAAAAAATTAAATCAGTGGGAGTGGAGGAGGACGAGAGGAGGAGACACACAGTATCAGCCAGTTAATAAGAAGAGGGTCCAACTATCTACAACAGAAACTGGAGCTGAGTCGTGTTACATAAGCGCTTCAGAAAAAAAAAAAAAAAAAAAAAAAATAGTTGCACAATCTAACAATACATAGGGCCCGTCTCATCCAAACTAGTCAATTGAAAATTTTTAAAAGGGAGAGAGACCGACGGAAGACCACATCGCAACAACAATGAGCTTCAGCCGCGTATTTTGGGACAACATACAACTGCAATAGCAGAACAACATCATCCTACCCATGGCCTGGTCCTCTTTTGTAAATGTGAGCAAAGAAGCCAGTTATAGCAATCCAAACAAGGCAGAATTCCACTTCTAACCTTAGAGAAGAAGAGGAACCAGAAGAAGAACCAGTAGAGCAACAGGAACCAGAAGAGGAGGAAGACGAATAGGAACAAGAAGACCCAAGAGAAGAATAGGAAGAGACAAAAGGCACCATTATAGAAGAGGGCCATGCAGGCCAAAAATATCAAATGGTTGGTACTAAAGCTCAACCCACCTTTGCTGTTAGGGCTGAATGATGAAAAGGACACATATGCACAAGATAGAGAATGGGAGAATGCAGAAAATAATAATGGTTTTTACCCCCTTGGGGAAATTCCCACACTTCTTCCTCAGGAAATCAGGTGGGTTGTTAAAACCTTAACGGAAATGCAGGAGGAAGATTAGTTGCTTAGAGTATCAGCAACCATTAAGTAGGGGGGTGATTATGAGATCCATCATTAGACATATTTGGAGGGGTTAATGGTCACCTTTTTGGCCTTCTTAGATCTCTTTTTCTTACATTTTTATTATTATTTGGTTTTATGATGCTAGTATAAGTGGTGATCAAGGCTAACATATTTTGAGTGCCTAACATGAGGTTGAGTGCATAAAATCATGAATTATTAAGCATTTTTATAAGGATTTTATCATAAATACTTAGAAGATACAACAAGGAGAAATTATAGGAGGATTTTCCACCCTCCTTAACTTCAAAGGCAGCTAAAGGATCCCAAGAATTCTCTCCAGCAATTTGAATTCCAAAGGCAGCCAAAAGATCCCAAGGATTCTCTTCAGCAATTCAAATTCCAGAGGCAACCAGGAAACTCAAAGAGGAGTGTACTCAATATTTGTTTACATGGAATCAAGTGGACTCAATCACTATTTTCTAGGGAGTTTTTGGTAGATACCCTATAGAATAAATAGATCAAAGCTAGAGCTAGGAAGGGTCAGAACTTTGTTGCAAGCTATTGAGCTTTTTATTATTTTACCTAGTGATCAAACTTTGAGAAATGTATGACGCTATTATTTTATGAAATGAGGAGACTGATTTCATTTTACTGATTTAAGTTTCAGAGAGCTAGGCTTGTGGGTTAGGGCCAAATCCATGTGCCTTGACCTCTCTGATGTATTTGTTCTCTGATTTCTATCATTCCATTAGTTCCGTTTCTGATAATTTCATTTATGTTTCAAGTTGTTGTTTAGTTTTTCTTTCAGTGTGTTGTTGTAGGTTTCATTTGCTCATGAGTAATAGAATAGAGGAAAAAAACCAAAAAATTTGTTGATCAAGACCCCCTTCTCATCTCTTTCAATAGAGCTTGAGGAGGGCAAACTTTCCCACAAACCCAAAAATTGATTTATGTTCACTATTTCTGAGATTAAAAGTAGAGTTGCATTACCATTTTTCAGTATTCCTTTGCACTGCATTTTTACGCATTTGTCTGTTTATTTGCGCATAAGTTAGCAAGTTGATTGCAGGAATTATTTTTAAAACCCCAGAGCAGCTCAGTGGTGCCTCCCCACTTCATTCTCCATCTTTGTCTTCACAATCTGCACATTGTTGTTACGCCCTCCATTTTCGCTTTTTCCCACGTATTCTCACTACCGCACCCACCTTCTTATTCATAAAAAACACTTGAACCATTCAACCCGCCTTATTCCTTTTTTTTTATTATTCATGGTTGCCTTACACATTTTAATGAAAAATGCTTGAAAAACATTGGAACTCGACCTCCGCCCTTTCTCCTTGAATTTCTCGTTACCGTACTTCACCTTTTGGAAAATATCACTTCGCATATTTTTCCTTTTTACTTTTAAGACTTACCACTCATGTCTGTCGATTGCGATATTGGTATCGCGCTCCACCACTGGTCCCACCGCCACGTCATCTGACTCATCGCAACCTTTGGCCTTTTTGCAAATCGCACTTCGCAACCTTTTTCCTTTTTTTAAGACTTACCACTCCAAACGCCGATTTGCGATAACTCTCCGTACTTTGCCCCATCGCACATCGCAAAACTCATCTTTTACTTGGTTCTAGTAACACGTTCCACTCCCAATGTCGATTGCGATATCGCTGTCATGCTCCACCACCGGTCCCACCGCCACGTTATCCTATCGCATTTTGCAATTCGCTCCCGCTCCCGAACAACACTTACGCTACCCCTCCGGCTTTGCGATATTGCGATTGCAATATCGCATATCACATATCGCACTGCCAACCCTCCATCGCACTTTTTAAATCATTCCTATCCTAATCATTTTTGCGCCATAATAAAGCTTTAATAACGTTTAAATCTTCTCTTTCCACCTCTAAGCCTTGTTTCATGTGTTGAGCCTTCCATTAGCATCTTTAGCCCGTTTTCCTCCAAACTACAAGCCACACTTTGTCAAGTTTAGTTTATCATGAATATATGCATGGTTAGAAGCATGATAGCATGGTAAATAGATCAGAAGATAAGTAGGGTGTGTTTAGCCGATTGGCCTAGCTAGGTGCAACTTAGTTTAGTTTCTTTAAAGTCATTTCCTTTTGCAGATTAAATTAATTTCCTTTCTATCATTTCCTTTCTGCACATTAAATTAGTTTCATTTCCATCATTTCCTTTTGTAGATTAAATTAGTTTCCTTTCTATCATTTCCTTTATGTGCATTAAATTAGTTTCATTTCCATCATTTCCTTTCTGCAAATTAAGTTAGTTTCCTTTCTGTGATTTCGTAAAGCAGAAGAGGATGACATGAACATAATGAATTTGGTGTGTATATAGCATTGTCACCTCCAAGTTTGTACGAACCTTGGGTTGATAAAGTAAAGTAGGGAAACCCCTGGAAGTTGCAACACTCTTGGTGCAATAGCACGGCTCACCACCTGGTATCCTAAATTTACTAAGAAAATACCAAAATTTGATTTTTTGAACCATGTGAGGCGATCTTCGTCTTCATTGGATAGTATAATTATCATTGAAACTAATAATCCCAAATAAGAGTTTCATTCTTATACTTCATTATTATACAATCATAACTCATGAGAATATTCCCAAGCCCTGGGTCCCCATTCCTAGACATTTTGTGCACGAGCATCAGCAAGAGCAAAAACACTTGTTGAATGCAAAGAATATATAGTATTCTCTAATAACCTAAAAAATTTCCTAATCCATCCCAAGGATCTAGACCAAGTTTGATGCTATTTCCATCACCCACCTTCCAACCAATCTAACAACCTATGATTGAGAATGAATTTGTAAGAGATTTCCAAATGATAGGTGAGTTTGAAACCAATTTCCTTGGACACCTTATCCTCTCTATTTCATTTTTTTCCTATGAATTATTTATCCTTCATGGTTTTCCCCCACAAATAATTGTTGTATAAAATCCTCCAAAGACATTTTTTTGCAAGAGCTTGACTAAAAAGGTCTAAAATTTTCAAACCTTGACCACAAATTGTTTTTGGTTTTGCAATGGTATTCTCGTTGACTAAGGGAATTCCTTTTGAGGACCTATTTCTAGCCGATAAGAATATCAAACTTAATCTCCTAATCTAGTTTATAATCCCTTTTGGGATGGTTTTTATCGAAGTCCAGTAGATTGGCATGTCCTCTGGAACCGTTTTCACTAATACAAGGCACCCACCTAACAATAATTCTAGGTTGCCTTTTTTTTTTTCTAATTTAGTTTACTTCTATTATATTATACACGGAAAAACATTGCAATGCTCATCCTCCGAATTTGGCAAGCCAATTCCGTAGGGAAGTGTCAAGATCTTAATATCAAAATAAGGATTGCCCCAAATGGGGAAACCAGTCCATAAGTAGCGAGTATTAAAAGTTGCCCGAGATGGGAAACTGGCATGTCTAGTTTATAGACTGAAACTAAAACATAACAAAGAAAAGTTCCAAAACATATTCAAACTAGATAAAGCCATAAGATCGCTGGAGTAAGAGGTGAGCACCCAACAATTGGACTTAAGGTAGGCCATCATTCTTCTCAGGAGGGTTGGGAGCTTCTTCCATGATCCTGCAAACATAAAGAGACTCGCCATCCTCCTTGTTCGGTGCGTGGGCAGAATTCGGAGGCAGGAGTAACACCTGGGTTGCTGGCGAGTTGGAGGTGGTTGCATGTAAGCTGGTGTCGTTTTCCTTTCCACCGTCATCACTGTTAGAGCCACGACCACTGATAGAACCCGAGCCACTGCTGGAGCGATGATTGCTACTCGAAGCACTCTGCACAGGTAGGGCTTTCATCTTGCAGGGAATGGAGACAGGCTTGGATTGAAGAGTGGATTTACGCGGGCGCTTCTTGGGCCAAAGGCCAGAAGATTTAGGCGGGGAAATAGGGAGATGAAGGGACAATTAAGCAAAGAGGTTGACAGGGTCGAGCATGCTCGGCTCATCCCAACCCACGGAGAGGTTCACTTCCCTACCAATGGCCATCGAAAATCGAGGTTTGGAGGGGAGGCCTCACCCACCTACACGTCGGCAGCACATTCTATGGTGCTTTGGCATTCTAAGGGAGCGGAAGCACAAGACAGGGAGGTGAGGCTCTTCGGAGCAGGAGAGGAGCTCCCACCACAAGACTTCGCAGAGGGGTAGTTGCACCAATATTGAGCAGGGCCGAGAGCCGAGGGAGGAAAGGAAATGCAGGAGGCAAACTCAGAGATCTAGATGGAGAGCCGAATGGAGGCCTGAGGAGCGCGGAAGGCATAATTAATAGCCATTGTAGCAGGATGGAGAGGCATTAATGCACTGCATCTGAAGGGCGTCGCATAAAAGCTGGTGGGGAATGTAATTAAGGGATTCATGCTCCTGCATTTATCTGCAAGCGGGCGGACATGTGCAGGCGCGTGGGGCGGATAGGTGCCCTGCCACATGGTGCCCTAGTGGCCCGAGATCTCATTGCTAGGCACCTGCATCCGGGGTAGGTTACCTTTTTTTTTATCAACCAAAGGCAATAAATTATTTATAAGAACTAAGATTAATAGAAAGCCTAGATATTTAATGCCTTCCTATACATCTTTTATCTAAAAAGGGGAAGCTCAAATAAGATAATCCTTGACAATGTCAGAGATGTTATAACAAAAGGATAAAGTGGATTTTTCAACATTTATTTTCATACCCATGACTAATTCAAATATGGTGAGGATTATTTTTAAAGTTGTAATGTATGCAAATGACCCATCTATTAAAATGAGAGTTTCATCTATAACATGAGTTGATAAATGTAGACTTGACGTGAAAAGTTTACTCCCTTCAACTCACCAGAATGAATGGCGTTCTAAATAAGATTTCTTAAGGCATTACCCACTAGAATAAATAGAAGGGGAGATAGGGGGTAGCCATGTTTAAGGCCCATGGAAGCCTTAATGAAAAAGGAAGGTCAGTTGTTGATTAACACTACAAAATTATAGTGGTGATGCATGCTAGAATCCAATTCACCATTTTTAGTTTCATGCCCAAATGGATTGGAAATTATAATGAAAGTCCAACTTACATAATCATAAGCTTTCGATAAATAAAACTTTAAAGCAGTTGTAGGAAAGTGCTAGGAACTGATAGAATGAAGAGTTTCCTACGCTAATGCAACAACAACATGTATTTTCTATTTTGGAGAACTCCAAACTACTCCTTAGATATGAAATCCCTCAAAATGGGATTTAATGTTAAGGATATTATCTTTGTGATTAGTTTGTAGATCATATTGCAATAGGATATTTCTTTGAAATCACTTGAGGAGTGAGCATCTTGCTTCTAAGGAATAAGAAAAAATGAAGGCTTATTTTAAAGAGCCATGAATACCTCCCATTCTCTAGGATTCCCTCACCACCTTGAGGATGTCCTCTTTTAATAAATCATAAAATCCAATGTAGAATTCCACTATGGAATTTACCAGACCAGGAAACTTCCCCTTTTTCATAGAGGGGAGAGCACCTAAAACTTATGAATCTGAGATCTCTAGTTCTAATACATTGTTCATTTCCTCAGTGAAAACCTCGGGGAAGAGATTTAAAACATCCAATGCTTCGAGGGTGGGACATCCAAGGGGATTTGTAAAAATAGATTTGAAATACTTGGCACTAGAACCCACTTTACCTCTAAAATATTTAACCATATTCCCATGCTCATCCTCAATTTCCCAAATCGTGGCGTTGGCTTTTCAAAAATGTGGATGATGCAATGAAAGAACTTAGTATTATTGTCACTCGCCTCTAGACAAGTAGCTCTGCTTTTTTATGCCAGATCTCTTCTTCCAGAGGAAGTATCTCACTTGGAGACTTCTAGGAACCAAAAAATATTATAGGGAATATGAAGAGAAACTCCATAAACATTTGAATTAAAAATGTCATAGATTTTGGTTTAAATTTTTGATAAATGAGCCTCTTGTTTTTCATCAAATTCTTTGCTCCAAATTTTCATGTTGGATTTTAATAATTTGATATTATTTGAGAATTTTATCATAAAGGGAGAGCTTATGTCATCTCTGAGATGGATCCAGGTGTCTTGCACCATTTTTATGAGGTTTACATCCTTAAGCCAAGAACAATTAAAATTGAATGGGGTTAAATCTTTATCATCCTCCAACTCCATTATGAGAATAATAGGATTATGGTTGGATATTCCAACTTCCTTGACCCGCAACTCAATGATCATGTTTTTGTATAGAATGGATTAAAAACATAAAACCGGTCTAATATTTTGAGTTTGCATCTTTTCACATACACATGTTCCTCCATGTTGGCAATAATTTTATAAGACAAATACCAACAAGCTACGATGATTTGAACATGAGGAAAAAAAAATATTCCAAAGCCTTCAACTCTAGGCATGGTACCCAAACCTCTTTGATGGAAATAGTGAAATTTAGTTCTCCACCCAGGATGGTAGGGATGTTCAATAGATAACTTGAGGAGAGAAATTATCCCATAAGGCCTTGTGGTCCGAATATGGGCAAATTTTTTTACAAAACTCCAAACAACATCAAATTATTTTATCTCCATCTCAATAGAAATGCAATTGTCAGATGCAAAGGAGGAAATAATGTTGATAGAAGAGTACCAAGATGAGATCAATTCACCCGATAGGTCATCAACGTCTAGAGTACAAAAAAAACATCCCTTTAACCATGGCTTTAATACAACATGATATTTATCATTAGGTGTCACTGTCTCTTGAAGAAGGATTATGTATAGATTTAGATTGTGCAGGAGGTGTTTGAGGGAAATTCTTTTAGGGGTTCCCACAAGACCCCTGATATTCATAAATAATATGACCATCTAGAAACCCCGAAGGGAGTTTTTTTAGCTCCAAGGACCCCTAAATTGTGTTTTGTTTACCTAGATTGATATCATCTTTAGCTCTTTGTTGATTTTTTTATAAATGGAATTTTTCGCCCTACGTGTCCTTTCATAGGGGTATGTTTTGCTATACCTCCTTTAGAGGCAGCATTTGGGGAAACTCTTAATCATGATCTAAGTTCATGATTGCTACTGCAAGTCTCACTTGAAGGCTGACTCAAGCCTTTTCTAGCCTCAACAATATTAATCAAAGACCATGAAGTATCACAAGAGTTCGAAAGAGAATCCAAGGAACAATAGAGGAAGAATTTTGGGGGGGTGTGGGGGCTAGAAAAAGACACTATGGGTATAGGTTTTAGAGGACTCAATTTCAAAATAAGCATGGGGGGAGGAGTCGAAACAACAGAAGATGGAGATGGTGCCGAAATGGAAGTTTGTTCAATAGAATTTTGAACATGAATACAAGGGATGTGAGCCAAAACTGTACCTTTGGGGTCGTGATCCACATTTTCTATTGGGGGTTGAGCTAAATATTATAACAAAACTATAGGAGCGATCTTTAGTGTGCTTCCCATATTCCAAGACAAAGTTCTTCGAACCCAAACCTTCTTAAATGACTTCATTACACATGAATCCTAATCACACTAGTTTGTGAAGTGGCTAATATTTGTAACACCAGAAAGGAACCCTCTACTGGTACACTACGTAAAGCAACTTCTTCCCTTGAAAACTCAATTCCACATCTTCAACCACACTCTTGCAAACATCCACTTCAATTTGGATCCAAACACATCAATGGTATTTTTTGGTCAAGTAATCATCTTCCAAACCAATAAATCAACTGAGTTTGTTACCAATGGCTCATGCAACCAAACATTAAGGCGATACCAGGTATAAATTCCCACAATTTTTGCCATGCCATCGATTCTCTAGTAGGATTAAAATCATTGCATCACCGCTACACTAATAAACCAAACTCTCCCGGTACCAATCTTTGCCAAGAATATCTCGGAACTCACTTTTAGCTTGAAATTTTGCACAAACCACCTCCTAACAAGGATGTGGAAATATGGTATAGTGCTAATCTTTAGCTCCTAATTTTTTTCGTCCAATCCAAAACAGATGGAGAACTCACAAGCTTTCTTGTGAATCTACCAATGATGGCGCACTCTAGTAGGAATAGCACCTCTTTCAATCCTACAACCTCACTAACAATCAATCCTACATCCTACATCGTTGATGACTTACAAAAATGTAGTGACCATCTGCAAGTAGTTTTGGAATATGAAGTAGAAGGATCATGAGGAGGATTCGAACCCAAGTCATCTCCAAATTTTGGGACCGGCTACATAGTATTCTGAACGGAATGATCTAGAGAAAGCTTAGGCCTCGACTTCGGGAGATGGGATCGCATGACCGAAAGTGGGATTAGGAGGTCCAAATTTTTACTGTCTTCACACCAACTAAGATGAGAAGATGCTTCCCAGACACATTGTTTCGGTTCATAGTCCAGTTCATCAATCTCCATATATCTTTTCAGATTACACTAAAAGCCACTAGACTCAATACAATGCCTACTCGATGTGGAGTACACTTGTCACTTCCAGAGCACTGGCGAATGAAAAAAACAATTTAATTTACAATGGATTCCAAAGATCGAGGTGAGAGGCCACGACCATGACACCAGTATACGGATCAAGTTATTCTAAGACCACAGGAGGCATCGAGACTTCAAACTGTAGGAAAATTAACCCTAGGTTGCAAGATATAGACTCCCCCAGAATCAAGTTCAGACATTACTTATTACGTACGTTTTTTATCTTAATTTTTTCTAAATAATACTTTATTAATATTAATTATAACCCAATGATAATGCAAAAAAAATGTCCAGCGATAATAAAAATTATGATGATATAAAGAAAATAATATAAGCTTATAAATCTAAATAATAAATCTAACTGAATCCAAATGGATGTGTTCATAATTTCAACCTTGCGAATATTGATATCTATTGTGAATCTAGTGTGGTGGAGATGCAAGGATAATTTCCATTCTCCTCCTTACCATATTGTGAATCTAGTGTGGTGGAGATGCAAGGATAATTTCCATTCTCCTCCTTACCATATTGTGAATCTAGTGTGGTGGAGATGCAAGGATAATTCCTATTCTCCTCCTTACCATATTGTGAATTTAGTGTGGTGGAGATGCAAGGATAATTCCCATTCTCCTCCTTACCATTCTTTCTAGAAGAGCTTTATACAAAACCATGGTTTTATTGATAAATCTATATGGATCCAATATATAAATATTAAATGGTGGTGTAATTTTTTATACAATTTGTAATATTAGGATCACTCGTTAATTTATATATAGAGATAATTTTCTAGTAAATATTACGCATCATATAATAAGCTAAATATTATTTTTCTATATTGTTTGGGTTAAATTTAACTAGTACTTAGAGAGAGGCCACTATAATATTTTAGATATAAAGAATTTCAAATAAGAATACAGAAAATAAAATAAAAGAAATTAGTGAACCTACTATTCAAGACTCTAGGATAGGCATTAAACTATGCAAAGCTCACAATATTAAGACCCCATATGAGTCTCTAAGATGAACACAAAATTCCACATGGTGTTGAAAGTCCAAGATAAGCACAAACTCACCCACAATGGGTCACTAGTTGTGTGAAGAAAAAAATCATCTCCCTCTCCACCCACATCATGCAATCATGCATTGTGCATAATCAAACTTAAAGCTTAAAGGTTGAGGCTCTTGTGGCATGCCCGTTGAAAAAATGCAGCAAGAAATTCTCAATTGATTTTTCCTTGATTAAATTGCGAAATTTTTAATTTCCACATCAGTGGACAACTTGGATGATGTTAACGTGTGTGACATGGCTTATGTCACCCAATTCACTCAGTAAATTCAAGTTGGAGGATTAAGAGTTCAATTAAGCATGTGTGATTTCTAATTTTTAGCAATCAGGGTCAGTTATCTAAGATTGTTTTCAGTTAAACTAGTTCCAACTGTTGGAGGAACTAGTGGAGGATCAGGGGTGCAGTGGAACTTCAGTCAAACTCAATGATCATCCAAATAACTAATCAATCAGCGCAAAATAGCTAGTGCATGTAGATAATTCAAGTTCCCCAAGCTTGGTGGAGATTTCAAAGCGGTGTAACACCAGTTTTATACTAGTCTTGAGTGTACATGTCTTGCACACAATAAAATGATTAGCCTAAAGGAATTTCATAATCAATTTGAGGAATTTCCTAAATAATAGGGGCCTAATTCCTCAAAGAATAACACAAGGAAATATGAGCTCAAGCAGAGGCAAAATTTGACAAAGTTTGGGCGAGAGCCTTTCAATGAGCAAAGAGATAGCTTACGCAATTGCAAGTTGTGCTCAGTTGAGAAAAGCAATTGTAATACATCTTTATTCATTTTATTAATGCAAGAAGGCATTGGGATTTTTAGAAAAATTCTTTCCCCAAAGGAAAATACTTATTACATGTGTGTTATTTCTTATTGCATGTATGCAATTGTTGTTCTAGATTGTGAATTACGTTCCGTGGAGTAGTAGAGTAGGTTTTTGTCTTGTGATTTTGATTAAAAATTCATGAAAAATTGCAAATCTACAATGTAATTTCTACAATGTCCACACCTATGAGCCAGTGGTATGTTATATAAAATTGTAACTTAGAGGGATTTGAAGGATTTCAATTGTCAATAGAAATACTAGCTTGTTTGTATGGGTGAATTAGTTATTTTTTATTTGATTTTCAAAGTTTATATGTAATATCTTTAGTGTTGGAAGGTTGGTGATAGATTTATGTTTTTATAAAATTGATCTATTTATTAATTTGATTAAAAATGGATATAATTCATGTTTGGATATGTGAATCTCAAATGTGTAATTTGCATGGATCTAAGCGTTTGAGAGCTCCATCCTTGGGTATTTTAAGGGTTAGGGTGCTCAAGGAGGAGGTCCATCCTTTTAACTTCCAGACATTTATGGATTTCTTCAAAATGCATGCTTTATATTATTATTTCTTGAAATGTTACAATCCTTCTAAATTCCTATTTAAAAATGGGTTCAAAATTGTTTTATTTTTTATAAAGTTTTTCTTTAATATAATTCAACACCTTGAAAGTTGAGATCTATGGCCCCTCTTCGAAATACATTATTGTTAATGGTTTTAAACAAGATACTTGAGAATTTTGTGATAATCGTTCATTTCTAAGGCCTATGGAGGTGTACATACTCTACCCCTTCTAGATTTCAACCTATGACAAAGAAGCACATGTTCTTAAATATTAAGCCCCCTCAAACTTATATTAAAAAAAATATTTTTATATTCGTAATAAAAAATTAACAAAACAAATTTATTGCATTATATTTAAAGGATGAGTAAAAATAAACATCAAATGTCATTTGAAAGGAAGCTTTAAAAGAAAACCCTTTTATAAAAATTGAATTGAGAGACTAAAATGACCATCAAATTTATACCCTAATCTTGTAAGAACATTCAGCCTCTCATTGTTGAATATTCGTATTTGCTTTAGAAAATAACTTTAATTTATGATAATATCAAGGAACAACGACCTTTATTAACCATGTCTATTGAGGGTCTTCTGTCCAAGCCATCGCCCTCCTCCTCCACTGCCAGTAACCCTATTCTTAGGGTTGGGGGCCTTTCCATGTCTTCTTTTTTCCTGATCTCTTTCCAAAGTAGTATGGCCACATCCTCTTCTTCGATCTCATGTTCATCTTCTGACCCCACCCCTTCATGTGCCCGACAGGACTCAGATTTTTCTGGCCTATACTCAGGTGTATGCCCTTCTTCTCTCTGCCCATCTTATAGGTACTCTCTGCTTATCTCTCTCATCCCTTCTTGTCCTCCCTCAAGTGCCCATGAAACTCCCAATCCATAAATTTCAACATATTCCTTCCAAAATGTCACAACTCGGAAGAAAAAGATTAAAAAAAAAAATCTAGCTAGAGAAGGAATACGGGTGGGAGACATGTTCCAGGAATCTACTTAGATCTCTCATTCCAGGGCCCTTAGAGAATATAAACCCTCTACAAAGGGTTTACAATGATTATTTTCTCTAAATATCAGGGGGTTGGGAGGATACCTAAAATTTTGTGCCCTCTGCAACTTAATTGAATGTCATCATCCATCTATTATCTGTCTACAAGAAACTATGGTCCCTGGCAAAAAGGATAGGGATATTAGACACAAATCCTTCCCATGTTGGCTACTATGAACTATAGATGTTATTGGCCACTCAAGGGATCTCGTTGTCATATGGAATCCCTTGGAGAAAACCTTAGACCTTATCGTTCCAAAGTTGGGATCATCATGGAAGGTTACCTTAGAGACTTGAATCGACCAATCATCCTTGTTAACTATTATGGATCCTATGGAAACAAAGAAGTATTATGGATTGAACTCCATCAAAGTGGATTTCTTAGTGATCACTCTCTTATCTTAACTAGTGATCTTAACTTCACTGCCTCTGCTTGTGAGGTATGGGGCCTCAATATGCATTTGAATCCATTTGCCCCGGTCCTTTAGGAATCTAAGCTTGTAGATGTTTTCCCTCTTCCTATGGATCCCACATGGAATAATGGAAGAATTGGAGTCCATGGCATAACAAAGCATCTCGACCATTTCTTTATTGCAAAGGATTTGGCAATGTCATTGCAACATTTCAGGCCATCGGCTATCTATGATACCATATCTGATCACACACCTAGATTCCTTCATATTGACTTCCAGTCAGTCCCCTCAAGTGTCCCATTAAAATTCAATTACCTATGGCTAAACGAGAACTCCTTCATAACCTTGGTTCACTCATTTTGGCATAGTATCAAGGATGATGGCACATTGTCTGTCATGGAGCTATGAATGCACAAAATGTCAAACCTCAAACAAAACGTTAAACAATGGGCCAAAGACTATGTATTGGGGAAAAAACATGAATTTTAAGACATTGAGAAGATAATAAAATATATGCATGATCTCTTCCTATATCCAAGGTTTCCTTAATCCATTAAACAAAATCTTGCATCTTTATCTGAAATAAAGTCCCAAATTCTAAAAGCAGAAGAAGCTCAATGGAGAATTAAGAGTAGATCACTTTGGATTAAAGAAGGCGAAAATAACACAAAGTTATTTCATAATTTCGCAAGCCACCGCAAAATCAAAAAATCAATATGGGAAATACAAGATAACTTGGGTAATTCCTACTGCTCTCAGAATTAGATAAAGGTAGTGGCTAAGGGTCATTTTCACAAACTCCTCAAAGACCTCGGTGGTCTTAATGTACAAAAACAACTCAAGGTCATTCAACATTTCCTTAGATTTTTCTATGATGATGATACAAAGCAACTATGTTTCCTGGTTACTATAGAAGATATAAAATCCATCCTTGAATATTTCGGAAAGGATAAAAGTCTTGGTTCAGACTGTTGGACTGAGGAAATTTTCCTCGCTTTTTTTAATCATATGGGAGGATACATTCTGCTTGTTGTAGAAGAATCCATAATTAAGGGGATTGTTTTCAGGGAAATTAATGCTACATTTTTTTTCCCTCTTACCAAATTCTCTAAGCCAACCATCTTTTAATATTTTCGTCCTATCTCCTTATACAACATGATCTATAAAATTATCGCCAAGGTCATTTCCAATATACTCAAACCAAAGATTTCTAAACTTATCTCCCCTGAGAAATTTGGCTTTCTTTTGAGTAGGATGATTCATGATGCCACTAGAGTTGCTCAAGAAACAATCAATTCCATTAAGACGAAGAAGTTGAACTTTATGGTTCTCAAGGTGGACTTGGTAAAAGCCTATGACTAAGTCAATTAGCATTTTCTTAGGCTGATGCTAATAAAAATGGGTCAAAATGATTTGATGACAAACCAAATCATGGGATGTGTATCTTTTGCAATTTTGTACATTCTCGTCAATGGATCCCCTACTAGTTTCTTTCCCAGTTCTGGGGGCTTGAGATAAGGATGTCCATTATCCCCTTTATTATTCCTGCTCTTCATAAAAAGCCTCAGTTTGATGATCAATCAGGCTAAGAGAGAAGGAAAAATCATAGGGATCAAAATTGCAAATTTTTTATTGTATCCCACCTACTTTTTGTTGATGGAGTTCTCATTTTTGGGGAAGTAATGGTCACTTAATGGGAACCTTCTCACACATCTTCCTCTGATTCTGTTTTGCTACATGTATGGACATCAATGTCCAAAATTTTTCCTTTTACTACTATTACACTCAACAACAATTCATTTAAGATGTGGTTAAATTTCTTCCTTTCAAAGTGAGTTCATTGACTAATGTTTTCACATATTTGGGCTTCCACCTAAAGCTAAATTGTTACCAAGTTCGTGATTGGAATTGGCTTGTCCAACATGTAGAAAAAATAATTAATCATTGGTGCTACCATTGGCTCTCTCTCGGTGACAGAAAAATCCTAATGAATTTTGGCTTAGAAGGCTTACCTATCTACTGGCTAACTCATTCAAAAATTCCTAAATCTATTATCAGCAAAATTCGTCAGGTTTGCTTCAATTTTCTCTTGGCAGGGAAGAAATCAAAGGCATGCATCCACCTAGCAAAATGGGAGATGTTATCCACCCCAAAGCATTTGGGTTGATGGGGTTTTAAAAACCTCAATTAATTTTATTGTGACCTTGTAATGAAAATATTTTGGAGGGTTTTTATTGATTATGGCCTTTGGAGGATATTAATTTGTGCCAAATACCTCCAAAACAGGTCCTTCAAGGAATGGTTACAATCTTGTTTTCCTCTCAAAACTTCTACAAGATTCTTCACATCGAAGGTTTATTAATGACACTCTCATGGCTATTTGATAAACTAATTTGGAAGGTCAGCAATGGTCATGGCATCATCCTTGGAAAATGCACCTTCTTGGGAGGACCTATGGATCATCATTTCTCTCTAGTGCTCATTACTACTCTTCATTCCAAAGGTATTATCAATCTTGGACAAGCTTCGGTTGGCAAGAATGAAAATCTATTATCTGATAATTGGAAAATTGCAATTGATTTAGATCTTTAGGGCTCCCTAGTATTGGAATTGGATTCCTTCATCAAAGTTCTTCTATCAAATGCGCTTTTTTTTCCAGATGCATAGGACTCCATTGTGTGGACTTGGAACAAAATTATTGGACATCTCTCAGAAAAATCAGCATACGAATACATTTTCTATAATACAACCCTTGGCCATTCATATTGGTGGACCAAGAAATTATGGCAATGACATATTCCATTAAAGCTAAAGTGTTTTATTTGGCTTCTGCTGGAAAATCGTGTCCTCACCTTGGAGAATCTCCTTCGTAGAGGTTTATGTGGACCCAACTCTTGTTATCTATGTTTAAATGATTCAGAGTCTGTAAACCATATTTTTTTCAGTGCCCCTTCTCTAGGTCCTTATGGTCTAAAATTCTGCATTTTTTCCAACTACTGGAGCCTAGTCCATCGACCTACTTGTCTGATTACCTACTTTGGTGGGACCAAATGATGGGCCCCTACGAATCCTTGCCTGTATTCGTAGCCTAGGGTATTTGGAAAGTTAGAAACAAACTCATTTTTTAAAACTTCCCTATCTCCTCCTCTTACATTCTACCCCAAATTATCAATTTTTTCATGGACTACTAGAAGCTCCCCTCTCCAAAATCTATAAGACTTTTCAATTTTCCTACCCTTTCCTACAATTCACACCTTGGCTTCTTTGATGGGGTTGCCGAAAACTCTCGCTATGAAGTTGGAGATTTTCTCCACATCATTGGGTCCTCCTCCTTCAACATATGGGCTAATTTGGGGGTTGGTACAAACACAAAATCTGAAATGTGTGCCCTCTGGACTCTCCTTTATTTCACCTCCCACCTCCATCTATCCTCATTGAAGGTTATTGGAGACTCTAAATGTGTTATATATTGGATCTTTGGAAAATATCACTTACAGGTTATGTCTCTAATCCATTGGATGGACATGATCTCAAATTTTAAAGTAAATTTTCACACCCTCGGATTTCAACATATTCATAGAATGTGGAATCAAAGGGCAGACACACTATCCAAAAGAGCTCTAGAGGCCTTAGAAGGTTACATCTTCTTTGAGGAGATAAGGAGCTTGTAGATCACAATCAGGGGGCATCTCTCACTATCAACACAACTACCTTCTGTAGTCCCCTTCCTAGGCTACAAAATTATTTTTACAGGCTACGGATAGTCTTCCTTCTTGTTGTTATGACTCGGTAATTTGGACAATTTCTTTTTGGTTGGAAGAGTGTTTTTTATTTCTCACTATATCTCTACCCAGATTTTCAGAATTATGTTTTTTTTTGGCTTATAATGCTGATGGTCAAATCACCGCCTCCAATTTATATCCTTTGGACACTTTCTGCTAATTTATGCTCTGTCAACCTCCACATTAATGAGGCTTTTATGTAGCAGTTCTTAAACTTGTACGTATTCAGTTCTTATAATTGTTTTGTCAAATTATGTACAAGAACATTTTTTTATAATAAAATATCAATTTTTTCCCTTTCTACAAAAATAATAATATATATATGTATATAATATTCAACAAATGAAAAATCACCGAATCAATGATGGATTGAATCACTGCATAGTAATTAATGGAGTTGTCTTCCGAGGCGGAGGAATTTTCCAGACGGTCAAAATTGGCCAGAATCTAGGCAAAAAAAAATTAAGAAATCTTATAGTAGCAGTGTTTAAATCATGTTTTTGATGGTGGAAATGGATTCAACACCATCAAAAACCTCTTGGGCACCCAATATATTGAAGTTTGATAGCTATAACTTGGATTTACAAAAATCCCTACCAAATTTTCTTTAAATCTTACCTGATTTTCTATGATTTTCAAAGCAAAAAATAATCTAATTTAACTAAGGCGTCGTAATTAATTAATACATAATAAATAATATTTAAGAATCTCCCTATTTTTGGAACTTGCAAATTAATTACCGCCACGTGAAAACATGTGTGACTCATGTTTGGGAACTTGCAATACGACTTACTGAACAGCTAAGTTAACTGACCCGTTGATACACTAAAGCGATAATTCTGGGGCTACCTGATGAATGGTATTGGGGATGGTTGAAAAAAAATTTCTCACTTATTTCACACAAAAAGAAGCTTCGGGCAGCCTCGTTGGTACTCTGTCGAACGACTAGGACCTATCAAATTAGTGGTTCTTCTGTCTATTTCCCACGCTCCCAGAATGATCGCAGTCGTATAGTTCAACTTTTGAAGATTCTGATCCAACCTGACAAAGCAAAGATAACTACTGAATGAAACGTGAGGCCAATACATCAGTGCTAAATGAAACTTTATTTAGGGAGTTGTCTAATTAGATGGAGGAATTGTTTGGACAATTAAAATTGGTTTGAATTCGGGCCAAAAAAATTTAAGAAATCTTACATTAATGATGTTTGAATCATGATTTTGATGGTAGAAATAGATTCAACACCATCAAAAACCGCTAGAGCACCCAAAATATTAAAGTTTAATAATTATAACATGGATTTACAAAAATCCCTGCCAAATTTTCTTAAAATCTTACCAAAATTTCCATAATTTTTAAGGTAAAAAATAATGTAATTAAACCATTATAATCACACATAATCCGTAGTCTCATTAATTTTACGGATTTACTTAATCCGTTGTAACATTAACGTGATATCATATAAACATGGTTTGGTTAAAATCGTTTTATGGTTTTAAACTTTGAACAAAATGCCCTTATGTTTGAATTTTGAATCATGAAACTTTAAATAAATATAAATTTACCTTGGTCAGATCAAATATAAGCGGTGTCTTTTCAAGTAATGTAGATTCGTTCTTGAGGTATTATGTGAATAAATGGAAGCCAATTTGTGAATAGGTTTAAGGGTTGTCAATTTATAAATTGACATCAATCTATAATGAATTTCTCATGTGCGGAGGTAGAAAGGGAGTAGAGAATTTTTTTATATCAAGTATTGTGGATAGGTTTAGAATTTGTTAGCTTATCAACCAAAGTGAGTTGAGATTGTTTTTTATATAATATTGTGGATAGGTTTAGAAATCGTTGGCTTATAAACAAAAATCAATTTGAAAGAAATGATTTCTTTTCTATATATAAGTCTTTCTTATGGGTTTATGAGTCGATAACATATAAATAAAAATGAATTTGTTATGTACACAAATAAAAGGAAATTTAAATATTTATCTATTTCAAGTCTTGTGAGGTTTACAAATGAAAGGAAGTGTAGATATTTTTTCTATTTCAAATCAAACAAGAGGGCGAAGTACCACGGAGTGTAGATATTTTTTGTATTTCAAATAATGTAAATAAGTTATGGATAAGGATAAAGTGCTAGCATAGATCTGCCTTAAATTTGGATGTATCATGTGCTGAGAGGGACCAAATCTCATGAGGTGCAAACTGTTTTTTAGAGTGCAGAACTTGAGAAAATGTTTGCACCTTGAGGGATTTGATCTTTCGGTGCATGATAGATTTGAGGTTAAGATGGATCTATGTTGGTTTCAGTCATGTGCGACCATGGAAAATTTGTTGAACATCTAATTACTCTGATCATTTTAAAAATGGTGAATATGTCTAAGATTAATTTGGTCATTTTAATCTTAAATTTGTTCAGTTATATTAGTTTGTTGAGATGATAGAGACTGTTAGTAACTTGAATGATGAAAAATGATGCATTAAAAATTTTGAATGTGAAGTTACAATGTAACATTTTGAATGATATAAAATGCGAATAATAAAAATGTAATCAATTACAAATAGTCTTCATTATGATCAATTTCAAACTATTTTATTCTACCGTTCTTACAATCACACTTGTTAGTTTTGCCATCTTTTCATATGGATAGTTGAAATCACAGACCATTCAAATCTTTAAGTCAAGCTATTGTAGTAAATGTCATACCATGTTTCTATTAATATCCAATATTAGTAGTAGCTTTCTGGAAAGTCAATCATGGTGACTTATGGAGTGTTTAACCCCAAGAAAGTTTCAATGGTTGTTGTTCTCTATTACCTCATTTTGAATGAAAAGTGACTAACAATGTTGAATGATGGAAAATGGGAATAACAAGAATGTAGTCAATTACAAATAGTTTGCAAACATTTCAGATACGTGAACATTTTATTTAAGATGAAAATTCAAGTATTTTATTTATAGTTGAATTACTATAACAAAAAAATCAATGCACGTTGCCAATAACTTTTTTTATGCTTACACTTAAATCAATGCACTCTATTAATCCAATTACATTGAAATTAATGCACATCACACGTCTAGTTACATCAAATCAAGCATCCAGAGAGATCAAATCTCTCTAGGTGTAAACCTCTTGTTTGAGTGCAAAACTTGAGGAAAGGTTTGCACCTAGAAAGTTTTGATACCTCTCGACATTTCATAGATCTCGAGTTAAGATGAATCTACGCTAGTTATATAATAATATAAAATATATATATTTGTATCTGTCTTTTTCTTATTTCCTCTCTTTATCTCACCCATTAACTTAGTTACAATTGTGACTGCAATGAGATTTTCCACCTGTGAAAATGTTGAGGGCATTGGCTTACGCAGACTACCTAAATAATTATTGTTATCCCATTCTCACAGGTACATAGCCCATGATTACACTTTCACGTGTGTGTGTGTTTGTCGTATCGTTCACAGGCAATCCGTAACTCACATTCTTTATTCGACAAGTCCCGATAATTTGTAAATTCCACTCATTGGTGGATATTCTCAGGATCTTCACTTAGACATTTCATCTTTCGACCTTGTTGATCCAGATCGAACAAATTCAATTTCGGATTATCTAGTTTAAGTTATGTTTGATCCGGCTCTAGTTGTTGCGGTTGGCTTCACGTCATGTGCCTGCTGATGAAACAGAAGAGGTAACCTAAAATTCAAATTGTCCAGCTGAGCGAGTTGTAAGATGTCATACCAATATCTTCCTCATGTTAAAAAAAAATTAAAATCCTTCAAAGTTCTAAGCGAAAAAAAATCACTAAATGAGATTCATTGCATTAATAGGAAATGCTTGCACTCAATATATATACATGAATTAAATATGTCATCGTTCTTTGACCTATTTTTTAAGAAATATCGTCACCCTCAAGATATATACGTGAATTAAATATGTTGTCATTCTTTGACCTATTTTTCAGGAAAGATATTTGCCCTTTGTAGGAGAAGAATATAAGATTGGGGTACACTCTTCCATCAAAGTGTAGTAAAAACAATATTTAAACTCACTAAAGTTCCAATATTTAAACTCCCAAAACAAATTCCGCCCCCCAGGAGCATGACGAACAAACTTAATTCAATTTGAGTTCTATTAATTGGTTTCTAGTTTTTTATTTATATAGATATACTTATTTTCTTTGGGTCGATATTAATTTGTATTTGTATGTATGGAGTAATTTTTTTTTTTTTAACTTTTCATTGAGCAGAGATAGATATATTTACACATCACTCCTATACTCAAGTTGTAAAATGAGCCTCTTAGCGTAACAAGGGACATGAGATTTCTCCTTTATTTCAAGTTATGTGCATTGGTTTTAGAATTATCAACTTATAGATGGAAATTAATTATATTGGAAATGATATGTTTCCTCTATTTCAAATCTTGTGCATAGGTTTAAGAGTTCTCAACTCATAAATGGGGATTAACTTGTCATGTGCATAAGCAATAGGTAATTGAGAGATCTGTTATCTATTTCAAGTAATGTGCTTAAGTTTAAGAGTTAACAACATATAGTTTAAGATAAAATCATCATGTGCATAAACAGAAGGGAATTGAGATATTTGCTCTATTTCAAGTTCTGTGCATATGTTTAGGAGTTCTAACGTATGGATGAGGATCAACTTGTTATGTGCACAATCAAAAGGGAAATGAGAAGGTACCTCTATTTCAATTCTTGTGCATAGGGTTGGTATATTTTGTTGTATAGATGAATATCAACTTATCATGTGCACAGATAGAAGGGAATTCATTCAATGTGTCTCTATTTCAAGTGAGATAAGTTTGAGTAGATCAGATGATTTTCTTGTATATGATGAAGAGAGTGCATATAAGTCAAGCAAGTTTGTTTGAGGTGTCACTAAGTTAGATAAGGTTATTGTAGTTTCCATAAGTTATAAACTTATAGATGAATATCAACTTGTCATATGGAAATTAGATGGGAATTGATGTCTCTCCTCTATTTCAAGTCATGTTTATAGGTTTATGAGTAAAAGGGATGATGTGTTCATGTGTGATGAGGATAGCGCATATAAGCCAAGTGGGTAAATGCTTAAATTGTCACTAAGTTGATAAGGTAATGGCGGGTCATGAGTTAATAAAATTACCAACTTAATAAGAACTTACCAAGATCTCATTTTTTAGAGGTCACATTTAGTGTTGATTTTTATTCTCATTTTGAAAAGTGGTGAGACAACTTCACCTTTTTTCATTTTAGGGATAAATTTCCAAAAAAAATCAACCATGACATTAAAAACCAAACATCATGATTATGAAGGACATGAAAAAATACCCTAAAATGCAAAAGTGGTGATGTAGCATCACCATTTTTTAGGGTTAAAATTGCAACAATTTTCAACCATGGTACTAAAGTCTAAATATAACGATTATGAAAAATCTTAAAAATTAACAACTAAAGAAGGGAGTGGTTTCTAAAAAAGAGAAATCCATATTTTCTAAGTTTAAAATTATAGCTCATTTTAAATATTAGACTAAGAACACTTGACCCTATTTTCAACGAGGTATTAAAACTGCAACATTTTTTAAATATTTTTTATAAAAAAATCATTAAAAAACATTATTCTTTAAGAAAATCGTAGCATAATGTATAGTTTTTAAATATTTTTAATTAAAATCCTTTTTTTTTAAGAAAAAAAAAATTCCGTGATCAAGTTTCCACCTCATACTATGATAAATGTGGACGCACATTCCAGAGAAAAAACATAACACTCCACTCCCTCAACTTGTTAACTATCAACCTTGCATTAAATTCTTTCACCAAAATGAGTTTCATTTATTGTACACCAAGGTGGCCATAATACTCACACATGTTTCTAGTTCAAGAGCCTTCATGAATTGGTTTTGTTCCTTGTTCAAGGAGCTAAGCCTTTACATTGTTGGTTTATTTTCCTTTAGGACCTTCCCTTCCCTGCAATGAATCTTTATCACAGGTTACCTTTTGTAATCTCATTTAATGTTTATCTATCTCTAGATTTTATCTTATCTACATTGGCTCTGCCACTTCTAGAAGGAGATTCTCTAGGTTTGGCTACAACTTTTGGGCTCTTGTGGGTGAATTCTTTACTCCTTTGTAGTTGTTACCTCTTCGGCTGCTCAACTTTGCATCTTCTCTGCTCCCTCCATGCACTTGTTTCCCCTAATACCATGGGATAGTAGTTGGAGGGGGATGCCATAGTTTGGTGGGTGGATCTCATGCTCATTTTCACGCTTGGTCTTCAATGAACCACTACCAAGAACACACTCCAGTCAATATTTAGGATGAAATTCATAACACGAAAGAAAGGGGTTCAACAAGAACATCAACACATTTTGGATTCAGAGGTTTTGAAGAGAGTAGTTGCATGGACTCCCGACACTAGTAATACAAGGGTGCGACAAAATCGCTATCTCCACACTGTTAATATTTATCAGCATATTAAACTTCTCTTGGGGAAAGTGCTTGTCGATCAAAGGGAGGCTCATGATAACCTCTTGCATGGGTTTGAGGAGCTTAAGCTTCTTCTATTGGATGTGGAGGGCCACTTAACATGATTGGAGATGGGTTCATCATCAAGATTCGCAATTCCTCCTTGTAGTAAGGGAGTGGACCAACCCATCAACTTGGATACCTCCCTACCCTCTTAATGCATAGGTCATCCTTCATCACTACTTTAATGTTATTCATTATCTTTTGCATGTTATTCTTTTAGGAACATTGGCTCCCTACCATGAACAATCTTATTTTTCTTTTAGTTACCTTATAACTATTGAATTTCATTTCCTATTGTGTTTTTCAATTTCCCCTCTCTTGGGGTACTGTTTATAATCTCCCTCCCTGTATATTGAGTCTAGCTACTAGTAATCGTTTTTTGAACAATGGTTATGACATTATGTGGTTTCTGGTCTGGTTTCCCTTACCTCAGGTTAGATACAACAAGAATATGTAAACATATGTAAATCTTTGTGTTATCAATAGAATTTCCAAAAAAAAAAATCTAATTAAATATTTTAAAAAGCACTTTAAAAAATGATCTAAAAATGGGATTTTAAAGCCATTAAAAAAACCCTTAAAAACTAGACTAAAATAAATTTTAAAAATATGAAAAACCTTAAAATAATTATTAATACACATAATCAAAATACAACCAAAATAATATATGTGTGTAAAAATAAAATAAAAATCCACGAGAAAAAACAAAAAAAAACAAAAGGAAAAAACAAAAATACAAATAAAATAAATAAATGAAACACATTTAAAAAGAAATAAAACAAAACAATGGCAAAGAGTCATGCACCTGGCATGTCTTTTTGCCATTTTTTTATTTTATTTCTTTCTAATGTGTTTCATTTATCTATTATTTGTTTTTAAAATTGTGTTTTGTCATTTAGTTTTATTTTTTATTTTTATAGTTTAATTAATTTTTTTTGTTTTGTTTTATGCTCTGACACTCTTTATCTCCAACTATATTCTTCCCCCTCTCTATCTCTCTTTCCACTTTCTCCCCCTTTCTTTCTCTCCTCTCTCGATCTCCCTCCCCCCTTATCTCTCTAGGGCCCTTTGTGCTTCCATGCCACTCTCTTTCTCTCCCCCCACTTTCTATATCTATATTTCCATTTACATATTTGTTTGTCTCTCTATCTCTTCTTCCCTATTTTTTTCTACCTCCGACCCTCTCTCCTTCCCTCCCTCCACCTCACTCCCTCACTATCTCTCCCCACTCTCCCCCCATCTCTCTCTCTCTCTCTCTCTCTCTCTCTCTCTCTCTCTCTCTCTCGCTTTTTGGTTGCCACTCTCTCCCTCACTATCTCTCCCCCTCTCCCCCCATCTCTCTCTCTCTCTCTCTCTCTCTCTCTCTCTCTCTCTCTCTCTCTCTCGCTTTTTGGTTGCCACTCTCTCCCTTTATCTCTCTCTTCTTCCCTCTCTCTCCCCCTCATGTCACTTCTCTCCCTCTCTCTCTTCTCCTCCCTCTCTCCCCCCTCCATCTATATGTCTATCTCCCTCCCTCCTTCTCTCTATACTCCCTCTATGTTTCCTTACCTCTCTCTTTCTATACCCCTCACTCTCTATATCTATATTTTCATTTACATATTTGTTTGTCTTTCTATATCTCCATACATATCTGTTATATCTATATACTTCTATCCTTCTCTCTATCCCCCTCACTCCCTCACTATCTCTCTCCCTCGCCCCCCATTGATCTCTCTCTCTATGATCTCATTATTTCTCCCTTCTTCATTCTCTCTCCCCACCTCCCCCCCCCCCATGCCTCTTCACTCCTTTTCTCCGCCCTCCATATTTATGTCTATCTCCTCCCTCCTTCTCTCTCTACTCCCTTCATGTTTCCTTACTGCTCTATTTCTCTACCCCCCACTATCTATATCTCTACTTCAATTTACATATTTTTCTATGTCTTTCTATTTCTTCTTCCCTTTTTTCTCTATCTCCATCCCTCTCCCCTTCTCTCTCCCCCCCTCACTATCTCTCTCTCTCTCTCTCTCTCTCTCTCTCTCTCTCTCTCTCTCTCTCTCTCTCTATGTTTATATCCATCCCTATCTCTCCCTCACTCCCTCACTATCTTTATCCATCTCTCCCACTTGGCTCTCTATATATTTCTCTCTTCCTCCCTCTCTCTTCCTCCCTCCCTCTCTCTCCCTCCTGCACTCAATCTATGTTTCACAACATCCCCTCCCTCTTTCTCTCTATCCTCCATATTTGTCTATATCTACCTTCCTTTATCCTTCTCTACCTCTCCCTCCCTCATTCCATCCCCCTATCCCATTCTCTTCCCCCCTTCTCCCCCTATGTCATATTGCAATCTCTTACTCTTCCTCTATCTTTCCCCTCCACTCTCACTTTCCCTCTCTTTCTACCCCACTCTCTCTCTCTCTCTCTCTCTCTCTCTATATATATATATATATATATATATCATCATCAACAACATCCCCCTATAATCTCCCTTCCCTGCTCTCTCTCTCTCTCTCTCTCTATCCACACACCCTAGACCCTCCTCAACCATTTCTCACCAAATCATTCTTCCCCACCCCCACTGACTCTCTCTCTCTCATCTACAACATCCCCCTTATAATATACCTTCCCTTCTCTCTCTCTCTCTCTCTCTCTCTCTCTCTCTCTCTCTCTCTCTCTCTCTCTCTCTCTCTCTCTCTCCATCTATCCCTCCCTCTCTCCACCCACCCTAGACCCACCTCAATCATTTCTCATGAAATATTTCTTCCCCACCCCCAATGTCTCTCGATCTCTCTCCTTATTTATCTCTTTATCTCCTTTGGCCTTTATATCCCCCCACTAGGTGCATGAACATCTGTGTATTCCTAGTTCTAGAAACAAGCACGTGATTTTGGAACATGCATGTGTTTTTGGATGCACACACGTTTTTGGAACGAACATGCATATTTTTTCACAATGACTCGGTTGGTTTGGATAAAGGTTCGAGATCAAGAACTTGGTGGTTCCATATGCAAATATATGAAAACATAATTTTTTTGTAAAAACACATATATATCTCTATCTTTGATGTTATTTTTCTATAGGCTTGAAAAATATGTTTTCCATGAAACTACATATCCATATGAAGTCCATTGTGTGCATGTGTGTGTATATATATATTAAAAAATTAATAGTTTTATTGTATACATTTTTTTCTTAACACACACACACATATATATAAACTAGGATGAGAATATTATATTTCTAAAAATATACATTTTGGGCACAAAAAATACAACAAAAGAGGTGTTTATTCCAGCTATCTGACTCACACATACAACTCCTTGGAATTCCCAGTGGATCAAAAAGTCTGATTTCTTTGATATCTAAACCATTGTGCTTATATGCATAAATACACCGAAATACTTGAAAATTTTAACACATACTAACCGAAATGAGGTGGGGTTACATCTACAAGCCCTTTACACAAACTGATACAAAAATAGAGCAGGGTCAAGAATTATCAAAAGACACTCCCAGTAAATCAAAGAAACTTGGAGATTTTTATGAGTTCGAGTTTCTTTCTTTATGGTCTTTCCCACCTCTTAACAAGGGATGGGAGGGATGTGAGTTTTATTTAACACTTATGAAATGGATGGAGAGAATGTGTTATCACCTTCCTTCCTTTTCTCCTTTTTTGCAGGTGTGGCTTATTTTTTCCCCCAAGTCCTTGTTTTTGTTTTGTTTTAGGGTTGTCTAAAAGGCCACTTCCAATGATCTTTGTGATCATAGCTCTTTATCCTTCTCTATTTGTATACTTATAACATCTCTAATAGTTTGGCTACCTACTTTCTTATGTGGTTTTTCATGGGTTACCCTTTCACCCTGTGATTCTTTGTCTATATATCCATAAACTAAATATCCATGATAATTCTTGGTGTTTCTAGGGGAATGAAATACCTCTTCCTCTTCTGATGCATCATCTTCCTTAATGAAAATTTCTTGAGTTATAACATCTTCAAGGGGAGGCATGTAATTTGACCCTCATAACTAAAGTGTTAGGAGTTAACTAGCTAGATCTCTTGTTGCAGTAGATCATGGATTTCCCCTTCATCATCTTTGTGATTGAGGTCATCAAATTTTTTCCCTTCCAAACCTTTGCTCTTACAAGAGGAGAATTATTCACCTTGGCAATCGATTTCTTTGGAAAGGGAGAACCTTTAGGTCCCAATCCATTTCCTTCCTATTTCATTGTGGTTGTATTTGTCTAGGGGTGATCCAGCTGGATATCAATGGCCAGCCACCATTTCCACAGGCTTAAAGCACAATTCTCCATCTTGGCATTTTTTTACAGTTTTTCAGGTCTTGAAATTTCGAGGCCATTTTGAGGCCCTAAATGACTTTCTTTTGACATGGTAGTGGCCTTGGTGATAATTGAATGCTTTATCCTGGGCTCGATCATAATGTGTACTTCTTGGCTATAACTTTCAAATGGAATATCTATTGCACAAAACAAAGATCATGTGCAAAAGTTACGACCTTGTGAAGTTGATATACCAACTAGTCCCATCAGGGCCATGGGTCTTTTGGTGTTCCATCTCTCAGGGTTAGTTTTTTTTGTATATGGTAATCAACTATGTTTTTAACATTTTCCACATGACACTTGATTTTCAGCCACTAAAACACCTCCTTGAAGTCCTCATCCTTTATATATGCCTCTTTATATGCATCATGGATGAATGGTACCTTATGCATAAGAGTTACCAAAGATATTATATTTGATGTGTGTGACCTTGAACTAATGTCAACCAACCAATTCGCGCTTTCCATCATGTACTTTATCACTAAATGAAATTATTTTAAAAACCCCATCCAATTGTAATGCCTAGTCTTTTATGTCTTACTTTAGGCCTATAGGTATTATAGTGCCTGATTATTTGTGTGGATTATTGTGTCCTTCTCATCAGATAATGTTTCCACTTCCTCATAACTTGCACTAGGTCATATAACTCATTGTCTTAAGTAGGGTAGTTGAGAACCACCTCATGAAATATTTCAAATTGGTAGCATACAAACATTCTTCCCATAGCATACACACTCTCACTTATCTCCACTTCAAAGTGATGTTGCAACATTGGTAATTCCAAAACAAGTTCTTGACTGGTCTTCTTCTTTAACTCCTTAAAGACCCTCTACTAACCCTTTCCGCACTATAAAATCTTACCACTCACTATTATGGTGTGGAGTGGTGCTACCAGTACTAAAAACGAGGTTGTGAATTTCCTCATGTATTATGTTGACCCAACAAAAATCCTAACCTAATAAAAATTGGTACGCACTAACCTCTTCATGATGGCCTCCATCTTGGCAGGATTTATATTCATGACTCCCTCACCTATCACATATCTAAAATACACCAAATATTTTTTTGAAAACTCATACTTCTTGAGATTTTAAATCGATTTATGATTCTTTAATGTCTCTAGCACCTATATAAAATGTGAGATATGTTCCTCCCTAGTATAATTGTATACCATTATTTTTGGGTGTGGAGCCTGATTATCTTCCTTATTTCTATGTATTGCCATGTTGGACCCTTGTTCTTAACGGGACGACAACGCTGCCCGTCATTTGATTATCATCAAGGGGATCTAGGGGGGTCCAGGGGGGCCAATGAGGACCTTTTGGAGCCCCCCCCACACCCCCCCTGGCGGGGGATTTCGAGGGCAATGCCCCCGAAGCTAAAAATAGATGTAAAATTCCCTTGTAAAATATTGTAATTTCGTAGTCAATTTGGGTCATTCATTAGACGAATGATCTGACGGTAGAAGTTATGTTAAATTTAGGTTTTTTTGTCCTAGAAAGCAACCCCTATGTTGTATGAGGGTATGGTATTGTAGCTATGCATGGTGTGTATACTCTAAGCGAGAAATAACAAGGCGGACTATGTGAGAGAGAAGAGGATATTACAACGGATCTGATGTAGGTTGTGTCTCTTCATTTTGATGGATAATATAAAGGAAGGATTGGCTATTTCTGTGGACGTAGCCCAAGTTGGGTGAACCATATATATCTGTGTCTCTCTTGTTCATATGTTTTTTGTGTTTTTGTTTCACATATTTTATGTGTTCCATTGCTCTATAATATATAATTTTCTAACAATTATATCATCCAAATAAACAATAATAAATGAATCTATAAAAGGGTGCAATATATCATTCATTAACCTCATGAATGTAGTTGGTACATTACATAATAAAAATAGCATAACAAACAACTCATACAAACATTGTATGGTTTTGAAGGTGATATTCCAGGTATGTGCCAGGTATCCTCTTCTCTTACTCGAACCTGGTGATACTCTAACTTTAAGTCCAACTTGGTGAAGTATTTGGATTTTTGTAATTGATCTAATAGATAATTTATCCTATGTAGGGGGTACCTATTATTTAGTGTAATTTTTCTTAACACCATGTAATTAATATACATATACAAAGTCCCATCCTTCTTTTCCAATATGATGATGGGTGAGCCACATGGTGAGGTGCTTGGTTGAATGACTCCCTATTCCAGTAGCTAATGCAACTAATTCTTTACATCACTTGCTCTATAAAAAACTACCTATACATCCCATATTTTGGAAATGGAGAGTCCAACAATAGTTAAATCTCATGCTCCACTTCCCCCTTGGATAGTATCCATTTAGGTTCCTCAAACATGCCCTTGGATTCTTGCAACAACTCTTATAGTTGTTATTTTTTTTCCTTAGTACACCCCTCTAAGGATGACTTAGCTCTCATAAACTCTTCTACACACTGATTTTCTCTTAAAAACCACAAAACATACTTCTTACTAAAATTGGTGAACTTTTTATCTTGGTTGGCTCTTATCAGCAAGATCTTCCACCTACCCTTGGGCATGTTGATGACAAAGTATTTTATGTCCTTGATGACATATAGGGACCCCTAAACATAAATCCACATACATTAAGTGGAACTACATCTAATTCTACTTCATCAATAAAGTGAACATTGATAGAAATTTGATTTTGCATCATTTAGTTACCTTTATCTTTACCTCCTTGTTGACCCATCCCAATGGATATGGGCCAGAATGGTCACATGTATCAAATTCTAGTTTCTTAACCATATCTACTACTATGACATTTTTCTATGATCCTAAGTCAAATAGAGTATATTTTTCTTATAATTTGGTCATTTCCTTCTCTTCATGTTGTGGAAGGCCACTCAGATTCACCCCCTTCTACACTAATGTAGAGAAAATATTATCATCCACGTCTGAGCTACTTTCCTCCTTATTACTCAAATATCTCTCCATGAGATTTGTCTTCTTATCATATTTCTTTCGAGTCTTCGAGTAGAGCTCTAGGTGCAACTTCCAACACTTCTCATTGGTATGAAAATTAATGTTATAGTGGTTGCAATGGTTGTTGGGATCTTTGCACTAGTGTGTTGTGGCTACTTTCCTTTTATTTTTCCCCTTGTTCACTTCTTCTCCCCCTCCTGTGAAACTTCCTAAGGTTCCTTCTACTTTGATACACTTGATTTCCATTTCTTCTAGTCTAATTTCTCCAAATATCATGCCTGTACACAAGCTCGATTCATCGTTCTAGGTTTGAACAACATCACTTGCTTCTAAAAATGGTTGTGCATACGCCCCAAATACTTGAGGAGTATGTTTGGGTTCTTTGGGGAGATACCCAACATTATAGCTATATTTCTAAATTTTGTGGTGTACTCCTAATATGTTTCCCTGGTCTCTCCCTAAGGTAATGTTAATTGATTGTTATACCTAAAAATACCTCCTCATCAACTCAAAGGATATCACTATGTTTTGTTGAAATATACCCCTTTTTCTGGACTATTTGAGACTATAACACACCCTTTATATTCAATAAATGTGTTATAATGCAAGTTATGTACCATAAGGACAAGGTTATCCTAGTCTATAATGCTTTGTCTCTTCATCTAACTTGCGTTACCAAATTATCACTCAGTCACAAGGAAAAAATTCAAAGTTAACTCACTATGACACTCATGCTCACTTAAGGAAACTCTTAAAAGGTATAATATGATCGCCTTTTCCTCATTTGTATATTTTTCCTAAACAAATAAAGCACTATAAATCAAATAAAAGCTTTAAACCATGATAAAACATAATCCACCCTAAATATTTTTCCTAAATTTCACTAAAGAGAATCTGATAGTCTTCATAACCTCCATTTTTCCTATAAATTGAAGGCTTGGCCATTGCGAAATGGATCATAATTTATTATATTGCTATGTTGTCAATATCTTCATTGAGAGAGAGGGATTTTGGAGCTAGGAGCTAGAGGAGGTCATGTTGCAAATTCACTTGGTTGTAATCTTCCCTCTTTTCATTAATATATAGATCTAGTGTGCTTTCTTCCATATTGTTGCATATTATGCTTTGTCTGATGATTGTTTGGAAGTTGGGTCTATAATGATGTATTCAATGTTATGAAATTGTTCAGTCATTAGTTTTTTTTTATTGATAATACTATTATGCTATGAAGTTTTTTCTTATGTTCATTTGTATGGAGGATTGAACTTTGCAGTTAGTTCAGAGCACTTCTCAACTATGTTGAACCCTCCAACTGATCTATGTGGAAAGACAAGTGAGTTCACCTTTACCATTACTTTTTCAATTTCATTCTACTTCTCACATTACAGAAAAGGTATATTCTTATTATAGTAGATCCCTTAACATGTTTTCCTTAGGTTTCTGGAAAAACCTGAGAGGGTTTCTTATTTTTCCAACCGAGCATAATTCCCTTTAAAATTGATCCACTATTCCTTTACATATATGATAGGGTAAAAATGTGACTTTATGAAAGTTATGAAATCCTACCACTTAGTCACTAGAGGTTATCCCTCTAACCTTAGTGTTTCGATGTGGTGTTCCCTTTAGGGTAGGGCATAACCCTCTAGTTTTATATGAGAAAATGAAATTTCTATTCTTACTCTATACAATGAACACTAAAATAAACGTCTAACTGTTACAACTAGTGATTTAACTTCAAAGTGTCAATATCATCCTGATATGGCTTAATGTCAACCTTTGATTCCATATTGAATAGAGATTGTGAATGGTTCATGGCAATCAAATTTGGTTCATTCCTTTTTTGTTCTTTCTTAGACTCCCTCTCTGGTTCTTCTCAATCCTCTAATTTCCTTTCTGATCTGACCATTACGTTAAAATCTCCATCTTCTCTGAAAAACATAAGTTTATTGGTAAAGGCCTCCATGACGAGGTTCACATTATAGATTTTTCAGCCATGTTTGGGGTTTTAAGGATTTTAGATTAAATGATATCGATCCCATACAAATCCCCAAAATATACCTAAATAAACATGGTATGATACCAATATGATATGCACATTGTCATGGATATTCCACTATATAGTTTGCCACAAAAAATCTACTAAGATTTAATGAAAAATCATAAATCTACACTATGAGGGTTCATTTTTCCTAAGATTTTTAATTCATTAATTTTTATGTTATGCTTATGCATACAATATATGAAGTAAAGAAAATAGATAAAAGAAATAAATATAATCACTCACAACCATAATAACACAAGATAGGACCTGGGAAACCCTTATAAGAGAAAACTCAGTTGGAAGGTGAGGTTGCTCTACTCCCTTTTTCTCTAAATGGAAGTGGATGGAAGTACAAATAAGTGAAAGTTGTGACCTATGAGATTATATAGTACACAAATCCTCTTTGTTTCCCCTCTCTCTATCCACTCTCATATTGTCTACTCATCTATGGAATAAAATGCATTCGAATAGAATGGAACATCTTTTCCTCCTAGTGGCCTAGTTATAACACAACTCAATAATCTAGTAGTGATTAATTTTGACTCCTTCAACTCTTAACTATAGTTACAATATTGAATATTATAGTCTTATTTATAAATATCACATGGCTATCTAATTTTCAATGAATAATTGGGGTTGGTTTGGCATCATCTCAAATCATGGTGGTCAAAATAGGAAGGTGAACTTCTGGTTGGAATAGCTTTTGCATATGGACTCTGATTAGGGAAACTCTTTTGTTGTTGGAAAGGTATAAGTTCTTAGAATATTGCTAAGGGGTAATGCAATTATATGAAAAAGTTTTACACACCCAAAAAATTACCTTTGATTCCTAAAACTACTTCTGGAAGGTTTTATACCCCAATTAGCCAAACTAGGACCCGCTAGGAAAAATGGTCATGTGAGTTGATTACTCCAATTTTTCCACTTTGAAAGTATCAAAATGGATTAAAAATAATATAATGATCCAATATGAATCAATTTTTTCGAATTCGTAAGTGATAGGAAGATATCCTCCGTAGATTAACATCTAGTTCTATCAAAATTCAAGGATGATTTTCCCAAATAGTTTCCAGGGTTACCTCCTAAATGGGAGATTGATTTCACAATTGAGTTGAAGCCCAAGATGGAGAAAATATATAAGATACCTAATACGATGATGCTCCAAAAATTTACAATTTTTTGATGCAATTGAAAGAACTGTTGGACTTGGAACTTATTATACCCAATAATTTACCTTGTGGTGTACCAACAATTTTTGTCAAGAAGAAGGATAGTTCGCTGATATTGTGCATAGTTTACAGGTACTGAAATTGAGCCACAGTAAATAATAAGTACCCAATACTCATTATAGATTATCAATTTGATTAAATGAAGGGAACAACATTTTTCTTGAAAATTTATAATTGCTCAGGATATAACAAGTTAAGGATTAAGGAGTGTGACACCTAAAAATCCACCTTTCGAACATGATTAAGGCAACATGAGTTCATAGTAATGTTTCTTGGTTTAACCAGTGTGCTACAAGTATTCATGAGCCTCATGAATGGTGCATTATAGAAGTATTTAGACCACTTTGTGTAGGTCTCTCAAGAAAACATTCTTGTATATTCCAAGAATGGAAGGAAACATGAAGAGAACTTGCAGATTGTGTTGACATGCTTAAGGGAAAATAAGTTGTGTGGAAATTTTTTGAAATTCACTTTATTTCAAAAAGAGATTCATTATCTTGGCCACATCATTTCAAGATAAACAATTTCAATGAACCCAAAAAAGGTGAAGGAAATAATGGATTGGCCAGAGTTAAAAAATAATCATGAAGTGAAAAGATTCATGGGAATAACTAGTTATTATCAAAGGTCTGTGGAACAGTTCTCGAATATTGTGAAAATCATCATTACATTGTAGCGGAAAATGTGTTATGAGTGGATGGGTGAATGCAACACTGCTTTCATCAAGCTAAAGAGGTTACTATCAATGTACCTATTCTTCGAGTGCTTGATATGGATAAGAACTTCCTAGTATACAATGTCTTAGACATGGATGCTTCGAAGCATGGCTTAAGAACTTTGTTAGTGAAATAAAGGGGAGTAATAGCCTATGCATCTAGGATTATGAAGAAAGATGAATATATGTATGCTACCCATGACTTAGAATTATCAATGGTGATGAGAGCTTTATTACTTTCAAGGAATTACCTTGCTAAAAGGAACTTCGACCTAAAGACAAATCAGGAAAGCCTGAATTATCTCTTCACCCAAATGGATCTAAATGCTAGACAAATATGAGTGAGTGCATTCATGAGTGAATACAATTTAAAAATTGTATACATCAAGGGAAAGGAGAATTTGGTAGCTGATGCATTAAGTACAAGACCTTGTATCTTCTCCCTAGTACCCTTAAGAGTCAATTTAAGGAAGCATGTGGTAGAAAAAATATTTAGAGATGGTTTGCATTTGAAATTTACGTCATCACTCCATAATGGGAATCAAATAGAACCAAATTTTGAGGGTTGCGTCCTCAAACTGGATGGACTGTTGAATTTTAAAGGAAGGATGTATATCCCTAGGGAGAGGGATATATGAAGAACCATCTTTGAGTATATCCATAGAGAACTTTATTTTTCACATCCTGGCATGAAAAAGATGTATGCAGACATGAGGAATCTTTTCTTTTGGGAAGGCATGGAGCGTAATCTAGTCTAGTTTGTTGCTAAATGTCTTGAATGTTGGCATGTGAAGGATAAAAATCACCACCCAACAGGAGTCCTACAATTTCATGACATTCTTGTGTCCAATTATGAATTTATATCTATGTATTTTGTAATTTTTGGTTTTCAAGTCATGTCACAAAGGCACAATTCCATCATAGTCATAGTTGATGAGTTGAAAAAAGTTCCCATTTCATCCCAGTGAGGCACTTATGATGTCTCCAATGTGGCACAAATGTTTATAAGTGAATTTATTTGGCTACATGGGTTACCCAAAAAGATAATTTATGATACAGAATCTCTATTTACATCTATGTTTTGTTAAAGTTTGCAATCAACACTAGGAATCAGTTGAACTTGAGCATTTCATATCATCTGGAAACAGATGGCTAGATTGAAAGAGTAAATAGGTTATGGAAGAAATGCTTAGAATGCATTTTATGGATAGCTAAAATGAACGAGAGTAGTACCTACTATTTATAGAGTTCACCTACAATAACCATTACAATAGTTCAATCAGGATGTCCCATTATCAAGCTTTGTATGGGAGGCCATGCATGACATTGTTGAGCTAAGAAAAATTAGAGGATAGAATAATAGTATGCCCTAAATTAGTACAAGAAATGGAGGAGAAGTTGATTTAGGTTAGTTAAAGTTTAAAGGAAGCTCAGGACAAAAAGAAAAGTTATGTTAATGCACATATGACCAATCAAATTTATGACTTGGGGGACCAAGTTTTTATTCGTATATGACCCAACAAGAATACCATTCGGTTTGGAAAAAGGATGAAGTTGTCATATTTATCTACAGGACCTTTTAGGATCAAAGAGAAAATTGGACCAGTTACCTAATATATTGTATTTTCGTCCTACTTGCATAAAATTCATGGTATTTTCATGTTTTTGTTCTACAAAATTATGTTTCCAATTAATCTCACAAACTTAATTGAAGGGAATTGTAGGTCTTGGACATGGAAACCATTATGGTTGAATCTTTGTGCATATTGGACCATAGAGTTTGAAAACTCAAATTCACTTTAGTGGACCAAGTTAAAGTCTATTAGGACAAGTATATCCTAGGGTCTTCTACTTGGGAGGATGCAGAGACTTTATTTACAGACAACCTCTCACTTTTTTTTCCACATGTAACACCTCATATAAACCAAGGAAAGGACTTATATTGAGGCCCTATTTGTATTTATCATGATGTATTATTTGTGAACGTTATGTAATGTGGTTGCATTTGGAATTATGGAAAAATGGACACATTTATATAAAATACTAGATGAATTATGTTTAAGTTGTTAAGATAGATGTATGATTTACTTCCAACATGCTAATGTTAATTGAGATATTTTGGTATGTGGTTACTAGGTCCAATAATGTGATAATTAGGATCACACACACAAATATTGTTATGAATATGCTTGGATGAAATCTAAACTACGTATTGGAAGGGGATTATGTGATAGCTAAATAACCATATTAGTAATTAGTTGATGTCAAGGCATTGAACGAGTAATGTTATGATGTACAATGTTCTATTGTGTTTTGTATTAATAGATGTGCATTGTTGTGATATTGGGAAAAATGCAAGTTTGTGGGTAACATGAAATCTCGTTTAAATACTTCAATGAAAATTAACCATAATCAATGTTATAGTGTGGTCCATGATAGGGAATTGATCTTAGTTTTGAAGGACAGGTGAAGCAATTTCCCAGTAACCTCCAAACTTGGAATCATGGAATGTATGTGATAGTGATGCTCTTTTAGATGTGTGATGGCATTTGTTAGTTGCTTGTTAATGAAGTTATGTCATAGTCAATGCTTCCATAATTTTGGTTATATCAATGGTTAGGTTGGTATAGCCAATGCCATAGTATGTTGCAGCAGAGAATAGATACTATGGCATCAGAATTAGTTTAGGGAGGATGGATGAATATAGGTTAGTTGTGAACCCTTGGTAGGAAGTGATTTCTTCATGTGCCTTTACTTAACTATGGTTACTACTATCTCCTCGTTTGTTATGTTTGACTGTCATATTACTCTAATACTTTGTGTATCCTCTTGAGTCTAACTTCAGGATGAAGTTTCTTGAAGGAGGGGTGTATGTAGTTCCCACTGGTTGACCTTACTATGTAATTCTTATTAGCATGCCTACTGAAAGATTCATTGTTGCGTAATTTCTTATTGTTATTACTAGTATACATATGAGTATGCATATGCTAGCTACTTACCCACACTTATGTGAATACACTAGTATTCTATGGTCTACTATGCTACTTGAATCCTAAATGTAACTATGATTAGTCCTTAAGATTTATTATTAATTAATTAATGCAACATGTGATGTAGTTCAGCTTGATTAATGACTAATTAATGCGGTTTATGTCAATTTAGTATTAAATTAAATTGGGCCCTCTCCTAACTCATTAACCATAATTAAAACACTAAAATTTGTTGATTTTATTATGTATTAGTTATTATTATTTAGGGGGTTGTTGTCTTGTCTTATCCTAAAGGGGGGAATCTGAGATATTGACATAAATGAGTAGGTGAAGCTTTATTGGGGGACAAGGATGTTGGTTGGGAGATTTTAAGACTTAGTACCTAGTGAATCATTAATAAGAGAAGATATTTTAGAGAATGGAGAAGGATAAGGTAGGGAATAAAGAGTGTAAAGACACACATATCATCTTGGGTTTTTGTTTGGAGTATTGGGAGAGGGAAAGAAAGTTGGGAAAACTTGGAACAAATTTAAACTATGGAATGGTTTCAATTTGCAAGAGTTGAGTGAGGTGTTGGACACATGGTTTGGACACACTACGTGCAATGGTTCTAGGCTTGGGCATGAAGGGTTATGGAATTTGTGGAAATTCCGTGGATTTAGGAAGTCAAATAGGTTATTCCTAATTGGTTGGGTGGAAAATTTAGTAATATAAAATTTGGGTGGAAAATTCAATCAGAAAAGCTTTAAAGATGGCAAGAAAAAAAATAACTTCAATGTAACTAAAAACCCACAAAATCCAAAATACTCTTTTTGCTGTTATCTATATTAATTTAAAAAATCCATACCATATATCAAAAAAGACTATAAATAACTACATATATTATTTAATAAATATACTAATAAAAAAAATTAAAAAATATATATATATTTTCTTTTGTATTAATGAATGTAACATAGTTAGAGATTTGAAATTATGAATTCCTTGAGAGTCAAAATTATGGATTCCTTGAATAGGCATCACATAAATTAAACCTACAATTCATCAAAATGAACCAAACTTAATATCTTTGTGATTGTGATAAGATATTTTTGTTTAAATAAAATTATAATGATAATGAATATATCAATAATATATGCATAGTTATATGAACATGTAGTAACTATTTGTCTAAATATTATATTATTATTTATTATTGTATTTTTAATATCAATATTGGTATTGGTTATGATATTTTTAGTTTAAATATTTATTAGATTTAATTTTATATTTTATGAAGAATATATGTTTTTTTTCCAAAGAAAAAAACTGTAATTTTATTTATATTATTAAATAAAATTACATTTTATATATATACAACAGAGTGTGCAGTTAACAAAGACTTCTCAAGAGTCATTGAATGGAAAAAATATACGAAAATACAACTCTTCATACGCAAATACAACTCTTCATAAATTGATGTCTAGAACAAAAAAACCATAAGAATTACCACAAAAAGACTCTCAAAAATACAAGGTAAAAGAGACTATACATCTAAATGAACATTAACCCCAAGGTTTCACTCAGAAAAGTCGCAGAAATGAGAAGGGTTACGCTCCTGAGCTTGTTCATAAAAAAAAAACATTTTACGAAAAAACTAGGCCAGCCTAGAAACGAAAAAGAGAGTAACAAGTGGATAAATAAATGACGACGAGAAACTGCAACGACCGAGGAGAAGACCAACTACATGGCATGAAACTGCAAACCCATACCAAAGGAAAACGACAATAGCGCATCCAAGAGAGGAAACAATAGCATCACATCTAGCAGTAGCGCAACAAACATAGGAAAGATGGGAGAAGGAAATAGACCACATCAAGTGCAGTGAGATGCCTCAAAGCGAACCAAACTCGATCATGAACAAACGCCAACGGAGCGAGGCGGCAGCAAATGGGAACCAAGAACAAGCACTAGACCAAAAACAGGGGAGAGAGACGATTAGCGTTCTAGCCTTCCTTATACCGCTATGCCCTCTCCACTCTCTATGAAGAATATATGTCTAGGTCCTTGAAATATTATTTATTTTCAACAATAAAATTCAGATTTATCCGATCAAATCTCATTATGTCATTTTAGGGAATTGAATTTGAATGAGAAAATTCTTAGTTATTTCTTCCCACTACTAAAAATAAACTCAATTAACATATTATTATATATTTAGATTCCAATTATTATTTTTAAACACCTAAAATAAATTCCATTGGAATATTATTATATATAAATATAAGTAATTGTATTTCCATTTTTTATTTTATTGTTATTCATTCAATCACTTAATATATATATATATATATGAAAATATAAATATATATATATATATATATATATATATAGATTTTTATGTTATCATTCTCTAATTTGTGATGATTTTTATGTTTATCTAATTTCTACATTCATATTTGTGATATCTCAATGATATTTTACAATTGTTTAAATAATTGAAGAAAACTCTAAATACATATTTGTGATATGTTATGCAACTTATTTCCAAGTGTTTTAAAATGAAAATTTTGATAAACGGTTTTATTTAATATAATTAAAATAATTATTAAAAAACATTGAATTTATCTAAATATGATATTTATTAATTTATTTATATTATTAATCATGTATTTTTTAATGTATAAATAAGTTTAATGTTTTTGGAATATTTGGAGTTTGTAATTTATAATTTAAATTTACAACTCTAAAAAATATTTAAAATTTTTATATAAAATTGATTCTAAAAATATCTATTAATTAGACTATAATTTTATACATATTATTACAAAAATGTGTAGTTTAATTAATAGATAAAATGATCATTTTCTAGTCAATATTGCCCAAAATCTAGTAGATAATTTTAACAAGCAATTGCACTAGATGTTGTAAAGGAAATATTGTAAGTAGATAGCATATGGAATAAGAGCATAGATGAAAAAAGATGTGATATGTTATGTGATGTAATTGTACACCAATTTGAATGGGGAAAAATAAACTTAAAAGAAATACAATCAAGCAATCTATTCAAAACAAAGGCATGTGTAACTTCCTTCCTAATGTTGTCCTCCCACACAACCTAATGTTGTCCTCCCAAATATACTTGAAGGTACGTCGAGGCCCAAGTCCTTGTTAGCGTTGTCTAATGCGAAACCGCACAGTGAAAGAACCACCTTATACTTTTCGTACTAGAACACCACCCGATATACTCGAAGGTACGTGGACGAGCTCTGATATACTTACGTACTTGGAGTGAGATTTAACACTCGGAATGTATCGTAGAGAATTTAATGACCACTGCTATGTTTAACGACGCCAGAACACGTCTCTAGGCTAGACCTTCTAAGTGTTATGGTTCATGTTACAATGCTTTCTTAGGTTGATTGAGATGAATTTTATGTTGATCTTGCTTAACAGTTTATCTTTCAGGTTCACCGCGAGATGTAATGGGAAATTCCTAAAATGCAAACTAAATGAGAAGCAAACTTTTCAATTCAATTTTTCAATGAAAACCTTAGCTACTAAAGGGATAGAGAAATCAGATTTTTGAGCATAAAACAAAGAGCACAAACTAAATGTAGATTTCCCTAATCTATTCCTATGTAACACTCACAATCTCTAAATGCATATGCATGTTTTTCTTTTTAGTTTTCTTTAATTTGAATGAGTAAAAAGAAACTAAATGCACAAATCAATCAAACAATGTTTTCTTTTGAGAAATGAGGATTGAAACAACAATTTTCTCTTAGGAAATGAAGACTAAAATGACAAAATTCCTTTTGAAAACAAAGAATTGATCTAATGCAAAATTTACAACTTTGGATTTAATTTGATAATGATAAATAAAACAGCTAATGAAACATTGAACAAACAACTATCCAAAGGGGAAAGGATATAATGTTTACTGGTCTCTAAGAGAAATCAGACATCTGAGAATACAACAGAAAATTGGCTGAAAATGAATGCAAAGACAAATTATGATATAATTTAGCTGGCTGAGGGGGTAGCACACCCCTTAAGGGCATACAGTGCATTGCAGGGTGCCTTTGAGTGGGAGACAGTGCTATGCAAAGCACTGTACCCTGACTAACAGTGTGTTGGGTGCAGTGAAGCTTGAAAAACAAGCAGGCTAAACCCACTTCTAAGGCAAAAAGTAGATTCAAATGGCTGAATAGATGAAGCAAAATCTACTGAAGATGGTAAACAAAGACATAAACACCAGGAATGATGGATTTATCCCCAATGAGGTCGTCAATTTGTTATGAGGAATTCTAATCTACGAATAACCTAGTCTTCCCTGAGTGTGGTGTTCCTTCACTCAGAACTATATAAGAAAGGTAAATGTTCTTTTCTCTAAAATAGACAAAAAGATAGAAGGGATAAAGAACTACTTGTGATCCTTCACTCTCGTTCCTCTTCGATTGTCATTCTTATCACTCTTGATCTAGCTGAAACCTGCTTGATTAATACCTGCAATCAAAGACATAATACAACAAATGACATACATATATACATTATATCTACCTTTACGAAATTGAACCAATTAAATTTGAGAATACATACACATTTGAGAATACATTCATAATATATAAGTGCATATATGAGAGAAAGAACAAATATATTTATGGAAATAATAGGAGGAGTAGATTACAACCAGTGGATCAGTTCGTCGTCAACCTGCTCCAACTTCATTCTGTCCTCACCACACCAAGCATCATCTCAGCAACATAATAGTACTTTAGCTCTCATCGATTGAGAATCCAACAACATAACACTACACAAATTTCTTCCTCCCTTGCACTTAGATGAGTGCTCAATTTCTAGGGAAATTGTAGGTAGTTTCTCAATAAATGATATTGAATGGCTTTCTAATAATAGATGAGACATGTTTCCAGGTTCAATGGTGATGGATGAACACATGTATTCGAAGTATGAAATCTATGAGCTCTTCTAGAAGGCACTGGACATGTGGAGATTCCCAGAATAGTGATGATTTCACTCCCAAGAGACCAACGCACCCTTAAGTGTCGGGAAGTGCATTGAATATCACCCTTGCATGGGGGTTAGTGATTTGCAATGCACTTAGGTCCATTCAGAGGAGCGTTGATGAGTCAATGGGTCATTTTAACTATACTTCAAACATTGGAGCTCTCATGAATTAAAGTCATCAGTGGAATGACTTCTCTAGGGCATGTAGCAACTGAATTAGAGGATGATAGACCCTATTTGTATTGAATCAGGGGATGATAGACCCTGTTCATACTGGTCTTAGGGATGATGCCCAAATTGACTTGTAACACATCCCATTACAGTGTTGGTCATGCATGCAATTAGAGTAAATCAAGCTTGAACTATGAAGCTAGTGTTTCACTAGCTGCTACAATTGCAAGCTCCTTCTTGCTTGCCTTCTGCGGACACTTTCAGGCATAGTGCCCGTGCTCGTGACAATGAAAACACTTGACCCTGGACAAGTCTCTCTTGCCCTCTTTGCATTGGAACTTCTTTCCCTTGGATTTCTTGCATTTTCCAACTATTGCAAAATCTTCTTCCTTGTTTGTGGAAGAGGTTTTGTCTCTAGTGCTCCACCTTATCTCTTCTTATACCAAGTTGAACCATAATTGCTCCCAGTCTGGTACCTTCTCCTTCCCATTCACAAAGTCCTGATAGCTATGCCAGATCTTGGGAAGGCCTAGAAGTGCTATGTTCACCAAATTATCATCGACTATTTTCACATCAATACTTCCAAGCTCATCTCGATATTGAGTGAACTTCGTCAAGTATTTTTGGATCCTTTCACCTTCCTCCAACTTGATCTTTTTAAGTTTGTCTTTTAACGTTAGCTTCCAATGGTTGTTGTTATTCTGAAACATATCTGTTAAGACCTTCCACATAGCATATGGAGTCACCTTTCCATGGAGATTCGAGACAATATGTTCTTGAACACCTTCTAACAAGATCCTTCTCGCCTTTGCTACATTCTTCTTCCATGCATCAAAATTTTGAGCATCTATAACTGCGGGCTTGGGAATATCAGTATCTATGAATTCCTTCAAATCATTGTCCTCCAACACTGCCTCCATCTTGTCCTTCCATGCTATGTAATTTGAATTGCCCTCAAGAGCATATTTGAGTCTCAAGCCATTAGAAGACATCTTGATTTGTTGCTCGTCCTTAAGAATAAATCTGCAAATTTGATGTCCATGTTCAAAACAAAATTTGGTTTTTCTCTTCTATTGTGTTTCTTGGCGCTTTGATACCATGTAGAAATTATCCAAAGGGATTCAATTTGATCTTGTAATGTACTAAAACAAAATACTAAATCCTTCTACAGATTTGCGGAAACCAAATATGATCCCACAATCACATAACAAGTAAGAGAAAGAAATTATCAATCGCACAACACAAGATGTATTTTGGGAAAGAAACTACTCAAAACCTCGCTATCTGTATATTACATAAAGTCAAGACCATGAAACAATACAATGTTATTCCTCTTACTGAGAAACCTCTGCACTATATTGATTTTCTCACTTTGATCTCTAGCTTGAATCTAAGCAAGTTGGGTCCAATATTTAACCTTTTGCTTGCCTAGACCTGCCTTGTCTTTCTTACATATTCTTGGGCTAATTGAGCCCCCATTAATTAAGAAAATCTCAAATAATGATTGCACAATTCATCTACGGGTTCCCGACGACCTCATGCATGACCTGTACACTTTTCTAATTATACAACTAATAGTTATCTTCCCTTTAAACCCAATCCAACTAGGTCTTCCTTAAAACTAACATGCAAAAGCTATTTATAACGAATTATCAATTCTCTGATTGATCACTACATGTGAATTAAATAAGATTTAATTCATTCGATCTCTCACTAGCTCATTTCTCAATTAGAACTAGTTAAACTAATTTAGCTCAATTGAGTTAACTAATTACAACTCACAAACAATTGTAACTTGACCCCCCTAAAATCATGAAAAAACTCTACATACCTCCTCTCTCCCTCAACTCTAATTTCCTAAACTAACTAAGTCTTCCTCACTCAGTTAACTAATAGGATGAAATTATAATTTCTCTTCCAATTTAATTAAGAGAAAAATAAATGAAAAACCCCTCTAATGCCATTTCTGAATATCATTTTCAATATTTCTCATTTCCAATGTCAAAAAATCTAAGACAAACTCATCCACAAGGCAAATGGTCTCACGTTTAACGATTCTTTCTATCTCATCATATGAATAAATATAGTATAACAAAAAAATAAAAATAAAAAGACTCATAATAAATGGTGCGTAATAGTTCCCAATAAAACCACTTATCCGTAAGCCTACATCTCACGCAATGTGGCCAATGATTGAGGGACTATACTTTATCTCACATGCGCTGCGTTGGATAAACAGCATATAATCCACATGATATGTGACGTCTTTCAACCGAGGAGGGGAAGAAGGCCACCATTCCATTAACAACCAGTCATCATGTCCGCCACAGTCCTTCGGACATTTATTCCGGAGTCCGTAGCCGGGGCCGAAGGACAACCTCTTCTCCGCTACATACTGACCGTACTGTTCCCCAAATATATCGAAGAATTATGCCCCCTTCCGCTCATCCACTTACAGGTATTCTACTCTCGAGTCTCTACAGATTGCTATCCATTTTATTCTCTTTTAATTTATTGGCACCCATAATCAATTCCATCTGCAGGGCGACACGGCTTTGAGATGGCCGGCGGTAGCAGCGGCTTCTTTCTGTGGATGTCTGCTGGGCTTCCTAAGCGGCGGTCACATGCTTCGCCATGTAGTGACCAGGAGCCGGCGAGAAAGAGGCTTCTTCTCTTGGGGTTTCGCGTTTCTCTGGTATGGCATCATGTGCCTGGGCGGTCTCTTCCACCACTGCATTAGCCCGTCCCTCTTCTTTTATAAAATGGATATCATAGGCACGGCCTGCTCCTCGATCTCGATCGTCGCCGGTTCGATTCTCGCAGACGACACATCAGACGCCACGCGTATCTTTCTGCTAGCGATCTATGGCTTCCTGATCTTCTCGGCCGTCTCAGGTTCGCAGGCCATGCGGGAGGTGCTCTACCTGGGGCCAATGTTTTTTTCCATTGTTCCGGGAGCTTGGTTTCTTTGGAAAGTTAATACAGAGGCGGCGGCGGCCAGGCAAACGTCCGAGGCGGTGAGAAAAGGTATATGGAAGTGGTCTGCAGTGGCGGTGGCGGGAGCGTTAATGGCGGTTGGAGGTGTTGTGGGGGATAAATGGCTGTGCCTGCTCTTTGGCTCGAATTTCAGTCTGCTGTTTTGGACATTCTTGGGCTGTAACATCGCCGTATTTGCTTTCTTCCCCATTGTTCTCCTACTTGCGCCTCGTAAGCAAGGAGAAAATCCCAATCTGAAGCGTTCTTGAATAATTTCATTTATGCGTTCCCCCAGTCTGTGGGAATCGATCTTCCGACCTCACCGTCGCGGAATTAATATGAAGACTGAAGTTGTTTCGCTTTTCATTTTTAATTAAATTTGTGGAGTAGATTATTACTTTTTAATTAAATTTATGGAGTAGATTATTACTTTTGAATATGAATTGCACGCTGATAATTAAATTGCCAATAATATTTACAACAATGGATTGATCGAATTAAGTCGCGTTCACACTCTTTGCATGTTATCTAAACTTTAATTGTTAATTTTAGTTAATTAATTCATTAATATACTACTTAATGAATTTCTTAGTTAATTTAGTCAGATTTGTGCGAAGCAGTGATGTTATGCTGCTCCATGCTTCAAACTGTGTTGCAGTGACGTGCTTTCTCCCAGAATTAGCTCGAGATCTTCCTTGTGGTGATTTAGATAACTACGACTGCCGTACAAATAAGTAGGTCGCAGCCACCTTCTGACACCATGGACGAAAGGGAGAAAACGTATCGCATGGGATTTCCTGGTTTTACACGGTAACACCTTCCCGACGGTAGGAACTTTCTCCACTTCACGTTTCTATGATATGACTAAATGGAAAGGTATATTTTTCCATATTTCAGTTGTGTGTGCTTTAAAACAAAAAATAAAAAATTATATTTATATTTTTTCAATTATAAAAATGAAATGAATATTGTGAAAGAAAAAATGTTTAGATAAAAATATGAAGAGAGTTGATTAGTTAGATTGCTATGAAATACTAGGGAGAATGTAAGTGATTTGGGATATACATGTGAGTAAAGAATTGTGTTGATTTTTAATTTTCATCTAATTTGTTTTTAAAGTTCCTTGGAGTTGGAGTAGTAATTCTAATTTATTTATTTATTTATTTTTAATTTTTTTCTAAATTATGATTAATAAGATATTGTTTTTCATTAATAATTGTTATTTGATCTATTTTAAAATAGTAGTTTTAAATTATTTTTATAGAATAATAATATTATATAATTGTATATTTTATTTAACTATGTGATTAGTAATACATTATTTTTAATTAATAATTTTCATTTTATTTATTTTTAAAATAATAATTTTAACTTTTAATCTAATTTATTATTAAAATAATAATTTTAAAAATTTAGATTTATACTTTTAATCAAATTTATTATTAAAATAATAATTTTAAAAATTTAGATTTATATTTTTCAAAATTTAAAGATAATTTATTATTATTGTATTATCGCATTGTTTTATATTATTTATAATTTGTTATGTTGTATGTAATAATATATGTGATTGATTCATCTAGATCTCAGATTTGGGTGTTCTCACTTGCCTAGCCATTTGCTTGAATTTGCCCTACATCTGGCAATTTCTTTCCATGGCACGTCTATCCATGCATCTATCACACATTAATTTATGTCCTCCTTTGCATCCTCGCACACTGGTTTAATGTGATCTCGACCACCACCCTGCACGCATTTATGTTGCTCGCCATCCCTCTTATTTGGAGTGCCCCTCCTTCCTCTATGGACATTTCGCTCCATGTTCAGCCTTGTATGTGTGCCTGCTCTGCTCCCTTGGCTTCTGATATCCATGTGCCTCCAGCGAATTCCACTGCCTCCCAACTCGAACCAATGTTTCGGGAAAGCAGACGAGTTCGTCATGGTGGTCATGGTTGGGGGCAAGGCCACCCGCCTGTTGCTCCCGTGATGGAAGAGAACTTGGATCTTTTTTATAACAATATCCCTGAACACATCAAGGGGTAGGTTACAAGTTTGGAAGCTGAAGAAAGTCGACAGTTGGGAAATTCTCTTTGGGTGCTCTGTAATCTCCTCGTGTGCCACCTCTTGACTCAGGAAAGGGATCATAAGTATGTTGTAAGGAGGATAGTTGAAGTTCATACCCACACTAGTCACATTTATTCCTCCCTTCGTTGTCTCTCCTACAACCTTGGTCTGGAATTCCCACCGAAACTCCCTTCAAATTCCTCTCCTGGTCCTTCTGCATCAAATTCGATCCCTCCTGGCTCTCCTCGCCCTCCACCATCTACGTTGGTTTTGGGCATAACTCTTCATTCGTGGGTCGTTAGGCACCTCATTCCAATCCACAAGTTGCTCAAGCCACAAGTTTGGTGTGTCACTCATCTCAAGATTCACATAAACTAGCAAACAAAGAAACAAAAATTATAAAAAATAAGATTTTTTCATAATTGAAGCACGTGTTTCTCCCATTGAAAGCATGGTTATAACTTGGTATCTTATGTATAAGAATACCAAGATATTTCCTAAAATTGTTTTTAACTCTAGCCAAAACTCCGACCTTCAATTCAAGCTAGGGTGGCATAAGGATGTCTAGTCTTGGCCAAACCATTGGGAAATAAAGGACGAGATCATCTTGTAAAAATTATGATAATATTAAAAATATTGTTTACTTCCAAATTTAAGAAGAAATTATGAGGAAATAAAAAGTGGAGGGAAAAAAGAAACTACTATATTATAAGGAGGTGATTAACCCCAATCTCAAAAACTTAAATTATCTCTTTTTCTTTACTATTGTTAAGAAGAAAATGAGCATTGTTAAGATCAAAACTAATTTTCATAGGCTTCATAATGAAATTGGGGGTTCATCAATTCCCAAAACACTATGAGATGAAAGAGTTTGTCACCTGTGGGGTTGAAGATGAGAAACACTTTCTCTTAGATTGTTCATCTTATACTCGTATACGATCTAATTTTCCAATCTATCACACTACCAACTTTCTTAACCTTTTAATTCACCAAAGCTATAATAATCTTCTCTCACTTCATTTTGAACATAGAAATAAAATATTAACAAATTATATTTAATATATTACCTTCTTAAGATATTAGTAGAATCATCAACATTATATAACACTAAATAAAATAATTAACAATCTTTATTCTTCAAAATATTATAATTAATAAACATAATTTATTTAAAAATATAACCCTTAATAAAAAAATATAAATAAAATTATATAAAATATGTATTTATCCAAATTCATAATACCACTTACTTATCATAATTCATGATTCCAAATGTAATGTAAAATTAAAAATTAGTGTACACTCACCCTATCCAAAGTTTATCGAGGACTATTATGTAGCTTATGCAGGTTGTATATATTTCAATTGTTATTTTTTTCAATTGTGTGTTTATGCTGCTTATAAGGGTTATTCATTTCAATTGTGTATTTATGATTTGTTAGTATGGGTATGAGTTCGCCCCATTAGATATAAGTGGTCACGAGATGATGTGTTTACCTGCGATGACGAGTTGGATAAGTGGTTATGTCATGTGATGATGTGTTTATGGGTCATGTATTTGTGGTTCTATGATTATATATTGGTGGGTGATGAGTTGATTGGATGAATGGATAAGTGGTTATGTGATATGCTGTGGTGATGTGTTTATGTGGTATATATTTGTGGTTTTGTGATTATGTTTGTGGGTGATAAGTTGGTTGGATGAGTTAAGTGGTATTTATGAAGTGTAAATTAGTTGGTTTGTATGGGATTTAGTTTCGATAAAATTTTAGGTTCAAATTTTATAGAGAGGGATTAAGAGTAGGATTCAATTGTGAGGTTACACTATCTTAAAGTATATGTCGGGAGTAAATTGCGAGGGTTATAATATTTTGAAGGACATTTAGACTCGATAGAACTTCATATAATATGTGATAATATCTCGTTGTTGTATAAATCATTCTTCCATTCAACATTAAAACAACCACAATTAAAACACAATTTAGTGGGAAAATTTTTAAAAATAAAATCAATTAGCTCTTTTGTTTATTTAAAAAGTGGCTCAAATATTTTAGGCTGCAAACATCTTTTGAAGTGCAGAACATGAAAAAAACTTTGCACTTCTCTCTCTCTATTTATGCATTCAAGGCCTTGAATCTATATATGCATTCACAAATGCTATATATATATATATATATATATATATATATATATATATATATATATATATATATATATATAAGTCAATTGGGGTTATCTTAGGTAGTTGGGCAGAATGATTGCTATCTTTGTCACTCAAATTCAATTCCCTGCTAGTGACATGATGATGAGAGTATATTTCATATCTCTCTAAAATTGATATAAAATTATGTTACTTTATGTCCATGGGTCGTAGAGCATACGATTCTATTAGCGCAATTTGTGGTGTAAGGGTCGTTGGTTCAAAACTCTGTGGGGAAAATCCAATCATGCTAAGGGTAATGTGGCCCAAGCTAGGTGCAATCCTCGAGTGATTTTGATAGCTTAGATGCTCCTTGGTCGCAAATACTCAAGCTACAGGTTAGGTGTATCAGTCACTCACGACTCACATTATCTAACAAACCAAAAAAGGTTAAAAGTGAGAATGAAATATTTTTACCACGTCTCATTCATGGATAAAGAACTCAATGAAATATAAAAATGGGATAGGGGCTCTCCAGCCCAACATGGTATAAATGTTGTAATGTAATGCCCTCTAAACATTTTGACGAAGTCAAAATAAAATTAAAAAATTAATAATTATAATTATCAATAACACATTTTGACTCAGTCAAATTACATAAAACTCAAAATAAAAATAAAATAAAAAACATAAAATTAATAATTGCATTTATAATTATAACTAGGACTTGTCTAAGTAAGCAATGATTTCACTAGAGGGTGATTTTCTCATATGAATCTCATGATTTTTGAAAAAATATTCCAAAATTGGGAGCATTTGAATAGTTTTTTAAATGGTGGAAATGGATTCAACACCCTCGAGAACCCCTGGAGCACCTAAAATTATGAAACTTGATAGTTGTAACATGGATTTCCAAAAATTTCCACTAGATTTTGTCACAATCGTGCTGGAAAAATATTTATTTTATGAGTGAAGTAGTTGTTTTTTTAGACTACGTTTTATAATTATAATTAATAATTAAACCAACCTATATCCATCTTAACTCTAAATCTACCAAGCGTCGAGAGAGATCAAATCTCTTTATATGAAAACCTCTTTTAAAGTGAAAAGGAGTTTGATCCCTTTGGGCACTTGGTAAATCCCAAGTTAAAATGGATAATTAAAACTAACCAAATATGTATATTTGTTTTGGTTTTATTATTATAGTCAACATTGTTTTTTATTTTAAAATAATTTTTTATTAAAAAAAATTATCAGGATTGAATATTAAATGAATTATACATCTCTTATATTTATACTAAGTTGTAAAATTCACATTTCTACATCATTATGTGTGTGTGTGTTTTAAAATGATATCGAAATTTTTAATAGGTTAGTGTAACACTTTTTCCCAGAGGTCGAGGTTTTAAAATGATGAAGTTCTATCAATGTTAACTCATCATAGGCACAAAATTCTAGGAGTAAAGTAAATGATGATTTGAAAATTATGTTCCAAAATATGTGTTTATGTGTTATGTTATCGTTTTTTGGGATAAAATACTGAGAATTATTTACTAGTGATTGCACCAAATGTTGCAAAGGTAACGTTGTAAGTTTGTAGTATATGGATGAAGACAAATGTAATATGGAATTCATTCATCATACATCAAGCCATAATCATCACTTTAACCAAGGAAGTTTAGAAAAAATACATCAATGAATATCAAAAATTTTGCCAAACCCTAATGACTCAATACATCAATCAGCGTACTACGCTTTTCTTAATGAGTAAAGGTCTTCCTTGCAATATTCAAATCATATCTCTGCATATTACAAACATCAATAAACTCAAAGTAGCATCATTATAGAAATCTAATAATTGTTCAAGAAATAGCAATCCTTGTGCTCATCAAATTCATAAATATCTAAAATATATCCCATAAACCGTTATCATTGATCTAAGGTCAACAATATATGAAAACCTTATGACAGTCACAACACAAGCCACAACACTTCCGTCACTGCAAAAAATCAACATATGCCTTTACCAAGTTTTTGGTCTCTGTTGATCCAGATTTATGCATGGACGACATGAAACAGATTTAAACATAAACACAAAGCTACAAAAAATACTGAACTTCAATTCATTAATAACAAAACACTGAAAATTGTTTACATGCTTAATGGAAATAAAATAGCTCGAGTGATGGTAGCTTATCTCTGAGAAGATACATGGCAGCTACATGCCTCTTAACTATGTTACAACAAAGCTTGCAAGCCTTTTTACTATTGAGAAACAAGGGGAAACCCCAAACATCCAAAAACTTAACCCTAAGAGATGAAGTGCCAAAAGTTTGTGGGGCTCGTTGGGGTTAGTTGGTACACCAACTTCCAGGGTTCGTAACTTTGGCATAAAATATTTGTTTGATGCGTATGATACTTCATTAGAAATGTTTATCTGATGACTACAAGTTTTGACTGCAAACCCCTATTCTAGGTTATGGGTTTGCCTGATTTTCAAAAAAATGTCGTTCACATCATTCAGGGCCTCAAAATGGCTCAGGAAGTTCATAACTTGAAAAACTGCCAAAAATAGCAAATTGTGCTACAATTAAGAAAAATGAAGGAAACATTATTTGGGGTCCAAGTGGAATAGGTGGGTGGCCACCAATATCCACCTGGATCAATCCCCCCCCCAAGAAGCAATGGTCCCCACTACATCGAGTGCCTCCATAAAATGGGAAAATATCTGTTGAATGTGGTCCCTGGTGAGCCACTTGCCCTGGTGCAAGAGTTGGCCAACTTTGAAAACTCGATACAGTTGGATCCTCTATTTGTGAGTGTTTTTTATTTGTGTGTCCATGATCTAATCAATTGCAGATTTTTCAATGTAGTATGGGTTGATCTTTGTTGGTGTCAACTGCTTAACAATATCAGATGTGTCCAACAATGGTGGAAAGTGTGGTCAAAGGTAGTCCACATTGAATAAGGGTGAAAGCCAAGGAATGGGTGGATATTGAGATTGAAAGAATTGTCTCCCACAACCTTGGTGATGGTTTAAGGCTCGTATCAAAGTGGTTGAAGCTTATGATGGTCTCCAGCAAGTTGCTCTTTCTGCAAATGTAAACAAACTTTTTCACCCACCTAAAACTTATGGGGCACCCGATGTCGATCATGTCACTGTTTGTATTTGGCATTGGCTTTATCCAAGATGTTGTGAACCTGTGGTGGATGTTTTGAATGTGCTCAATATATATGGTGGCTTTATTAGCTTTAGACTAAACATTGGCAGATTCTTCCTATGTAGTTGCAAAAGGTAGTGCAACATCAAGGAGACATAATGGTTGAAATCCCAAACCCACTTCAAAGGGGATGTGGCCAGTCGATCTATGGAGATATATTTTATAGTTGTATTTCACATAGGGAATACTCTCATCCCATTTCGCGGATTCTTATAGTTGTACATGAGTAGTATGTTCACAATCATCCTGTTAATGACCTTTGTTTGGCCATCAGTTTGGGGGTGGAATTCCATCGACTTGGTGAGATTGGTGTCTAAAAATGACCAAATTCTTGACCAAAACATGCTTAGGAACCTATTATCCCGATCTGATATAATGGTCCACAAGATCCCAATTTGTACCCACACTCATTCAAATAAGACTCTGGTAGTGACCTCTACTGTGAAACTCTTCATGTAGGCAACTGGTATGGCCATCTTAGAAATTTTTTTGATGACCACAAATACACAGTCATTGTCCTGGAGATGGATTCCTAGGACCGAGTAAGTGTAGGTAGATGATTATACAAGCATTTATTCTTAATGGTTGGCTTGGAGATGGCATAGAAAGTGTAGGATTTGATGTATTTTCCAACATCTTGTCAGATATTTGGCCAATCAAAATACTTTTTGATCTGGATTTATGCAGGAATGCAACAGAATACAGAAATAACCATAAACATAGAAATACAACGAAAATAAGGCTTCATTTCATTAATATCAAATCACAGAAATATGCTTACAAACATGATGGAAATAAAATAGCTAGGGTGCTGGTAGCAAATATTTGATAAGAGATGTGGCGGCTACAAACCTCTGGACTGTGTTACAATGAGGCTCGAGGGCCTATTTATTATGGAGAAACAATTGAGAACTCTAAACGTCCAAAAACCTAACCCTAGGAGATGAAGCGCCAAAAATATGGGCCCCGTTTGGGTTAATTGGTGTTTCAACTTCCCAGGGACGTAATTTCGGCACACTATCTCTGTTTGGGGCGTCAAAATGGCTCCGGAAGTTTAGGACCCGAAAAAATGCTAAAAATAGCAAGTTTTGAAAAAAACTGAAAGAGACAATGGTGGGGCCCCAAGTGGAATAGGCAGGTGGCCACCAATATCCACCTGGATCACTTTTGTAGTATGACCACAATTTTTTCCACACCAAATTATCATGCGACCTGACTATAGTGTTCCTACCAAATCATCTTGGCACACTCACTTGAAGGAACACAAAGGTGGCCCAAGTAGCATAATAATACATCCCGGAGATGGAAGTCTAGAACTTGCTTGACATCCACTAGCATATTTTATGTGGTGGGAAACTCTGGATCAGTTTTCTATAGTTGCAGCCATCCATAGGTCTCATGGCCACAAGAGTTGAGAATAATGGCTAGTGTTGTAATCAATGGCCAACTTAGGGAATCTGCAACATGATTGGTGTTTCCCTTCTTGTATTTAATATTTAAATGGAATTGTTGTGGATATGTGGACCAATTTTGATGGCGAACATTTTGAAACTTCCCTTAGGACTATATAAGCTATAGGGGTCAGTGATTTGTGTGGATGACTGTCTCATTCCACAGAATGTGATGTTTCCATTATTGGCAAGCTTGCACGATGGAATACATCTCCTTATCATATGTGGTGTATTTTTGAATTGTATCAGAAAGTGTCTCACTATGATAGGCCACTAGATGCCCTTGTTGGGTGTTAGGTCCCTATAATACTAGTGTATCACCTTATTTCTATTGTTATTGCACCCCACTTATTGTTATTGTTTTTCCCATGTAGTCCCCATATTTTTATTATTGTGCCCCATAGAAGCCCACTATTGCTATTGTTGTGCCCTTACATTATTATTGTTATGTTGACTCTGATGATATTGTGACCCCTTAGGCTCCTATTTATAGAAAGGAGCTTTTTTCATTTGAATCATAAAAGAATTGTTAGTTTATGTAATGTAAAATAGGTTTCCCCCTCAAAGTGGATAATTTTTAAGTCATTGACCTATATTTTCTTCTATTTTGTGAGTTGGTTGCATAACATTTAATATCAGAGCTTTGGATCTAGGGTTTCGCTTCTTCAAACAGACCATCTTGAAATTTTCGCTATAAATTGTTTTCTAAGAGGCTTCAAAGACTGAAATTTCAACAACATGGAGCCGAAATGCTGGTGAACATCATGTAAAAAATTCTGATCTTGGTTCAATATCATTTCGGAAATATGATATGTGGAAGTTATAGTTCTTGTAGGCTCCAAAATTCTTTCTCAAACATGCAACCTAGGGAAAATCATCATAACTTCAATTTCAGGCTTAGGATTTGAATTCTATAAAAAGTGGCTAAAATTTCACAAATTGTAGTTTTTCGTGTAGCAATTTTAGGGCCAAAGGTAGAAACAATGACATGTGGCACTCAGTACAAGTTTGCTCTACTGAACTAGTCTATAATTAGGAGATCATGGGAGATCGAGCATAACATTTTGTTGAAAACTCCAATATCGATCTAACTTATGGGGTTGGAAAGTAGATTCACATGGATACAACAGAACCTAATTTCATACCTTGGAGCTTTGAAATTACATGGGTACAACCATTTCAAGATTGAGCTCCCAAAAGCAATAAAAAGATGTGTATTTTTTTCAAATTGCATAAATTTTGTTTGAAAAACTAGTTTTAAGTGATTCGAAATGCATGTTGAAGCATAGATATCAATATTGGGTTATAAATTCCTCCCAAACAAAATAATTCCACATTCATTAAGCCCTCGGAAAACCCTACTATGATGCATTAAGAGGAAGAATTACAACATGATATCTCAAAAGTACGAGACCAATGGATGGTTTAAAATCATACATGGAAGATAAGATGGATGGTTTAAAATCAGACATGGAAGCTAAGATGGAGGTTTTGAAAGAAGACATGAAATATTTAATAGAGTTGTTGCAAAAAAGGCTTCCCAGTAGTGACAAGGTAACCGATGAAAATCATGATGAGGAAAAAAGGAATATGAATTGTGAATTTAGAAACTTCAATTTTGGGTTTAAGAAACACCACATTCCAAATATATATATGAGTAAGTTTATGTTAAATATCCAGTAACATGGATAATAAAAATGGAGCAATATTTTGATCATCATGATGTGCAACACTAAAAAACAATATGCATTGCAACTTTATATTTAGAATCCAATCAGTTTGTATGGTATAAATGGATTTGTTCTCATAATTTTTTTTGACTTGGTCAATTTATATAGAGGAAATGATAGCACATCATGAGGATACAAAGAGCAACACCTTGTTTATCCAATTAATAAATATCATATAGAAGGGTTCAATGGCAGAGCACACGGACGATGTTAGGATATTTCCACACATACGAAATAGTTAAGAATAACTTAGTCTAGTGTAGAGTTAGGTAAAGTGTGTTTTTTTACCATGTACATTTGTAACTTATAATCCGACGGTCACGATTTGTAGTGATATGACGGTTATCTCTCACCTTAGTATTAACGACACTTGATCCGTGGCGTAATACCCGATTGGTCCACGATCTCTATTTAAAAAGCATGGAGGGTAATTTGTTCGGTAATTGTTTATGAGAGAAACATATGTAACTTTTCTTTTTATATTAATAAATTGCTTGAAGTGGTCGCATTGGTTCAGGCCGTGGACTATTTCCCTCTTTGAGGGTTTTAACCACGTGATTATACTGGTGTACTGATTTGTGATCTGTTTGTGAGAAGTGACCTTTGGTTCTTGATCTACAGAACTTACCCTATAAATTCCTACATGGTATCAAAGCTATTTTGAGGGCCGCATCTGTTGTTGATCAAAATCCGAAGCTGGTTTGACTACATGTGAATGTCATTTTGTAGATCTACTATTTTTGAACATTTATGGGCTTGAAGAACTGCTCTGTTGTGTTTGGAGAATCTGTTATAGTGAGGAACGCCTTTCGTTTGATGTGAAAAGGTTTCCGGTTGCCCAAGTTATGACAGTTTAGATCTAGAGGTATAAAGCATTTGTTTTGCAATTATATTTGTTAATAGTTCTACTTAGTTCGGTTCCCTCTATTTATTTTCGGTTTTTAGGTTTTATTTATTTGCCGGATCTATACCCTCTTATCTATGTATGCTCTTTTCTCTACGCTGCGTGCAATCTCGACAAATCAAAAACAGGAAAAGGGATTTTTTTTGCTACGTATGCTCTTTCCTCGCGTCTTTGTGCAATTTCAGGAAATCAGAAATAGTGAAAAAATTGATAGTTTCCGATAAGGGTAACCGAAATCTAACATTTTGTTGTAAGGCTTGCATTTCATTTTTTTTTTGCTCGATTTTTTGTTAAAAAAAAACCCTTCCTCCTTTCAAACAATAACAGAATCCTTTTACTATCTCACTTGGTGAGAAGTTAGTTTATGAGAATAAAGGTCTTGGGTTCAAGTCTTCTTCTCAAGCTTCTTTTGTAAAAAAAATTGTTAAAAGGGGTGGAATTTTTTTTTTTAAAGCCGCACTTCATCCTGTTCCTGTAACCATTCGGCATCTTCAACTTGTTTTTTCAAAAAGGCATAACTTCTTCATCCAGACGCTGTTTTTCGAGCCGTTTTTTTTTACTTGGTCTTGTAAGAAACAAAGTGCCATCTCTCTTTCTTCAGCAGAAGCAAAGTATTGTGGTGTAGTTGAAGCCAGCAAGGAAGCCATGTGGCTTCGTCAGATCCTGTTTGAATTTGGTCTTCATCAGCAACATCCAACTACATTTTGGTGTGATAATCAGAGTGCCATTCAGCTTTGTAAAGATCCAGTTTAGCATCAGCGTATGAAACACATTGAAATCCACATACACTTCATCAGAAAGCTCATTCATGATCGTGTTCTTGAAGTGCAGTACTGTCCAACCAATGATCAAGTAGTCGATATCTTTACAAAGGCTCCCACTAAAGCGAAGTTTACCAAAATTTGATCCATGCTTGGAGTTCAAGAAAGTTGTCATTAAGGGGGGATAGGCTCTAATGCCTCCTTCCTTCTCCTATTGTGTCACTTTTTTAAATCCTTCAATCCTATCCCAAGTTTTTCTTAAGGGGGGATGTTAGGATATTTCGACACATAGGAAATAGGATCCTTTTGTGTCACCTTTGTAAATCCTTCAATCCTATCCCAAGTTGTTCTTAAGGGGGGATGTTAGGATATTCTGACACATGGGAAATAGTTAAGAATAACTTAGTCTAGTGTAGAGTTAGGTAAAGTGTGTTTATTTACCATGTACATTTGTAACTTATAATCCGACGGTTATCTCTCACCTCGGTATTAATGACACTTGATCTGTGGCTTAACACCCGATTGGTCCATGATCTCTATTTAAAGAGCATGGAGGGTCATTTGTTCGGTAACTGTTTATGAGAGAAACATATGTAACTTTTCTTTTTATATTAATAAATTTCCTGAAGTGGCCGTGTTGGCTCAAGTCGTCGACTGTTTCCCTCTTTGAGGGTTTTAACCACGTGATTATATAGGTGTATTGATTTGTGATTTTTTTGTGAGCAGTGACCTTTGGTTCTTGATCTACGGAACTTACCCTGTAAATTCCTACAGAGGACTTCCAAAAATTGAATATCGGGGTAAAAAATATTCCAGAGGAGCATAGGATTGATGTCTCCATAGGGAATTTAAAGGATAACACCCAACATGAGGTTCGCCTTTGGGAAATTGATTCATCGGAGAAGGCATTCAGGGTGGCAAGAAAAATTGAAAGTAAAATTATGGCAACAAGGAAGTCTACCACTCATAACTATAAAGATGGAAGTGTTATTGCTCCTAGCCTTCCAAAACCTATAAGGTTGACACCACAACAATTGGAGGAAAAAAGAGAAAAAGGACTTTTTTTATAGTTGTTATAGCAAATACACTAAAGGTCATAAGTGCACTGAGAAGAAATTATTTTACATAGATTGTGAAGAGGAGGAAGAAAAGGAACAAGAAAAATCAAAAGAGGAGGATACACACCAGGAACCAACCCCAGAGAATTAAGAAATGAATTCGACCATATCTTGTAATTCATTGGCAGGAGTTACCACTCCTCAAACTCTCAAGAGAGAAGGATATATCATAAAGAGAAAGGTAACAGTGTTGATTGATTCAAGTAGTACCCATAATTTTATTCATTGTAAGATAGCCAAGGAATTGAATTTCTTCCTATATCCAACACCGGAGTGTTAACTAATGGTTGTAATTGGAGGAACTATAAATTGCTCTAGAAAGTGCCATAATATCAAGCTAACCATGGGGGAATATTCATTGAATAGTCCAATTCTCTCCATTCCAATGGGTGGTGCTGATGTTGTACTAGGATTCCAATGGTTACAATATTTGGGGACGATAGCTTTCAATTTTCAAGAACTTTTCTTGAATTTTTTTTGGGAAGGAAAGGAAGTTGAATTATGAGGTATTGTAGGGAAACTGGGAAAGATAATTAGCTCTAATGTCATGACAAAGCTTCTGAATAAATAAGAACGAGGCATAATTACTCAATTATTCTCATTGGAGGTTCAAACATCAGAATCATTTATTTCTCCAGATCTCCAAAAAGTCTTGGACAAATAATACAAGGTGTTTAAGACTCCCAAAGGCCTCCCACCTATTCGTGATCATGATCATGTTATTCGTTTGATTTTAGGAAGTGTTCCTCCAAAAATGAGGCCTTACAGATATCCTTATGCCCAAAAGAGTGAGATTGAACGTATGGTTGTAGAAATGCTAGAGGTTGGTATAATTCAACATAGTCAAAGTTATTTATATGTTCCATTAGTATTGGTGCACAAGAAGGATGGATGATGGAATATATGTCTGGATTATAGGGAGCTCAACAAGGTCGCTATTAAAGATAAATTTCCCATCCCCATCATTGATGAATTGTTGAATGAATTACATGGAGCAATTTTCTTCACCAAGTTGGATCTTCATTCAGGATATCATCAAATTAGAATGAAGACTTAATAAATTCTGAAAACAACATTCAGAACTCATGAGGGTCATTATGAATTTTTGGTCATGCCTTTTGGCCTTACTAATGCACCTTCTACATTTCAAGGTTTGATGAATTCCATTTTCAAACCCTTCCTTGGAAAATTTGTGTTAGTTTTTTTTGATGATATACTAATCTACAGCAAGTCTTGGAAGGATCATGGTAAACATGTTGACAGGGTGCTCAAACTATTAGAGGAGAAACAATAATATGAAAAAACCTCTAAATTTTTCTTTGGATTATAGGAATTGAATATTTGGGTCATATTGTATCTCATGAGGGCGTTAAGGTAGACCCTAACAAAATTAAATAAATCAAGGAATGGAAAATCCCCACAGCCATAAAAAATCTTTGAGGATTTCTCGAGTTGACAGGGTATTATCGTAAGTTTGTTAATAATTATGGGAAAATATTGTCTCCTCTAAAATCATTACTGAATAAAGATGCATTTTCTGCGATTCCAGAAGCAACTAAGGCCTTTGAACATATTAAAGACACAATGTGCCAGGCACTGGTCTTAGCTATGCCAGACTTCACAAAAACCTTTATTGTGGAATGTGTTGCCTCAATAAATGGAATTGGTGTGGTTTTAATTCAAGAAGGAATACCCATTGGATTTGAAAGTCGTCCAATCAAAGGAAAGTATTCACACAAAACTATTTATGAGAAGAAATGTTAGAAATACTACATGCACTAAAGAAATGGTCACCTTACCTAATGGGAAGACACTTAAAGGTTAAAACATATCACGATAGTAGGAATTTTGCTTTTGTGATCCATAAATCGTATAAAAAATCTTTCGGTTATAATCACATCCAATAATATTTTGTCAATGCGTTTCGAACCAGCCATTGTGGTTCATCATCAGGACAAGATGAGAAATCTGATCATTTAACCCGTTTAAATAGATAGAGGGACGCTCCAACTAGCCACTATAAAATGGTTGGTTTGACTCAACTTTTTAAAAATTATAAAAATGTTAGTTTGACTCAAATATTTTTAAATATTTGAGTCAAACTAACCGTTTTATAACGACTAGTTGGAGCATCCATCTATCTATTTAAACGGGTTAAATGATTTGATTTCTCATCTTGTCCTGATGATGAACCACACTGGATGGTTTGAAATGCGTTGAAAAAATATTATTGGATGTGATTATAATCGAAAGATTTATTATAAGGTCGTGATAGTCTTAAATACTTTTTGGAGCAAAGATTATCTTCATAAGAGCAGGAAAAATGGGTCACAAGGATGTTGGGTTATGACTTTGAAATCATTTACAAAAATGGGAAGAAAAATGTTGTTGCAGATGCACTCTCAAGAAAGGATGAGGATGGGGAAGCATTGTTTTGTACCATTTCTATTATCCAATTTGAGTGGCTTATCGAAGCAAGGGATGAATGAACGAATGATGAAGAGGTGTGGACACTCATTCAAAATTTGCAGCAAGATATGAGTACAAGGGATACATTTAGCTGGAAAAATGATTCATTATGGTACAAAGGTCAGTTATGTATTTGTAATAATTCCCAACTCAAACAAAAAATTATTTTGGAATTGCACACCTCTCCCTTAGGAGGGCACTCGGGATTTTTAAAAACTTACCACACTGTCAAGAAGGATTTTTTTTGGGATGGCCTTAAATATGATATTAAAAAGTTTGTGGCGGAATGTTTGGTTTGCCAAAAAAATAAAGTTGAGAAAATTAAGACATCGAGTATTTTACAACATTTATCCATTCCAAGTTAACGATGGGAGGATATTTCAATGGATTTTATCATAGGTTTACCCAAGTCCGAAGGAAATAGTTTCGTGATGGTGCTAGTTGATAGACTTACCAATTATGCACACTTTTGTGCATTATATCTCATCCATTTAAAGCATGTACAATTTCCACTGCATTTATGTAAACAATTCAAAATATACATGGAAACCTAAATATTATTTTAAGTGACATAGATCCCATTTTCGCTGGGAATTTTTGGATGGGATTATTTTCTTGTCTGGGTACTCATAGCTCATCTTATCATCCTCATTCCGATGGGAAAATTGAGGCAGTGAACATATTTTTGGAAGGATATATTCGTTGCTTTGTATCTGATAAACATACACAATGGGTCAAGTGGTTACCTCTGGTTGTATGGTGTTACAACACTTCTTTCCATACTGCAACAATAATGACCCCATTTATGGCACTTTATGGATATCATCCACCGTGCATCACATCATCTTTAAGAGGAAATTCTAAGGTTCAAGTAGTGGAAGATCGCATCGAGCATCAACAACAAGTTCTCCAAATCTTAAAGGATAACCTCACTTTAGCGCAGAATCGAATGAAACAACAGGAAAATCAACATCGTAGCGAAATAAGTGTTGATATAGCTGACTGGGTATTTTTATGGCTAAAACCATACAACAAATCTTCCTCAATCAAGCTAAGAATGATAATAAATTACCACAAAACTATTATGGTCCTTACAAGGTGTTACAAAATATTGGTACTATGGCATACAAATTGGAGCTTCCTACATCTTTCTGAGTGCACCCAGTTTTCCATGTTTCATACTTAAAGAAGGTTATAGGTGACAAGATCCCAGTTCAAACAATATTTCCAGAACTCGATGAGGAAGGAAAAATCATATTGGAACCTGAAGCAGTCACGGAAACAAGAACTCGACATCTGCGAAATCGATCAATTTTAGAGTATCTCATCAAGTGGAAGAACTTACCCACTGAATATTCCACATGGGAGGATGTTAATTTTATACAAAATCATCTAGAACTACTCAAGCATTGAGGAAAACACTTTTTTGAAGGAGAGGGGCGTGTTAGGTACCTATAATACTAGTGTATCCCCTTATTGTTATTGTTAGTGTAGCCCCCTTTATTTTTATTTTTGTGCCCATGTAGTCCCCATATTTTTATTATTGTGCCCCATAGAAGCCCACTATTGCTATTTTTGTGTCCTTATTATTAGTTTTATGTTAGCTCTGATTATATTTTGACACCTTAGAATCTTATATATAGAAAGGAGGTTTTGTCATTTGAATCATCCAAGAATTGTTCATTTATGTAATGTAAAGGAGGTTTCCCCCTCGAAGTGGATAATTTTTAAGTCGTTGATCTATCGTTTCTTCTATTTTGTGATTTGGTTGCATAACATTGGGTGATAACTACACCAATAACTTAGTCAGAGGCGTCTATTTCAATTTCAAATGGTTGTTTCAGGTTTGGTAATGTGAGTATTAGTGCAGATCAAAGGCAATGCTTAGCTCAAAAAATGCCTTCTATTGGGATTTGGATTAGAAAAACTTTACTTTCGCTTCGCCCTTGGTAACATGAATTAAAGGCCAAGTGATATGAGAGAATCCAAACATGAACATATAATAAAAATTGGCAAGCCCCAAAAATTTTTGAAGCTTTGTTAGAGTGGCCAGGGTTTGCCAATCCTGAATGACTTGGATCTTAGTCGAATCCACATGTACGACTTACTCGTCAATGATGTAACCTAGATATTGGACCTGGCTCATTCCAAAGGTGCATTTCTCCAAGTTCTCGCATAGTTTGTGTTGTCACGGGGTTTGAAGGACATGTTGAATGTGTTGCGAATTTTCTTCCCAACTCTTGTTGAAGATGAGGATGTTGTCCAGATATACAACCACAATCGGAGTTAGTAAAGAGTCGCACGATGTCATCCATCAACCTCATAAAAATTGCAGGGGAAAGTTTCAACCCAAAAGGCATGACCAACCACTCTAAAAGGCCCTCCTTGGATTTGAAGGTGGTCTTTTGTACATCCATGGGTCCAATTGGAACCTGATAATAACTAGACTTTAAATAAATCTTGTTGAAATAATTGCCCCCTTTGATTTGGTCAAGAAGGTCATCAATCTATCGTATTTCGGATACTTGTTCCTTACAATGATTTTATTTAGTATATGATAATCAATGCAGAGTCTCCAGGTCCCATCCTTCTTCTGCACAAGTAAAATTGGACTCCCACAAGGTAAGGAACTTAGTCGAATGTGCCCTTTTTGAAGCAACCTTAGATCTATTTCTTGATTTATTTATTTTCCATAATAGAGAAGCGATATATCAGCCCATTTAATATAGGCGTTATTGGGGTCATATTGATCGGATGCTTGACCTGACAATGTGAAGGTACCCTGTGGGCAAGGAGAATATGTACCTGTATTCTTCCACGGCCTTATCCACCTGATTTTGTTGTATGGTGGAACCCTTTGCGCGGGCCTTGGATGTAGCCATGATCTTCCTCTTACTTTGAGAACGAATAAAAAAGAAAACAAATTTCTCGATCTAGGAGATGATCTTACTGCATTTTTAGTAGAGATCAAATATATGGAAGTATGTGGGGCTACTTATGGTATCATTTATAACTACTGCCCAAAGTAATAATAACAGTCGAGGCCTCGATTAATACATAGAATGTCACTTCCACAAGTATGGTTGGCCTAATAATACATCACTAAATTCAAGAGGAGAAACATCACACATCACCTCATCCATGAAGGGCTTGATGTTATATTTCATTTTATAGATCAAGCATATCAACCAAATACATATTCAATAAGACAAACACATAGTGGGAATCAATAGTCTTTGTAAAACCCTGAACGCAATTATTACAAGAAAAATGAACAAAACCTTTGTCCAAGTCCATTCAACCTTCAATCATACTCTACAACCAACCATGAGAAAAGTTTTGTCTAATGTTATCATTCTTTAGATATGAATTCTTTCATGTGCACAGTGATTTTAGATCAACACTGCAACTCATATCTTCAACATTACTATAACAAATATGTCAGAACCAAAATTCCTTGCATCACTATATTTTTTTTCAAATCATATCAGATCAACATATATCTTTACCAAATCTCATCTATATTAGAGTCAATTTCTAACATATCCAGATATTTCGATGGCATCCTTCATATTACATTTCCATACTTGCATATTCCTTGCACCATGCACACAAGATTGATCGAACCCTTTTCCCTTTTATAACTTCTTTTCCTTGTGATTTCCATGGGAAAACCCAGGGATTCATGGATGGTAATATTTGACGGGATCAAATAGACGTTGCACAACCTTCCGCACATGAATACCTTGGGAAATTCCATGGTTATGCCTAAGGATTTTCATTTTTCCTTCCTTTACAACAGTAATGCACCCTCTCTATTTGAGAAGTGTTTTACCAATCGGGTAATATAATCTATAGGGTGTATTATAACTCAGGTCACTTGCTTATGAGCCCATGTTACCCAATTTTCTTCCTATAATTTCACTTAATTAAGCATCTGCAATTCTTTTCCACCCTCCTGCAACTACTCCAGAACTTGTGAAACAATTTTTAACTCCTCTACAATCATTAAGACACCATCATATAAAATCACCATACATCCAAGAACCTCTGCCTCCTCCTACAACTCTACTTCTAGTCACCAAACAATCAAGTTTGACATAGTATAATAAGATAATGATCTAGGCTGACATCAATGCCAAAACACAATCCATAATTCCAACAATCTCCCCCATTTGACTTAATGTCAACCTCCTGCAAAACACCAAGTCCTTCTCTCCCCCTTTGATATCAAGGGAAAATGGTATTACCAAGCTAAGAGAAGTATTCCCTCTGAAATATTCAACACCGTGTTGACTACAAAGGTTGTACATATTGATCTTCTAATAGAATATTGTGCTTATCCTACAAGTATGTGAAACAAAGAACTCGGTTGCACAACATGCCTCTCATGTTGACCATGCTCCCCCTAAGCATATACTGGGGCTAAAATCATTAGTTTTACTGTACCAACACTTATGCTTCTCCTTGTTGGGCGAAAAGTCTAACCAAATGGTGAAAAATAATATGCAATACAAGTACAAATATCCTTGGATAAAATACATGGTTGTAATAAAAACATATGACTGATATATGAATATTTTTTAAGCATGCATATCACCAACCAATGACTCATGAATACATATAATCAACTTGCATAATTCCATAAAAATGAACATACTTTTATAATGCATGTTGGACCCAATCTTTCTCTCAAGGATGAAACAATAATGGCTTATACACGTTCTCTCAAAGTATCATAAATGTATTTTCATTGAAATATTTCTGCAACATCTAAAGTTCTCATAGGACATTCCACTGATTAATCATGGAAAGTTCATATATATTAGTAATACAACGACATAGTGACAACTGCATATAAGTCCTCGTCATCAATGAAAGTGCCAACCAACAACAAGCAATGCCAAAGAAACAAAGTAAGAATATATACAATAGCAACAACAATATAGGATTTTGCAATGAGGCACCATCAGTAGCTCATGAACTCATCATAGGTCAACACACCCTCATACACAATCCTAAGCAGCATATAGGCATCATCTACAAACTAATAATTCCTACAGTAAACCAATGCCAGATATAACAAGTTCCTCCAAGCAGTGTCTTTTCCCTTTTTCTACTATCAAAGGATCATAATGCCAACAATGAATTATCAAAAGCATATGATATTCTCCCCTTGGACGTGTGTCATCTTATTATGATCTTTAAATATTTCTTCCGAAGAGATACATCACAAATCCTTATCAAAATGGCCTCACTAGATGTAACATTAGTGCCATAAATCATCTACATCAAAAGAATAGGCATCAAAATAATATAGAAACACATGGGGTCAGCATTAAAGGTGTACCAATGAAATAATGCACATGTAAACCTTCTTTTCATGCATCACTCCCCTTGATCTCATGCACCACTCATTCATTTCTGCATACATTTTAGTAATATGTATGTATCAAATACAATAGACTAAAATGGGGACTCTCTTCCCTTACTCTAAATCTGAAGAGGAGGATATTGAAATCTTATTTCTGCTTCGATTTTCCTTTAGTACATATACTTTGTCTACAATTATGATTCCTTTTGCTATAACCTTTCTGGTGTATTCTTCTATAATTTTGCATCTTTTTGATGTAAATATAACTACATGCCCTTTATCAATTATTTTACCTACACTCATAATTTTTTTCTTTAGCCCTTCAACCAAGAATACATTAGTTTCTTATATATTTTTAACATAAAGATCATCTCTACCTTTTCCTAGCACCTTTTTTGGTGCATTATTTCCAATAATAACTTCACTACCATTATTTTTCTTGAGAGAGGTAAATCTACTCTTATTTCCATACATGTGATGAGAGCATTCGTTGTCTATGTACCGATGATCTTCCTTTTCTAGTGCACACAGATCATGGCCACACTTCACTTGTGGATCTTCCCTTTCCTTGATGCGACGAATGTTAATGGGTGTGTTTCTTCAGGTCTTTTGATGAATGTATTCTTATTTGGTTGATTATCTTGGATGTTTTCTTCTTGTTGTCTCAAACGTCTAAATGAATTCATTGATCTGGTCCTGCATTATTTCACTACATGTTTGAATTTATTGCATGTATAGTACCTTATGTGACCGGAGAAGCAGGAAAGAGAATCATAGTACCTATCCTTAATATTTCTTTCGTTTCTATATGATATGAACTCAATAGATTTATGACCAAATAAATTGCATGTAAAACAATATCCCTTAAAGAAACTTGAGTATTTGGGAACCTATGATATTTCTACGGAGAGATTGTTTGCCTGACGTTTGAACAATTTTCTTCTGCAATCAACTGCAATGTGTCCAATGTTGTGATAGATAAAACATTTTATAGCATTCATCAAGGGAGAGAATGAATTGTTATTTGTATTTCTGCTATACTCATTGGGAGAAAATGGTTATCTTTGAAAACTCATTTTTATTGGTTGTTGGTTCAGCTGCCTCCTTAATTCGGGGTTTTTGGAATTCCTTTGTTGTCTTCAAAATTTCCTACACATGCTTGTGAGTTGGATTCACCCTTCATAATTTCATCAAAACCAAGGCATGATTTAATGGAGGGAGATCCTTTATTGCTAATAATATTTTCCAATATCCTGGTACTATCTTGAAATCTCAATTATTTGTCATTTTCTGCTAATTTACCTTTTAATGAGCTTACCTCATCCTCTTTAAATTCTATTCTTGTCTCTTCCAACAGTGTTCTTAACTCAATAATTTCTTCTTTAAGCCCATTTTCTTGTTCTTCAAATACTTGAAGTAGCTCCTCATTTCATTTATTTTACTTTTATATATTATATTTCAAAGAGATGCTCTCAGCTTCAAGTCCTTCACAATATTGTTTCCTTTCGTTAAGTTGTTCAGATACCGCTGTAGTGTTTACTTCTTAATCATGATCCCTATTTTGATATACCTGCAACTTAATCTTGAGACTATCAATCATTTTCAAAGCATAAACAAGTTAGCTTCTAAGTTTAAATACTTACTCTAATCCCTCTTCTTCTTAATCTGTAACTCCATCTAATATGATGAAGGTTTTTTCATTGCCACACTAATCTTCTAATAGGCTACAAGTCTCTTCTTCAGATACATTAAATATTCCAAAAGAAATATTACCTGTTGATTTACCTAATGAACAAGCTTCCTTTACTATATTTCCCTCTCCTTCATGGATGACCTGCAGATTATCTGATACCTCCTTCACGGTTTCATAGTGCATAATTTCCTCAAATTCTAAATCGGGTAAGCTATAAAATATTACATTTAATGCTTAACCATTCTTCTGCAATTCTTTTTTTAATGGAGGAGTTTTAGTATAAACAGTAAAAACTAAATTCCAAACATCATATCTGAGGGATATTATCCTAGATTTCATCCTTTCTTTCCAATCCTGATAATTTTCATTATTGAGTAAAAGCATACCTTGATTATCCATAGTTCCTGACTTGACTTGTTATGTTATTGATTTTCCTCGATCGAAAATTTTAGATATTGCTACTACATGTGATACATCGCTAGAACTATCACAATTTTCCTAAAATGATTTCTTCTTTTGAGCTTCTTTCCCATGGTCCTTGATCCGCTCTCAAGTGGTTAAGATTTACTAGAGGGAACCTTGCTCTAATACTAATTGTTAGAAAATTTGTGACAAGGGGGTGAGTCAGTATTTCATGCAATTAGTAATTTTCTTTTTCTTTTTCCATGTTAACTAAAGCATCATTTAATTCACAACACATTATGAAGTAAATCTAAGGAAGAGTAATAGCCATGAGAAGCATTTAATCATAGGGAATATGAACCATAAGAATGTAACACATCATCAACACATAGGGACACTAAATATTAGGTGGAAAACCTAACTGGGAAACACCATTGTTTCTATTGTTTATGTCTTCTTCTTATTATATTAAGAAAAATATCTTTTTTACATCTTGCACTGGCACAAACTCTTACCAGTGTGCAGGTTCCTACGTGTTAGAGGCTAACCTCCTCTTGTTTCTCCAGCTACCACTAGAAGGAAGCTACAACTCCTAGATTAATTCTACCGACTACCACTGAAAGGAAGCTATCACTCCTTCACTGAAGCCTCCAATCCCTAGTCCCTTTATGGACCACGTTTCAAAATATTTCACACTAGATCCACCTGACTAAACCACAAATTATGTAGGCCATGTTTCATCCAATTTTCAAAATGGACCCACATAAATCATTACACTCAATATGAATAACAATATACCAAAATATATCTGCAATAAATATTTGATCAAAAAACAAAACTTATCACTAAACCATAAATCCATAACTCATCAATATTGTCAAATGCCAAGCCATAATTTGCTAAAAAACAAATCTCATCAAAACATTTATTGAAATTCAACAACTCTTAACAATGCCAAAACCCTCTCTACAACAAATCAAACCTATGAATGTACAAAAAGATCCCTCATAAATCAACCATTAACTAAATGCAACCATAACTCAATAAATCCCAACAAACATGTTACAATTCTGCAACATCTATATCAAACCTATCTCTGCGTAATATGGATGACCATCAACAACAACATTCTTAATTCAAGACTCTGACACAACCCTCGACATACACATGACATTCATTCAGCATATGTCAAGTGATCATCATCACTTTAACCAAGGTAATTTAGAACAAATACATCAATGCATATCAAAGTTTATGTTAAACCCTAATGAATCAATACATCAACCAGCATACTACACTTTTATTAATGAGTAAAGGTCTTCCCTGCAATATGTAAATCATATCTCTGCATGGTACAAACAAAAATAAAATCAAAGTAGAATCATTATAAAAATCTAATCTATATTCAAGCAATAACAATGCTTGTGCTCATCAAATTCATAAATATATAAACTTTGTTCCATAAACCTCTATTGTTGATATAAGGTCAAGAATATATGAAAACCTTCTTACGGTTACAACAAAAGCCACAACACTTCTTTCATTACAACAAATCAACTTCTACCTTTATCAAGTTGTTTATATATGCACTGTATGTAGGTCCCTGCAACAAGTCAATATAAATATCTCTCTAATACAACATCAAATTCATAATGAAATTCTCTGATTATAATCTATGTCCACTGCACTATGCATTTCAACTTAAAAGAACAAACAACCGGTTTAATTCTAGCTTCAATATTGAATACACTAAAATCTAGACCCTTTGCATATAGACCTTTACCATGTGCACTTAACCTCTAAATCTAGAAAATTATAGAACAAGAAGCAGCATACAAGAACCTTTGACGAAACAACATTGTATATAATCCTCTATCTTGACCCCTGTAACAAGCCTACAAAAGTATCTCAAATGTAGCAGGAGTAGATCAAGCATATCAACCAAATACATCTTTAGTAAGACAAACATAGTGGGAACGAATCAATTATTAGTATCATCAAATCCTTGAACACAATGATTACAAGAAAACTAAACAAAATGTTTGTCTAAGTCCATTCAACCTTCAAGCATACTCTGCAACCAACCATGAGCAATGTTTCATATATTGTTATCAGTATTTAGATATGTAGTCTTTCATGTGTGCAGTGAATTTAGATAAACCTTGTAGCTCATTTCTTCATAACATGTCATAACCAAAATGTCTTGCATTGTTATCTTTGCTTCCAAATGAGATCATATCAACATATATTTTTATCAAATATATTTTCCAAATTGTATTGGAGTCAATTTCTAACATATCCAGATATTTCTATAGCATCCTTCATATTAAATTCCATACTTTCAAATCCCTAGCACCCTAGTGCAGTCACCTGTCACTAGTTGAAAAAATAGTTTCTTTTTTCTTTTTTCCCTCTAAAATTTGATGAGGTAATCTCATATTATTTTATTATTTCCACTATTAATTTATCATTTTTTTCCAAGGAAAAATCATAATTTTCATTAATTTTGAAAATTACATGCTAGAGATGCATTGCATATGCATTTTCTGTGACTATGGTCACGAATATATAGTTCATCAAAATTCCCCATTTGGGGTGTACAATAGAGTCTTGTACTAGTATAAATATCATAATTACAATATTTAAATCGAAGTATCAGGATATTCATTCAGTGCTGTAAAAAACTATAAAAAACTGTCAAAATCAGATCTGTTGTTCTTCAATATCAGGTTGTTCTATGAAAGGTTGGTGATAATAGCTCAAGTGTTGTGTGTCATTCTGCTCCTCTATGTGCCAGAGCCCCCTATGTTGGATCGCTGCCTCCTTGGAAAGTTTGTCGGAAATGTTGTTGTGTTCCCTGTATATATGAGAGAAAGAGATAGATGAGAATTGATCTTTCAAACGCCATATATCTTCCAAAATAGATTGTAGTGTGTGAACATGACAAAGTGCAGATTTGTTGAACTAGTTTATGATTATTTTAGAGTCTCCAAAAACTTGAATGTGCAGGATGTTGTGCTCTAATCCAAACTGTAGGATATGGCGGAGAGTAATAAGTTCAGCAAAATTGTTTGTTTTGGGTCCTAGACCCATTTTGATTCTTTAGGAATGCTGATGAGAAAGGTAAAGTAGAGTGCCGCCCCCGCATCCCATGGGCTGAGCAGATCCATCGAAGAAAGCCCAAGGCATGTTGAAATTGATGATCTCTGGTATAATGTTTCGAGGAGGTCTGGGTGGCTCATCATTGTGGATACTAGAGAAGTTAGATATAATGTTAGATGAAATCAAATTCCAGATTGGGGGACGATCTTTAAATATAGATGCATTCCTGGCCAGCCAGATGCCCCAACTGATAAGAAGTGGGAGGCATCTGACTTTATTTGAAGAGGCTGAGTTCCACCAGTACAACCATGCCTATTTTATGTTCAGGCTCTGCTAATCCAGATTGATACCTAGATCTGTAGTGATAGATGACCAGAGCACAGTAGAAGATCTACAATGCAGGAGGAGGTGATCAATGGATTTAGAGTAATTTCGGCATAGATAGCACTATAAGGGACCATGAATGGATCATTTAAGGAGATTATCCATGGTAGGTGCGATGTTTTTAAGTGTACACCACATAAAAATTCTAGTGCGCGGAGGAGCCTTGAGCTTCCAAATAATATGCCACCACTAATCCTGTCTTTGTGGGAGGTGATCCAGGTATATGTGCAGATATCCTTCCTTTGGAGTATATATCCCGGATTTAGTGGGGGCCCATATGATTTCATCATCTCCTGTGCCAATTCGAATGTGACATTCCTATAGTGTTGATGTATAGTTCTGCCACACCTGATGCATATGGCTCGGAAGTCTGAGTTGATTGGATTATTTCCATCCCTAAGTGAAGAGGGTTGTGGTCAGTGGCTTTGCTGTCTATGCTATATAACAAATTCCCTGCCTAGACAGATGGTTGATAACATTAGGAGGGAGAGAGTGTGCATTCCCACTGCCAGACCAGGATCAATGCTGATGCGAGCTTGGTTCCCTAATCTGATTCTCCAGGAAAGTTCGTTTCTGATGTGTGGTAGAGATGTGATGACCACCTTCCAGATGGATGATATATTGCAGTGACTCCAAGATGGCAGTCGGATCCAATCAATAATGTACATTGGCCATATGTACTTTATATAGACCACGTGTGTCCAGAGATTTTTAGATGTCATGATTCCCCATCCCATATTTGTAGCAAGGGCTTTTGCAAAGATGTCCATGTTTTCTATTCTCCATCCTCCCCATTTTTTGGGGAGTGCAATGCTGTCCCATTTTACCCATCCAAAAGTATGTCCCTCTCTATTGCCATTCCAAAGGAATCTGCTGCATAGTCGTTGAATGAGAGAGATGATGGCCCAAGGTATCCAAGCCAGTGACATCTAATACACAGGAGTGGATTCCAACACAGATTTAAGAAGAGTTAGCTTGCCATCTCGAGATAACCATTTGTTGTGCTAGATGTTTATTCGTTTTTTCCAATTTTGTAATAAGCCAATTCCAATCCGCTATGTGATAGTCAAAGGGTTTCAGTCGAAATCCAAGATATATGAGACCATCCTGAGGATTCAAGAAGGGAAAGGGAAAACTATTAAGGGTCGGTCCTCTTTTTTGGAGGGAGCATCCGTTGATTGTAATGGTTGATTTTGTAGCATTGCACACCATGCCCGTGGCTCTACTAAAATCTGCATGTACTGCTGCAAATGATAGTATATCACCTATGGTACCATTGAGTAAAATGAGGACGTCATCCACAAATAGAAGATGTGTGAGGGTGCATCCTTCAGCTATTCTGATACCCTGCAGTCTACCCAAGCATTTCTTGTTCATGATCAGTCTACTAAGAGCTTCCATTATAAGAAGAAATAGGAGGGGTGAGAGGGGGCATCCTTGACAGAGTCCTCTTTCAGAGTGGAAAAAAGGGGACGCAGAGCCATGGATGAGAAAACTGAAGGAGACATTGGTGATACAACACATGATACATTTGATAAAATTGTAGGGAACCCAAAATTCGTGAGAATCATGCGAATGTAGAGCCAATTGGCTTGGTCTAAAGCTTTTGCGAGGTCCAATTTGAGGATGATGTTTTTGAGCTTTTTGTGTTTGATAGAGTGCAACACCTCTTGTGCAGTGCCAATTTTTTCGTGAATCTGGCGATGGTGCAAAAAAATAAAATTTTTTAGGTGAAATGTGTTCAGAGAGAATGGGCTTGATGTGATTTGCGATGATTTTGGCAATGATCTTATAGATGCAGTTGTAGAGGGAAATTGGACGAAAATCAGAGAAATGATGAGGATCATCAGTTTTGGGAATAAGTGCAATGAAAGTGGAATTAAAGGCATCATATAATCTGCCAGTAGTGCGACATTATTCAACCAAATTGAGGATTTCAAAGAAATCCAAGTAAAATTCGATGGGCCATCCATCAAGGCCCGAGCTCTTGTCTTTATGGAACCATTTCAGAGTGTCATCAAGTTCTTGTAAGGTGACAGGTCTCATAAGCTGATCCTCTTCATCCTGATTCACAAATCGTGGGAATAAGCCAGCCACTCTAATAATCTCTGCCAAATTTTTGTTATCAGGGGTTTTATAAAGGTTTTGGAAATGATCAATTCCCATATGAGCCAGCTGATGGAAGTTCTGAGCTTGATTACCCTGCTGATCTGTAAGTGACCATATTGTGTTGATTTCTTTACGTCCATTCACGAATTGGTGGAAGAAATTGGTGTTCTCATCCCCAAATTTTAGCCAGATGGCCCTGCTTCAGAGGTGCCAGCCCTCTTCTTGTTCCTTGAGGATTCGGTTTCAATCAGAAATTAGTTGAGAGAGTTTTGATCTGATTTCCTCAGAGCAAGTCCCAGTTCACAAGGACAAATCAATCTTAGCTATAGCCTTTTTAGTTTTGTTCAGGGTGTCCTTGTCTTTTGTCCTTTTGTCTCTGGCCCATGATTTTGTAAGGTTCTTGATATCTTTAATTTTCGCAGCAAATTCAGATGAGGGTGATGATGTAGGTGCAGAAGGATGGGAAATCTAATACTTGGTCACTAGATCAATGTATTCTGGAGGAAAATAACATCTGTAGGAGTGTTGTGCAATAATCTTCGCAAGGCCAATTTCTTTTAAGGGTTGGCTATCCCTCGAAAATTGAAGGATAGGATTTTCATGAGGTAACCATGGCCTGGGTCTTCCGCGCTCTAAGGACCCTTTCAAGTGTGTTTTGTTTTCCCTCAGCAATGTCCAATCTAGCTTGAATGATAGCCTTGGATATATTAGAGTGTCGCCCTTGGCTAGGTTTTGTTCAATTAACTTCAATCAGTCCGAGACCTCCAGTCTCAGATGTGTGAGATTGTGCGAGGGAGAGGGATCGGAGTAGGTAGGGATGGGATTTCGAGGAGTCCAAAGATGGTTCCGAGGGAGGGTGGGAGGGGAGAGGATCAGGGAAGGAGAGAGGGAGTTCCGAAAAAATTGGATGGGAGGAGGGGGTGGGGCAGGTCACCGGAATGAAAGTGTCAAAGTGTAGGGATGATGAGGTGCATTGAGTGTTTGAAGAAACAAATGTAGATGAGTTAATAAGAGAGACAAGAATAAAGGATGAAGAATTACCCAATGCAAGTTTGGCTGCCACAGCCCGAGCCCTTGTCATCCGGGGGGAGGGAGGTCCAAGAGGTGCAGAGAAGGGTTTCAGCCTCGATACAGATTTCTTCCCTTTGCTTTGATCTACTGCAGTAGAGACTGGAGGGGGAGTTTTTGGGTTTACCATATCCTAGACCTATTCCAAGTTTCCAATTGCTTCAGGGCCCATCAGGAGAGGGCATTCCTTGTATCGATGCCCAACTTCATGGCATCTGCAGCATCTATAGGGGACCCCTTCATAATCGAGGATTTGTATTCTGACAAAGTTCTTCCATCTCAGAGTGATTGCCTCCTCTAATCCCTCCTTGGTATTTAGGTTTACTAGTATCCTATCCATTGTCATGATCCTAGAGGTGAGATAGGACTTGTCATGATCCAAGTAGGTGCTCAAAGTATTACCAATGTGCCACATGATATCCTCAGACCAGAAGTGAAGGGGTAGCCTTGGTAGCCTAACCCATATTGGACCAGCTTCAATTTGTTCTCTCTCAGGGTCGAACAGGGGGCTCCATCTTTTGAACATAATAGGTGCCTTTTCAATGTACCATAGTTTCGAAAGGACCCAAGCTACCTACTCTGATCGTTGGAATCGGAGAGCAAACCAGCCATGAGGGAGGATAATTATCCATGGTAGATCTTCCATGATAGTCCCCCATATCTCATTCATCCAATTGCGAAGGCGAGTGAGGTTGTATCTTCACCCCCTCACATGTCCCACCAGGACTCTGTTTTCCATATCCATTACATCGCCCATGTGAAGCCCTACCCCGAGGGTTAGGTCAAAATTTCGATTACCCTTCTTGATGCAATTTGAGCGTTTATTTCATTTAAGCAGAGGGTTAGGGTTATGATGTCCAGGGTGTGGGTTAGATCCATTATCGGTGTCTGCATAATTTAGGTCGGAAGGCGGAAGGGTTATAGGCAGGGCATCAAAGAAGCTCGATGTTGCGGGATCAGGTCTGGAAAGGGCCGTAGTCACCGGAGGCATGATCCAAGGCTCAAGGGCCTAAGAGCTAGAGGGTCTGCGAGGAGGAGAAAGAGAAGTGCCTTGAAGGCATGCAGAGAGGAAGTTAAGAGAATCCGGCGAGAAGAAAATCGGGTCAGATGCTAGCGAGGAGATTTGAGGGAAGGATGGGACACGAAAGGCAGAGAATCAGAGGGCAGAGGCGGTTCGAAGAGGGGATGAGGGAGTGCAGGAGGAAAAGAGGCACCAGCAGACGCCGCCTCAGGAATGTTGAGGGCCAGTGGGGCATGAGGTGGCATGGGATAAACGAGAGATCCCCAGATGTCAACGCCTTCTAACGGGTCCAAAGAATAATCTACCTCCTCATCTTCCATAGCTGGCATAGTTGGCCCGACAAAACCGTGCTTGTTGATCACCTGTCACCATAGCAGCCGATCAAGAGAAATGGTAGAGTCACAACGGATTTGCTGCGATCTTTTTTTTTTTAGATATGCCCCTGCTCAAACCCTAGACTTTCGCGACCCTAACCGGACAAATAGATCAATGATGAGTGCGTGGGAATATTCTCCACAGAGGCTTCCACTAGCGCATCGTCGCTCCAAAATCGTTTACTATTAATTTATCATATTCTTTTGGAGGTCCATTTTAGACCTCAAAATTCCTCTAATGTGTATTCCAAAATGTGATGGGAGACAGTGGAGTGGTAAGCTCCCCACCTCCCCCCTCTTCCATTGTCTTCATTTCTAACACCGTTATCGAGAGATATTTTATAGTATTTTTATAAACACATAAGTTTTATATATGTACAAGTTTAAAATTTTATAATGAAAAATAATTATACTCTGATATTTTGGATTGCTAGAATTGATTACAAAAATAATTATGAACTCCAACATTTTGGGTTGATTAATAACCACGCTCTGCACCCGCATCTTCCATTATGTGCTGCGTCATTGAAGATACCCATAGGATAGGTAAAATCAAAAGGCCTCAACCTGATCGATAGGTCCTTAGGTGGTTTTTGCAACAGTCTAGATCCCTCCCATTGTTGAATAATTTGTGAGGCAATTTTAGTTTGTGACATAGAAAAATCCTTAAAAATATGTAAATTCCTGCACTTCCATATTTTCCAATGGAAAATAAGGGGAACGATGCAATATGATTTGCCTTTCGAAACCCACCAGGTTGTGCATTCCTATACAGATTGATAATCACTGTCACAGAAATTGAAAAACTTGCATAACTGGAATCTAACATCCCTAGAGAAAACACAGTTATAGAACATGTGTTGATTATCTTCATCCTCCATCTTGCACAGGGAGCATCTCCCCGAACCATTTATGCCTCTCTTTCTAAGATTTGACCAGGTTAAATTTTTATCTTGCCAGACACACCACAGAAAGATGGTAATTTTTAACTGTGTGTTTACCTTCGACGTCTTTTTAAACCAACACTCCATCACCTGTCCACTGTGACTTGTCATAATCTCCCTGTAGGTTTCCTGAGAACAATTTTTTCCTTTTTTAAAGTTTCCTCCCCAAGTAATAGAATCCCCTTCTGCAGAAGATTTCCAAACCATCCATCTGATCCTATCCAAACACTTTGTCCATTCCAAAATCATCGGTCCATGAATAACTATTTCCTCTACATCATACCAGATTGGCACTCCGTCCTGCCACCTTTGAATGACCTGAGGCAAAAAAATAATACCTCTTCTATGTAAGTAATTCATAGTTTGCTCCTCCAGAGTGATTTATGTCAGGAAGCCTTTAATTGTGCCATCCCCAATCAAGATTTTATGTCCGCCCCCAAATTTCCATTTCAGGTGTTCTTTGAAACCACAGGGGCTTCACTCAATGAACCTCTAACATATCGCATGTGATCATATCATATTAAAAAATACCCTTAATTTGAGTACATATTAGAAAATACCATTAAAAATCAAATTATTTAACCCCCTCCCAATATAAACCCAATACACCTTCCCAATTTAAAAACCCCCTACTTTCACTATATATTGTAGGTATCCATTTTTTCATTAACATTTATTTATACCCCTTTATATTTTTTCACTAACTTTGAGCTCCATTTTTTATACTTTCCAATATAAAAACCCTTTACCCCCTATATATCCCCCAATATATATTGTCATTTTTTCCTCATTATATATCCCCCAATATGAACCCACGTGGTATGGTATTGCTCCCGCAGTGAAGCCCCTGTGTTTGAAACATGGCCAATTTTTAATAAAGCTCTTCCAAATCAATGAGTTCTTTCCTTTTCTGTTCCATCCACCTTGGAAGGCATCTTCCAATTTTTGAGTCTTCAAGTATTTAAAACGGATAATCTTGCTCCAGACACCTTCCAATTGAAAGCTTCTCCACATTGATTTCATAAGTAATGATTTACCAAATAGTTCAATGTTCAGTAAACCCCAACCCCCTTGTTCTTTTGGCATGACAATGAGATCCCATCGAGCCAAATGCATTTTTCTTTCCCCATTGCTCCCATTCCATAAAAAATTGGTCACAGACTTTTTGATCCTTTTAATAATAGCTTTTGGAATCTGATATAGGTGAGCCAAGTAAACCATGATCTGTTGTAAGATAGCCTGAATAAGGATCAAATTTCCACCTTTTGATAGCCACTGAAGAGTCCATCCTTGAATGCGTTTATTTTATTTTTTAACAATCCATTTCCAATCATTAACTCTATAGGTTGTTGGTTTGAGTCAGAATCCTAAATAAGTGATCCCCTCCGATAATAGCTTCATTTGAAAATTAAAAATTGTTCCAATCTCATTTATGTCCACCTGTTCCCCATTTACAAAATAGATGCATTTATTGGAAATCATACCAATAGCTAAACTGAATCTATGGAATATATGATACATTGTCATCTAGCAGGTGCGTATCAACATCCCAAAGAACATAGCATCGTCCACAAATAGGCTATGTGAAATATCATTTCTATCAGTGATTATAATCCCCTTGAAAGTTCCCATCTCGGTAGCCTCATTTAATTTGATGCTTAATGCATCCATGGTTAGAATAAAAATCAAGGGAGATAGTGCGCATCCCTAGTGCAGGCCTCTGCCAGGCTTGAAAAAACAGGAGGCAATCCCATTAATAATAACTGCCATCACAGTTTTTGTGACACAACACATAATCCACTCAACGACATTTCTGTGAATTCCAATCTTATAGAGCACCATTCTTAGAAAAGCCCAGTCAACTCTATCATATGCCTTACATAAATCCATTTTCATAATAATAGCCTTAGATTTTCTGCTATGAATAGTATGCATCACCTCTTGTACCATGGAAACAACATCGTGAAAAATACGTCCGTAAAAAACCAGATTTCTCTTTGGTAATAAATTTGGGCAGAGTCTTTTTTAACCTTTCATCTATTAACTTGGATGTGATGTTATATAGAGTATTACAAAGGGAGATCAGTCGATAGTCATCGAAAGAGTTAGTTCCCTTTTTTTTAGAAATGAGAGCTATAAATGTAGAGTTGACAGATCTCAGAATCCTCCCTTCCCTTCTTATTTCCTCTACCATATATGTCAAATCTTCTAGTAATATATCAGAAAAATTCAAGAAAAAGTTGGGAGTCCAGTTGTCCAGGCCTGGGCTCTTATGAGGCTTAAATGATCTCAAGACACCCTCCACTTCCGCCATATCAACTTCTCTAAATAACTTCTCGTTTTATTCTTCACTAAACATCTTAGGGTAATCTTGTACTGCCCATATTTGTTCTGGAATGTAGGCCCCTTCTCTAGCCTTATAAACATCCATAAAATATTTAACAACCTCCTGCTTTATGCTTTCTGTAGTATATGATTCCCTTCCTTCATTTGTGATATGCCAGATAGAATTTTGTCTCATTCTTCCATTTGCAAAGCTATGAAAATATTTGGTATTGCGATCCTCAGCCTTGAGCCATGTTGCTCTACTTTTCAAACGCCATTATTGTTCTTTGAACTGTAGGATAGTCTTCCTTTCTAACTCCAATTCCCTAATATTTTTCCAAGCTTCTTCTCGCTTCTTTCCATTTTAAATATATTTTAACATCATCTTTGTCTGTACCATGATCATCTGCAGCCTGTGATCCATTTTCCTCTTCTTTTCTTTTTCCCATATTTTTACCCTCGATTTGAGAGTTTTAAGGCTTTTAGACAGGTATTCCATTGAAGAGGATCCATGTTCCCATATGTGGGATGTAAAGAAATCTCTAACCAAAAGGTTAAATTCTGCATCCTCCAACCAAGCCCGATTGAACTTGAAAGGATAACTCAACACCACTTCCTCAAATTTCCATTTGACTACAATAGGGCAGTGGTCATAGATCAACAAATCTTCCATTATAACCTCGACCCCTCCCATAAAGGAAAGCATGAATTCCTGAAAAAGTGTCTGGTCTAGCCTCTTAGCTATGAAATCCTCACCCCCTATTCCATTATACCAGGCCGATCCAAGTTCAATTGGAGGGATATCCTTTAGACTGTTATCTCTAAACAAATCTGACATAAAATCCGATATGGATCCTCTCGTACCGAACCCCATATCTCCTTATTGCTCATAATGAAATTAAAATCCCCCACCAGGATAGATAGTTCCAAAGATAAAAAATTGCATCTCTCCATTCGCTTCCAAAAACCCTCTCTATCATGATATGGTGCATACAGATTAATCAAATTAATTCTTTGATTAAGACCTCTCAACTTCCCAGTTACCAGGATACCACGAAAAAAACCATATTCCTGAAGTGAAGCCCATCTCGGGTCCCAAATCACAGCCAACCCCCCAGATTTTCCATTTGCATCCTTCGCAGTAATGTGCCAATCTAGAAACATTTTCCTGGAAATAAACTATAGATTTATCAGCATAGGTCATCGTTTCTTGTATAAAAATAAGGCAAGGATTCAATTTCATATAAAAATCCTTAAGAGGCAAAAACTTGTTCTTCCCCCCCGCCCCCTTATATAATGAGAGCACAAAATCATCAATAACCGCCTTTGAGGGCTTCAGGGCTCTAATTAACCTATCCAGTGCGAGAGTTATACAGACATCCCTAAAACTACCATTCGAAAAATCAGGTTCCCTAATGTCAGCAACCATCACCAATTTCTTTTGACAAGGCCTTCCCCGCCTTTTCCAAAAAATAACATTTGAAGCAGAAGAAGGGCTGATGATAATGGGGGGCGACAGTGGCTTTCCGGAATCAATAGGTAGGGAGGTCATATCAGCCTTTGGGTTGGTAAGAAGAAATTCAATTTCGCTACCCAGCGAGTTCCTTAGCGACAATGGCAAGTCATCCAGGACCTGACCTAGTGAATTAGAGTTCAGGGGAGCTTCCAATTGAGAAGGCAGAGATGAAGGGGATAGTACAGGGCCCTCATGAGAGACCCCGTAATAGTCCTACTTCATATTAGGACACAGGTTTAAATTTTGACAAGACAATGCCTCCCCTTCCCCACCCGACAAATCACAGTGTTCAATTCTGAATCCCATAACCATAGAGGCACATAGACCATCAATCACCGGCAATTCAGAAACAAGAGTCTTTGAAATGTGAGTCAGAATCCACTTACCCAGTGAAACAGTCCGCTGCGAATTCTTCCACTATTCAACCTTCACGCTTTCCTTCTCACACGACCCCAACGTTCCACTGTCAATTGTGCATCTTGACGCAACATTTTACAGTTTCACCATAGGTGCCCAATCTGGTGGCATGTGTGACAGCGAAATGGTAAATGCCAAAAATCGATGATTTTCCTGTGAATTCTCTTCTCCCATTCCAGGTCCACATAAGTCGGTAATCCAACCAAAAACTACAGCTCAACCAAAATCCGTGCTATTATTTTATCAAAAGTTCCAAGTAATTTTGGATCCACAAACCTACATGTACCAATGGAATTACCAATGGCAGTCAACACCTGCAATGACCAGAAATCCAATGGCAAACCGAGAAGCTTTACCCAAACCATATGGTTAGGAGGGGTATCACTATTTGGGTTAAACCCAATATACCACTTATGAAGTGCTAAAAAAAATCTCTCATATACCCAAGTGCACCTATATACTTGCCCCACGTCCTCAGATTTCGCAAAATGAAAAATCCACCAATTATTTTGTAGATGACAGATCTTTGGTGGGTAGCCCAACAAATTTGTCCATGCATCCATCAACCACTGAAGAAGGTCAGAATTTGTCGTTTTCTCGTACACCCACATTCTCACCACCATTCACATATGCAGGCTCTCCACCCTTTCCCACATGATATCTTGTCCAAAACTGAGCAAACTTCCCTCCAGAAGTGGTTTGTAGGGCTTTTCCGGACGTTCCCCCTGCAATTTTCTGTTAGGAAACTTCTTCTTACGAAAATTGAAAGGTTTCTTAACGTTTGATGGAACCTGTGTAGACATAGTAGCTTCATGTGCACTTAGCGGAGAAATATTTCCCACAGAATGTTGAGATTCAACAAGATGATGAGCTTAGTGAAAATTAAGCACCTTCACTAAGTGGGGCCTGCAAGATATTTTTAGGTGTATGTCTATTTTTAGACATGGTGAACATATTCTATAAGTAGCAGGAGGCTATTTGTAGATGGTTGATCAAGTTGGAAAAATAGATGAGATTCTGTTTTTAGAAGATTGGGCGAAGTCTATTTATATATCACTAATCTAAAAATAGATGCATGTTGATTATTATTAGCCCTTAATAATAATACGACAATAAATATCAACCTATTCTCTTGAAGCACTTTATTTCAGTGAACAGATTTGGAAAATCAGTGGGCTGAAGGAATTACGCAATTCCTAGGGTGGTTGGTGACTCATGCATGGAGGACTTAGTTATAACTGATAGTGGCAAGTTTTGACAAAGTTGGAAGAGTAGTTATGTGAGCTATTATTTAGTTTAACTCAGTTAAGTGAGTTAAACTCAGTTGTGATAGTTGTATCTAGTTCTAACTGAAGATACACTAGTGAGAGTTTAGTGAATTAATTATTTAATTAATTCACAACTAGAGACTCTCTTGCAACTGAACAAATACAACAGTTAACTACTTGCATGTCATTTCCAGTGAAGACCCAATGGAGAGATAGGTGAAAGGGTGATATGGACTATCTATTGTGACTATAGTGATGCATTCAATGCATCCAACACACATTGGAGTTGCCAATGAGGATTGCGCAGTAAAGGCAAGGAAAGATCAAATTCCTTCATGGATCTTCTTCAGCAGGGATTGCGCAGTGGAGGCAAGCTGTCAAGAGGCAAGAAATTGGTGCATAGATATGAAAATTTTTGTATGACAGTCTGTAATGCTTGTTGATTGTACTAAGCTTTGTATGAGATTGTTACATGTTCCATTGATATATATAATATATGATAGTTGGGTTTTTTAGCTTTAAGCTTTCCCGTTAAACAACTGTGTTTATGTGTGATTTATTTTGCTTCATATGTGTTTTGCAATTAGCGATTTAATTTCCGCAAAGAATTAAGTGGAAGGATTCTGTATTTAACATAAGATTAATTTGTTATATTAGGGGAGTCTGGTAATATACATGCATCTTGTATAATTTCTACACATAATCAATTTTTTGGCCACCCGCTTCTACCACCTTCGCAGCATGTATGTAAGCCTCCATAGCCTCCTTGCTATCCATCTCATGCAAGAACATCAACAGATCCTCCATGTGTCCATTCATGAGCCCGTCGAAAACAATGCGTCAGTGGATTCAAAGCTCCCCGTTGCCACCTAAAAAATATAATAATTTCACTATAGGAAATAAAACCATAAGGTCACTTCCAATCCCAAGGTTTAGTTCCTCCCGCCGAATATGTCAGTCAGGACCCAACCCGAAGACTCGATTGACATAAGTGAGGACGTACACGATCAGGTGAACCATCCCTAATAATCCACATCCCCCGTAACCTTCAAAGTACACCTCTCGTCGTAGCTGTCAGACAGGCCCCCTCCCTGATAAATCGATGTAAATGAAGACTTTCTCTGACAAGTGGAGCATTTACTAACTTCCACGGTCCTGTAACCGTCGGAATAAAATCCCCTCCAAAAAAATCAAAAAACCCCAGAAATGTTCACCAGAAAAACATTCAAAGTGGCCAGCAAACTAAACCCCCCCCCGGAAATAATGTCTGATAGGCCCTGAAAGAGCCGAAAACTAGTCCAATGCCATGTATCCCCGCAAAAGTTCATTTATAGCAACAACACATACAAAAAATGCATCTGCTCACCTCCCACCATTTATGAAAGAGCTGGAATTTGAATGTTGTACATGGTTTCAGACAATATAAATCTAAAAACCATCCAGGAACCCCCTAGAGAAGGTTTTTATATTTTCCCCCCGATACATCCTCCCCCTCTATACCCGATCTTCACCATCAATCCAAAACTTGTTTCTCGCTTATGAAAATTTAGACCCTCTTACAAACCTCATTTTCACATACATATTTGTGTGGAGTTTCCAAAGAAACACTTTGGAACATTTTTAGGAAAACAGTTCACCTTGTTTGACAATGTTGTTGGAGAGCCAAATCACTCACAGGAACTCTACCTTTGGTAGAAACACCACCACGCAGCCAAATTCCCTTCCCGGAACCCAGCTTCAGTATTCTATATTAACAAGACCATGCTCCCACATACTCTATCCTCCAAAGCTTGATTGGCTTCTGTAAGCGTCAATGGCTTCCACCTTCAACAGCTGCAACAACGCTCAGGAAAAGAGATTGTTCACATAACATTCTAACTACATATACTAAAAACTAAATGCACATGTACCATGTATACAAATGATCCTAATGGTTAATCCTTATTACTAGGATGTGAGTTTGGGCATAAAAGACATTTAAGAAATCCTTTGACTTTCAATTTCATGTGTAGATATGGATTTGGCTAGTGCTTTGGCACTTTAACAAACAAGCAACAAATTTTCTTATAATGAATAGCAACATTTCTTTGCTCAGCTAGAGGCTCTCCTGAGCAATGGCTTGGCTCAGCGTCCCCTTGGCCCTGCATGTTATACATGGGTCGTTTTTCACCCTGTCTAAATGGATTTCCCAACGTTGAGGATTTTTAATGTTGAAATGGCGAGGTGGATTTGGTACCGGACAAGTGCAGGGCCAAGTCACTTTAAAACTGAAAAACGATTGATAAGTTTTCAATTTCCTCAATTACATGTTCAATAATTAAGTGTGAACTATTTAATGATATTGGTTTTAGTGGACGTTAACTATCATCATCATTATTAAAAAAGATTCTCCAATCTCATTTTGAAATAGGTAGGTCTATCATAATTATAAAATTATTTTCATAAATTTAATTATAATAATAAAAGTTTAGTTTACATTATGAAGTTTAAAAAAAATAATGAATAATGAGATTGTCTTTCACGTTAATCACATTATTAAGATTTAGTATCAACCTAATTATAAAATTATTTTACTTTATGAAAAAGTTAAAAAAAAAACAATGAATAATGAGACTGTCTTTATCATACAAAAAGGTGAAAAAATCAATCTATCCAAATATTTAAATAGCAAAGATGCAACTCGTTCCAAAATTAGCCATTATGAATTCGATGTTAGGAATTAGCCGTTAAGAAATCAAATATTGAGTTAATTAATTAATTATTATTATTATTATTTTTAAATATTAAATTAAATTGAAATATATAATTATATAAAAATAAATATACATTTATACAAATGAATATTAAAAATAAGTTTAATATTTTTTAATTAGTTTAAAAAATAAGATTAAAATTATTTAAAAATTGGTTATTATTATAAAAAATAATGGACAATATTTAAAAAACAAACAAATAAATAAAAATAATAAAATAATAATGTTAGATTTTAGACTTTTGTGATCCATATTGCAAATTAGAATGTATTTCCGATTAATCACATTATAAGGATTTAGTGGACGTTTCTAACTAACTAATGTGGTTCATTGTAAACATAAAGGTGAAAAATCAATCAATTCTAAAGAATAAATAGCAAGGATGCATCAGGCCGAGAGTTAGCCATTAAAAATTAGTTATTAAATTAATTAAAATAATATTTAGCTATAAACTAGTTGTTAGTTGTTATGATGATGATGATGATGGTTAATGTCCACTGAGACCAAACTTTGGTCTATCAAACCTAAAGATATGAAGTATTTAGTTTGTTTTAAAATTGTACTCCTATGCTCAAAGAGCTTGGAGAGAAGCGTCTTGAGCTCACTATAATTATGACATCTTAAAAGGCTAGGAAGGTCGGTATTGCAACAAATATTATGAAACTGAGATCTAATGTGGGTCTACGCAGGGCACTCTAAGAGGAAGTGATTTTCATCCTCAATGTTCATATTCTCACATAGATGGCAGATCCTTTCCACCCATGGTGTTTTAGGAACTGCCCAATGACTTGTTTCACTATGGAGATCATGAGAGTTCGTTCTTATCTTGGATATATTTATTTTTTTCTTTGAGCTAGTTAAAACAAATAGATACTTTTAATCTTCTAGAGTAGGGTTGATGACCTCCTTATAATATCTTAATTTTATTTTAGCCTCTAAATCTTTCTCACACCACATTTTCTCTTTAAACTTAGAAGTAACAATATTTTTAATGTTATTAATATTTTGCAATGCAACATTTTCGTCGATCTCCCACTGGTTTAACCATGCCCTGGTATCTTTATACCAACCTAGTTTGAGCCTTAGGTGGTTTTTGCTGGAATTTAAAGCTAGCTTAGGAAGTCTATGGTCTCCCGTGTTATTGATTTTGTGCTTATACAATAGGAGCCTAGTCATAGCTAGGCTCTCGATAGGAGAAAGACCCACTTCTATAAGTATAGTAAGATAAGGTGTATTGCTTTTAATTTTGAGGTTATACGTTATAAAATGCTTCTAGATTTGCTCAATCTTTCTCCAGGATTCTCTAGAGATGATGCAACTCCAAATCTCACATTCGTACAAGATAAAAGAGTGACTAAATTTTCAAATAGGAGCTTATTTTTATCTCACATCACAAGGTTTGCTTCTTTACAATTATTTTCAAGACCAAAATAAGTTTTCCACCCTCCATTAATCATTTTCTCAATGCTATAGTGCTAGTTGAGCTTGTGATGAATATAAATTCCTAGGTACTTGTAAGAAGACACCTCCTCCAAGTTGCTATTGTCATACATAAAATTAGCGTAAGTGTCCTTCTTGGATTTGATAATCATAACTTTTGTTTTGTCAGTGTTAACAGTCATACCATGCTAGAGTAGAAATCCTTAAGAAGTCTTAGTTGCTTATCAAGATCAAATGGGCACCTTTCCAGAAGAACAATATCGTCAGCATAAATAAGAAGGATGATGACTATTCCAGCTAAGATCATGCCAGCACAGCTTGCTTCCTCTGAACAACCTTCTAGTTTGTCAATGTAAATGCCAAATAGGGTAGGGGGGAGGGGGAAACCTTGTTTAACTCTGATATTACAATTAATATCTTTTGACCACCCATCATTGCTCTTAAACTTGGAAATTACATTCTCATATAACCTTATAGCGGCAGCTCTCAACTCAAAAGGAACCTTTAGCTCTTCTAATCTATTCCATAGGTTATTTCTAGGTATCGTATCGAAATCCTTTCTAATGTCCACAAGGCAACAAAAGAGATTGGATTTATCATTATGACATTCCTCCACAATGATCCTAAGCGTAATGAGGTGGTTCGTTGTTGAGTGATTCCTTCTAAAACCCGCTTGGCCTTAAGTCCGCTTACACTCACTTTCAAGCCGTATGCTCATCTTCTTTTCCAAAATAATACCATAGAACTTGGCTAAGAGAGGGCTAATCATAATTTTTAGATAATTAGAGGGGTTATTGTATCCCCACTTTTAAAAATAGGAATAATGAGGCTCTCAGTCCATGGTTTAGGGAACCCTTGCTTAACTGCTTGATTGAAAAGCTTATGGATGTGAGGGATGAGGACATGACCTCCAATTTTTAAGATTTTTGCCTAGGTTAAATAGAAAATTTAAAAAATAATAATATATAATATATAATAAATAATAACTAAAAATTAATAAATAACTAAATTTCTCATATTCTTAAAAAAAATAAGGTTTCTACTTTTAAACGCCTTAATATTATTAAAATTTCTCATAGATCTGTTAAAAACCCTATAAACTCTAAAGACATGAAAGGGTCTAATGAATCTCTTTTTCCTATGGGATTCCTTGCATTGGGGAATCTCGTAGCTCCATTAACCAAATAATCCAAAAGCATGCAGTAGACATTAAGCAAAATCGTTCATGTTCCTCAAATTTACCTGAATATGTGGTGAAATCCAAACACCATGTCTACATTAAGGATTGTCGAGTCATCACTAGCTTTGATCACTTCCATCATAGGAAGCTAAGAGAAGCCATTACTATTAAGAAGCATGCAAATAATCTTAACAACTACGATGGTTGGAAATTAAGTAGAGTTAGGTCCTTGAGCTAGTTTCCTGATCAAATTTATTTATTAATTAATTAATAATTGTTATTTAATATATATATATATATATATATATATATATATATATATTATTTTTATTTTTATTTTTTTAATTTATTTTACTTATTGTGTATTTTATTTTTATTTTAAATATTTTCTGTTATTTTTTATAATAACTAATTGTCGAATAATATTAATCTTATTTTTTAAACGAATTGCTAAAAAATATTAAACTTATTATTAATATTCATTTGTATAAATATGTATTCCTTATTTTATAATTATATATTTTAATTTAATTTAATATTATCTGAAATTCAACTTTTTGTATAAGAATGTTGTCAATAATATAATGTATATTATGAATAATGAGAAAACTATCGGTGAAAATCCTAGAATAAGAATATTGTCAATAATATGATGTGATTTTCACTGAAAGTTTTCTCATTGTTCTTAATTTAATATTTTTAATATAATAAAATTAAAAATTAATTAATTAATTAATTCAACAACCAATTTCCAAAGGGCTAATTCTTAATAGTTAATTCATAATGGTTAATTCTCAATGGATAAGTGTGGAATCAATTGCATCTTTGTTATTTAAACATTTGGATAGATTGATTTTTTCTGAGTTGTCTTGAGCATGAACCACATTAGATGAACAGTAACCACATTACATGGTCGACCAAATATTAATAATGTGATTAATGTAAAAGACAATCTCATTATCATTATGGATCACAAAATTCTAAGTTCTAACAAAATAATGAATACCAAAACTTAATATAACTAAGTACACTTTGTGAAAAGCTCATTATTTAACCAGCCTAGATCCATCTTAATTCCGGATCTATCAAGCGCTGAGAGGGATCAAAACTCTCGAGGTGCAAACCTCTTTTTTTAGTGCAAAACTTGAGGAAAGGTTTACACCTCGAGAGATTTGATTCCTCTCGGCGCTTGATAGATCTGGAGTTAAGGTGGATCTAGGTTGGTTTTAGTCGTGTGCGGCCAAGGAAAATCATTCGAACATATGATTAATTTTATCAATAATATGTAAATAAATATAATATTAATATAATCAATTTAAATATACTAAATATGTTTGAGATTAATCTAGTCATTTTAATTTTAAATTTTCTTAGTTACCTCAGTTTGTTGAGATGATAAATATTGTTAATAGCTTTAATGATGAAAAATGATGAAATGAAAATTTTGAATGCAAAGTGACAATGTAATGGTGTTGAATGATAGAAAATGTGAATAATAAGAATGTAGTCAATTACAAATAGCCTTCATTGTGATCAATCTCAAACTATTTTCTTCTACTATTCTTATTGTCACCCTTGTTATTTTTGTCATCTTCTCATATCCATTATATGAAAAGGACGGTTGAAATTGTAAACTATTTAAATCTTTAGCTCGAGTTGTTGTAGTAAACATCATACCTTGTCTCTCTTGCTCTCCAATATTAATAGGTTGAATTAGTATAACACAAAAATAAATGTACGTTTCCAATATTTTTTTGTGCTTACATTGAAATCAATGAGCATTGTTAATCCAAACACTTTAAAATTAATGTACCATCATACATCCATTACATCAAATCAGAATCCAACATCTACACTTAAATCAATGCATCTAATGCAAGCAATTAAATAAGATTAGAAAACAACTTCTACAATGAAATCAATGCATCTAATGCAAGAAATAAATAGGATTAGAAATAAACATCTACACTCAAATCAATGCATCTAGTGCAAGTTAGCAAATAGGATTAGAAACCAAAATCTACACTGAAATCAATGCATTTAGTGCAAGCAATCAAATAGGATTAGAAATCACCATCTACACTGAAATGAATGCATTTAGTGCAAACAATCAAATAGGATTAGAAATCATCTACATTGAAATCAATCATCTAGTGCAAGCAATCAAATAGGATTAGAAATCACCATGCACACTGAAATCAATGCATTTAGTTGAAAAAATCAAATAGGATTAAAAACCAACATCTACACTGAAATCAATGCATTTAGTGCAAGCAATCAAATATGATTAGAAATCACCATCTACCTTGAAATCAATGCATTTATTGAAAGAAATCAGATAGGATTAGAAATCGTCTACTTTAAAATCAATGCATCTAGTGCAAGCAATCAAATATCATTAGAAATCAATATCTACACTAAAATCAATGCATTTAGTGGAAGCAATCAAATAAGTTTAGAAATTTCCATATACACTAAAATCAATGCATCTAGTGCAAGAAATCATCTTCCCTCTCTTCCCCCTCCATATTTATATATATCTCCCTTCATCTCTCCTTCTTTATATCTCTATCTCACCCCCCCCCCCCAAAACACACACGCTTTCTCACTCCATATCTATCAATCTCTTTGTCCCTCCCTCTGTCTCTCCATCTCTCTCTTCTTCCCTCTCTTCACCTTCCATAAATATCTCTATGTCTTTCTTCTTACCTCCCTCTCTCTCCCCCTCCAACTTAATCTATGTTTTCCTCCCTCTATCCACTCTCTCACATCATTTATCTTCATTCCTCTCTCTCCCTTTGTCTCCCACCTCTTTCTCTCTTTCTCTTCACCCTCCAACTCTATTACTATATCCATCCCTCTCTCCTTCTCTCTCCTTATCTGCCCTTTCTCTCCATCTCTCCTTCTTTGTCTCTGTCTCACCCCCAAACATACACACTCTATCCATCTCTCCCTTGTCACTCCCTCTCTCTCCCTCCACTTCTAGCTCTCTATGTCTTTCTTATTTCCTCCCTCTCACCCCCTCCAACTACATCTCGATATCCCTCCCTCCTCTCTCTCAAGACCTCTCTCTCCCTTTCTCTCCTACCTCCATATCTCTTCCCCCATCACTCTCTCTCTCTCTCTCTCTCTATGCCCTCCAATCCTCTCTCTTACCCCATCACTTTCCTCCTCTCTCTCAAGTCCTCTCTCATATCCTTCCTCTCTCTCTTCCTCCCCGCCCCCCCCTCTCTCTCTCTCTCTCTCTTCAATTCTTTATTTATTTGTCTCTATAATATTAATATTAGGGTTAATAATGTTTTTTTGCATGGTATTAATAATAATTTGGCCCATGGTATTAATAATAATAAAAAATAATGTATTTTTCCCCCGATCGGGGTGCCCACTCGTCAGACAGCGCATCATATTAGATGAACGCATGTAGCCGCCTGTCCTTCGCACACTCCCACTACATAATGGTGTATGGAAATTGCAGTTTCTGGCGGTGCATGAAAACCCGATCATTAATTATGCTACAAGCAGGCCAGCCCGGATTGACAGGATCTGGACGGCAAGCTCAAATTAAGGTAAGTAGCACGCCTTCCCTTCTCCATTTCTTCATGCATTGCGCTCTGCATGCAAGACTCTGGAGACAGTCAAGAAGGAAGCTCAGCGCTCTTCATCTTATCAGCCAACCTACACAGCTGGGGTACGTATCTAATCCTCTCTTACTTTTAGTGGTGGTTATTTGGACTGTCTGGTTCACGAGCATATGTTGCATGGCAATTATTGCCCAAATTATAGGTCTGGGTTATGCTTTGAAGGTAGTTAACAAAGGCGTTGTCTTCATTTACACTGTCTTGCTTATTATCATGTCTTATAAGCCTACTCTGTTGTTGGTAAAGGTTAAGGGCCATGTCCGCTTGACTCTGTCGCCTGTTAAACCCTGTTTTAGAGATCCCTGCAAATGCCAAACCCAATTTTACTACCCTGTTTCAAATTGGCAAACTCACAGGTTAAGAATGTATCATGGTGAGCCTTTTGTGGGTCGTGTCGGGTCGCCCTGGAGTTGGAGTAGGGTACTGGCTTTGGATTCTATAAGGGCATACTATTTGAGAAAAATTCATAGGAGATCCTGTAGTCTTGCTAACCCCCGCAATGAGCGTCAATCTACTTGGTATTTCCATGAAATCATAAACAGGGAGGGTGGCCACAAGCTTCTCAACCTGCTGCGCAACCCGCTGGTGTCTGGGGCATTCCACATTCAGCATGCTTGTATTAACTGTTTAAGGAATTTGGCCCGCTGGATAATGGAACCCCTCGTGTTAAAGTCCTACTTCTCTGGCCGCCACACTATCGATACTCACAGGAATCGCGCATGCTGCTCTCAAGTTCATGTTCTCTTCATGTTTGCTTACCAGATTGAATTGCGTTATTGCTGTCCAGATCGCATGGGGAAATGATGATCAACAGCCCAGGCTTCTAAAGGGAAGCAGGCCTAGCAAGCTCATCCCCCAAAGAAACGTGGACGGAAATCCAATTTAGAGAAACTTCAGCAATTGGCAACAAATTATGAAATCGGGAATTCAGCAACGGTCCGCCAAGATATTAAAGGATGGGAAAAGGAAATCCACACAGACCCTGAGGATATTGAAACAGAGGCTGACATAATAGACTTCATTATGGATCCTGGAAACACCAGGGGCCGCCTCACTTTGTTTCAGCAAACTGTTCACACGTATTGGATTCTTAAAAGCCTCCTAGCCAAGGCTATCCATAGTATGCATCCCAGTCTCATGGTACAGAACCCAAAGAAGACTCAATTCTTCTTGCAGGACACGCTGCAGCACATGGAAGATCAGCTTCAGCATATTAAAATCACTCAATACCAGGCCACTGACAGAATTAGCCGAGTAGATGATCGTGTTGGACGCATTGAGAAGCAACTCCAGCTCTTACAACAAGTAGACATGCCAGGATCGACATCGAAAGCTCCAGCCCCTGTCTCTTCATCAGAAGAGTAGTTCTTTCTAGTATAATGGGTCTCTAGGATAGTTTTGGACTTATTTCATCTCAGTCTTTATGCTAGCTTTGTTTATATATGAACTTAGTTTAAATTCACAGATTGTAGATATCAAGCAAATAGAGCAGATAGCTACTGCTAGATGTAAACGAATGAAACTATTTCAGTTTCGGTCAGCTTTTCATGCATTGAGAAGGCCAACAGACCTGGTCCTGCGGGCAGGTTGAGGCTATGGACTATTGTTTCTAATTTTGCAACCTACTTTATAAATATAAATAGAAAAAGATGAACTACCAAATTCACAAAAAAATAATAATAAACAAAACCTCTTGTTCGTAAATATAAATAGGATTATGTAATAAATATAAAAAGACGCTTTATTTATTTACCATATCTGTTTATTTGAATTTTATTTATTTACCATACATCTTTTATTTACCATGGTATTTGGCCCATAGGCTTGATAAAATCTTTTTTTATTGTTCATAAATATAAAGAGGATTATTATTTATTTACCATACCTCTGGTTTATTTATATTTTATTTATTTACCATACCTCTTTTATTTACCATGGTATTTGGCCCATAGGCTTGGTATATAATTAGATGTTGATTGTATTTGGCCCATGGAATTTAGCCCATGGTATTAAAATTGTAATTTCCCGATAAGTTTCACCTAAATAAAACCTCTTTTTTGAGTTTTCTTAACTATAAAGAAGTTTATGGAGTAAATGTAAAAACATGTTTCATTTATTTACCATACCTTTAATTTATTTATATTTTTATTTATTTACCATACCTCTGATATAAAAAAAAGGTTTTATTTATTTACCATACCTCTATTTTGAGTGTTCGTGACCCTCTTTATATTTTAAATTTATATTGTGTTTATACATAATAATAATTAAAATAAAATAAAATTTAAATCATATAAAAACATTTACTTGAGATCTACCCCCATACTCTATTGTAGAGTGCTCTAGCTGCAATAATAATTAAAATAAAAGAAGCTTTAAATCATATAAAAACAAGTTTATGTAAATAGTTATCAAGTGTAGATTAGGTATTAATGTCATTATAATAATTGGATTTATGCATAATATTTGATATTAATTATTATACCTACCGTACCAAAAAGTTATGTCAGTTATCCATAATTTAACATTGGGAATTCATTTTTTGTTATTTTTTACTATTATTTAAATTTTTTTATTTGTAGGGTGATTGGTTGAGATCTTATTATGGGTGTTCTTTAGTAACTACCATTTTTCTATTAGTTACATTTTTTTTATTTTTATTTTTTAGTTTTTTTATTTAATTTTTTATTTTGATTTTTTTCCTTTTTGTATTATTTCCACTTTCATGAATTGTAGTTTTTTTATTCATATTTTCAATTTAATATGAAATATTTTAAAGAGGAAAAACATTAAAAAATATATAACTTTTTTCAATATTTTCTTTTTAATTTTTAGTTTTATTATGTTTTGATTTGACTTGTACTTTTTTTTTCAATGTTTTTTTTTTTTTTTTTCCAATTCCATTAATCATAGCTCATTTTCTTGTTTACACATAGATTTTATAATTAATAACTATTATGATAATTAGTTGGTGTTGTTTTTGTTGTGAATAGGGTTGATTGTTATGTGAGATGCACCAGTGGTGTTGTTCTAGTTTTTGGTGTCTTTGAGGTGGCACATTTTACTCTCGAGGTGTTTATTGATTTGGGCGGTCTACTGGTCGTGGATGTTTCTTTGGGTGGTTTATTGGTGGTTTATGTTGTATTTGGGCAATCTACTATTGGAGATGGGGTGGTGGACTTCCCTCTAAGAACAAACTCTTGCTCGATCTCGACTGGATACCTTTAGCATTTTTAGGTATTTTAAAGATATTAGTTTCAAAATTTGCAAACAATGATGTCGTATCAATGGTTATAGGTGTTGTTGTTGTTGTTGTAAATAGGGTTGATTGTTATGCGAGACATGCCGATGGTGTTATTCTGGTTTTTGGTGCGTTTGAGGTGGTGCATTTTACTCTTGGGGTGTTTGTTGATTTGGGAGGTCTACTGGTGGTGGATGTTGCTTTGGGAGGTTTACTGGTGGTGGATGTTGTATTTGGGCAGTCTACTAGTGGAGATGGGGTGGTGGACTTCCCTCTGAGAACAAACTCTTGCTCGATCTCCTCTGTTTCTTGTTGTTTTTGGGCAGTGTTGTGTGGGACTGGGGTGGCTATCAGATGATGTTGTGGTCATCGCAGGTTTGTATGTTGATGTCGGTTGTTGGTGATCTGATTTTTTATTAATTATTTTTCTGGCGTGGGTTGGTGCGACTATTGATTCCCCGAGTTGGTGTATTTCCTTACGTATATTTTTTTATATATTGGTTTTTCCATTGTTTTGAGATCGAGGCTATATCATAAATGTTATTCACACCGTGACATGCCACTACTGAATATTTTATTCATATGCCTTATTCCGCCTGGTTGGAATTCCCTGGTTGACGGCGGTATTTATCAGTGATTCTCATCTATGGGTGTTATTATATTATTTCCCTTTGTCTAGTACGCATTCATAGATATTTGGTGTCAATTGATCTATCTGTATCGCACGGGGGAAATCTTTTGTGAAAATTTCTGATTTACTCAACCGAAATCCTACAGTAGTAATCTAATTTACTTCTCCTACTTGTTTTATTAATTTAACAAGTTATTTTTTTGAATAATGCATGCAAAACATCGAAGTAAATACACTACTTCCTACACAAATATATAGATATAGTACTGAATAATTAAGCACATTCGACAAAGGACACACAATAATTTTTGGACAAATGTCCTCGGAAAAACCCAATGCAGGAAAACCAGTGCAACAACTCTTGAGGGTTTTTATTATTATGCAGATTGTGAATACAAACTAGGGTACCAGTTGTAGTTTACCCAACATATAAAATCTTGGAAGAAGTAACTCTATCTCTGGAGACAGATATTATGGTTGATTCACCTCAGAATGAAGAACCCCACAGGTGCCTATGCAGTCCCCAGCAAGATTTGCGCTGAGACAGTGTCACCCTTCAGTGTGGTTGCGTCACCCTTTTCAATATACTGAATACGAGCCCGATTTTTCCCACTAAAATCCCAACAATGCCCCTTCCGTCTCTGCATTAGCTCCTTTAGGCATGCGTCACCCCTCTAGGCATGTGTGAGCCTGGTTGGGACTACGTCACCACTGTTGGGCATGTGTCACCCCTCCTGGGCCTACACTGTTCCTCTGGTGCTGATCTGCCTCTATAATATTGTATTCTTGGCCTTGGATTAGAAATCCCACTGCCAAAATTCCCCTCGATGCACTGCAAACTCACTCGAAAATTCTCAGCAAATCGCACCCCAGAATTTTGAATTAGCTCAAGTGCTACCACTATGTGTGTCTTCTCCAACTAACCCCAAGCATTCGTTTAATACTTTTCATGTTGATCAATCAACGAACGTGATCTAATATCTAATCGATGGCTAAGATTAGAAAAGTCTTGATCCTCGTCACTTAGAACATTCTCACCCACATGTTAAATTAATTCACTTTAATTATTTAATTTCCCTAAGTTATAATTAGGGTCTCCATTAAAATAATTAATTATTTGAATAAATTAAGCTCCAGGTGGAATTTCTCCAAACGATTTCTGGGCCTTGGAGATCTCATGTGTCCTAGCCCCTCCACAAAGTTTCTGAGCTAGAACACATCCGATGCTACGCAAAAATCAACACTCCCTCTTAGCAAGGAATGTGCTTTAGCAACACTTCAACTTGAAGCATCACCCTCATCCACAACATCAGTCTCATACACTGTTGATACTTGGCTTGTTGCCCCTCATCCAAAACATTGTTGCCTTTTGTACTGATGCCCAAGACTCTACCACAGTCATTTCCTCATCTGTACTGCAACTCCCCCTCAAATGTTGCATCATGCTACCCATAACGCTGCCACTTCTAATTTTTGCACTGCAAATCAATTGCTGAGAATTAATAAACTAAAGGACATCACCCAAAATCCTAACAGACAAGTCAGTCTGGCTACATCTTGATACTGAAACACCCTTTGCTGCTAATCTGTGCTAAACCTCTAGAGCTCTTCGTTGTTGCTGCTCTGCACTGCGTAAGCATTGCCTCTGTGCTGCTAAAATCCCAACAACCTCTACATTTCTTCTTCTATGTTGCTGATGCATATGCTCTGCACTGATCCAGTCTTTAACATATTATCTCTGCCAATGTGCCTCCATAATCCTTTGCACCAACTGAATCCAGTCATCCTGCTAGTGTCATTAAGGGCTCCCGTAGCTCGTATGTGATCCAAGAGTTTGGGCACCTCAAGGATCCTGACCAACATCTAAAGTTCAAGATAACTACAGATCTATGTCACTCCACCTCTTTTCTCGAGGCACATGAGCACTCATAGCCACATCATCATCACTCCCATCATCACCCTTAGCTGTTGTAGCCCTTGAATCAGAAACTTCCTTTCCATTCTTCTTCTGAGGGCATTGTGTGCCGAAATTTCCTATTTCGCCACACTTGAAGCACCTGACCTTAGAAAGGTATTTCTTCTTCTTCCATTGTTGCCCATGTTGTCCCTTAGATGCAAGAGCCACATCTTCCTCCTCCTCCTTCTTGATCTTGATTCCTCTGTTGGTGTTGCCCACCTTGGTCATCCTCCATATCTCTTCTTGTTGAAGAGCTTCCCACATGTCTTCCCAATTTGGAAGTGTCGCTCTGCCCAAAATTCCTTGGAAAAAGGTCTCCCACTCTTCAGACACTACATTCAGGGCAGTCCTGACCAATAGACCCTCATCAAGAGTGGCCCCCATAGTAACCAACTGATCACGAATCACCGTCAATCTAATGAGGAAGGAGTCGATTTCCTCTCCCTTATGCATCTGAAATAGTCGAAGTTGATTCTCCTCTGGACATAAGTCCCCTGATATAATGTGGTCAACATCATCCACATATCATTTGTTGTGTTATTTTCAGAAATGTGTGGGACCACATGATCCTTGACCCCATCCATAATCAAGCGCTTGGCCCTTGCTTGCGCTTCCTCATACTTCTTCAATGAATCAGTGTCAACAAGAACAACTACAATCTTCTTGGCATGATATTTGATGTGATATTCATCAAGGACTGACATGATTCTAGCCTTCCAAATGACGAAGTTGGATGCTCCATCCAATCTGTCTTGATCCCTCAATCCATCTCTACTAAAAAAATGTCGAAGAAAATACTCTTCTCCCTTCTTATGTTTTTGTTCTTCGGCAAAAGACTCGGATATGGGTTTCTTGGTGGTAGAAACCCTCTAGAAAATATTCTCCCTCTAACAAAAGATTTTCCTCCCAAAAATCCTCCACCAACTGCTGTTGAATCATCCCTCTCTAGAGTCCAATCACTCTGCTGATTAGACCTCAAAAATTTTGGTGAGAAATTCTATTGAGGAACTGCTTCCCCTTACTTTGTCACACCCTGCTAGACATTGTTCTGCACCGACAAAAACAGTTCCCCACCAGCAACTTTCGAAGAATAAACTGCACTTCCAGCCACAACAACCGGAAGGACGAAGAATTGAACCCTCTGTGTTGGCTCTGCGTCACCCTTCTAGGTATGTGTGAGCTATATTGGCTCTACTTCACCCCTCTTGGGCCTGCTTTGTCCCTCTGGTGCTTACGTTGCCTCTTCCTGGTGTTAGAAAGACAAATATCTCTTGTGGACAAGAGTGATCTCCCTAGTATCCTAAGGATATCTAGAAACAAACATTTTCTAGAAACAAATAGACAAATGTAAACCATTTTCTATAGACCATTATGCTTAAGAATTATTAATTAATTATGGAGAGATTCTCCTACCTGAAGTCCAACTCTTATTTGATCTTCAATCTAGTCGTTCGAGAAAATATCGATCCAACGTATAAGATTTGCAATCAAAGACAAATGAAAGGGATCAAAATCATCTGCAAGATATGATCATTCAAAAGAAATAATCTATCTTAGTGATCAAGGAATCCAAGAATTAAATTATTCAAAAGATACATGAACAACTTAATGAGAAAATAGAATCCATTTGTATTAACTTTGAATGAAAACAAGAAACCTTACAACCTTGACGCCTTGATGTTTGTACAGGTTCTTCTGGGATCCCGAACAGTAGTTTTCCTCAGTTTGACAAGAATCCAATTCTCTGAATTAGCATGAAACTATGGACATGAATATTTATTCTTTCTCATTCCAATGATGCCAAATGTGGAGAGTATAATTTCTTTAGCAATTCACCTCAAACTACCAAGTTCTAAGTACCCTTGAGACTGAAACATGGTCTCAATTTATAGCTGAAGGAAGGTAGTTTCAGTTCCAATAAGGACGGGACAAAGCCCTCTCATCATGGGATTTTAGCTCCAAAAACCAAGGGATAGCTCCATTTATGAAGGGATAAAGGTTCATGAATGGAATGGGCGAAGCTCGACTAGAGAGCGCTTCTAGAAGGCCCTAGTTGGGAGAATATTTGACCAGATGGGCTTCTAGAACTTACTTTTCTTTTTATTTTACCTTTTACGTGGGTCTGCACTTTTAATGAGCATAACGTGTGGGATGTGCCGCAGGTTTTATAGCAATAAACCGTGGTACTACAGGAAATGACTAGGAAAAGTGCAGAGATAGGGTTTTTAGGGTCTTAATAAGATTTTTCCCAATTCCAAGACTTGATTTAGAAACTTTATGATTTTGGACCTCTAAGGGAGAAATAAATAGGTAATGATGAACCCATATAGACAGTTAAATGTCATGGTGACAAATTTTAGTGTAACATATTTCCTCCTAAAGTGCGAAGTCTGAAGAGTTCTGAAGAATTCTGAAAAGTGAAGTGCTTTATCATTTCGAGGATTGGCCTGCAGGCACACCGGTTTAAACATGGAAAAAAAATGCAATGCAAGCATATATATATGTATAACATCGCTGAGGTAGGCATTCCCATACTCAGATCAAAACTAACTACATGTTCTGATACATAAATGATTTTAGAATTACATTAATAGTAGACACAGTATGGACGCAGCCATCTGTCATGAGTAGTCTACTGTATGACAAAAACTCCTCATAGCCTGGATGGTGGAAACTAGATCCAGGGTCTTGATTTCCACTTCTTGAATTAGTATTATTCTATCCATGCGATTGATTATGTCGAAGTCGAACATGGTAGAAACCACTTGATTACCAGTCAATGATGTGAATTGTTAACAAGTGAGAGAAACCACCAATAATGACTATGGCCCTAAAAGTACTCAGTACAATCTATGAAATGTGAATTTGTGATCTGAATTTGAACATTTCACGGAATCATTCGATCTAAGGTCTATGATGTAACCTATCATCGAAGGCGAGAAATCTGCCATTAAGGCATGTAGATCCCAAGGTACTGATAGGATTCTAGATCAACTTTCTAGATGATGAGCTATCGTCGATAGAAAGTGATCCGTCGTAGGAAATCCCATGACATGAAACCATTAGATCAAGTTTTGAAGAAATATTTGCAAGGACTGACTCAGGGATGGTCAATGCGAATGGAGATAAATGTTTGTAATGAATGGTTTATTAAACTGATCTCTTGAACACATAATGACACTGCAGATAGTTTGGTGACGATTGAACTAAAGCTAATACCCAGAAGCCGGCTGAAGACTTTCAATGTGGTTCGATTAACTGTTTGGCCAAAGGATTTTCCCAACCCAAATATGAATGTGAGAAAAGTGTCGTGTTCAAAAGTGGTATACTACTTTTGGAACAAAGTGTGACAACTGGATTCATTTTCTCTCTTTTCCCCCACCATTTCTGGCAAGTACCTCTTTATTTTTGACAAGCTTGAGGAGGATAACATTTGCTTGTTATATAAGCTCGTCCTTCGGATGAGTCCAGCTTAGTATTAAAATCGAACCCTAAGAAGGAGTGGTTCGTTCCTGTTTGTAATTTACAGTTCCTTTGTTGTTAATTTTTAACGAGTCCAGTATAGGTGAAACTCGGTGTTTTTCAATTTTAGGGAGTCAAAAGAAAAACTTAAGAAAAATATGTGGGTGTACTTTTTCGTAAATTTAGTCTCTCAAGCTCGAAAAAGGATAAAATAATGCAGGAAAGAATTCTATTGACCATGATTAGTCAACGTATACCTTTTTCGTAAATAGTCCATTTCAGTCTGGAATTGAAGGGACGACTGTTCATTTCCTTTAACGAGTTCGAATAGTCAAGTACTTGGCAATATTTTCATATTTAGAAAGTCTGAAAAGGGCTTAAAAGAGAACTCTAGGGTTTTTCTTTTTCGTAATTTCCAAGAGCCCGAAAAAGTGATAAAAGTGTACTCATTATCAAAATAATCCTTTTCATCTGACAAACCTGTTTTTTGCACATAAAATAGAAAAATTAAACATATATGTTTCCAATAAGTAAAAACTTTTGAAAAATAACTTTTTAAAGTGGAAAACAAATAAAATAATATTTTATTCATTCAAAAAATCTTATAAAAAGTAGTTCAAAAAAGTCATTTTCACCTTTTGTATTCAGAGTTGAAAGTGGAGAGCTCTGGGCAAAAAACATTCTGGAGGTGCTAACGGGAGAACAGGCCGCTCAAATTGAAAATCGTCGAATCTAGGTAATCCACAACATTCTTCTCTTCATTTTCATCCATTTGCATTCTCTTTTTTGGTTTTCAAAATCATTTTTGGGGGGGAAATGGTTCAAAATTTCGCTCTTGGGGGTCCGCGAGTCATGTACTGCTTACCTGCAGACCCCGATAATTTTACAAAAGGAAAATTATTGGGCTATCGTGGTTTTTACAAAGAGCGTGTGCGGGGGTCCACACTGTCTCTATATAAAAACTATGAGGGCGTCGTGAGAAAATTAAATTTGATAAATTATCTAAAAAATGACTAAATTTTTTCACTTTAATAGCTTCTAACCTTTAAATGCATCCATTTGTAGGTCATTTGCACAATGTTGGAGTGGCGAGAATGTGAGCACGAAGAGGTAGATGATACATCAATAAACAATCCAAACACAATGCGTGTTTTGAGAAATTGTGGATTATACAAATTCTGGGCCATTCAGGGAATGAGGGCACATGTAGAGCTAATGACCTAGCTGGTGAATAAATGGGACGTTCAAGAACAATGTTTTATCATTGGAGATCACAAGCTATAAATTGATCTTGAAGACATCTACTTCCTCACCGGCTTATCAAAAAGAGGTGAACCTATCTCTTTGTTTGGAGCTAGGCAAGGTGGCCTGCCTATCGCTAGCTAAAACAAGAGTTCTGCAATGAAGAAGTTGATCCCAAAGACAATCGTATAGACATAAGAAATATCATACGTCTTGATCTGAAAGTCATTCCATTCACCGTGACCAGATTATGTGGGAGCACAACTCCACATGAGGCTACCAAGTCACAAATTCAGACAGCTGTTGAGTGTTACAGAGGTACAATCTTCAATTGGTGTGAAGGGGTGTTGACCAATATGAAGGTTCAACTGACCAGAGCAAAGACATCAAAGTTGAAAAACTTTGGGTATGGTGCTATCTTAGTATCTTTCGCTTTGGAGAGGATTTCGTCCCTTGCCCCTCAATTGATCTTTGTTGACCATGGTGAACCTAGAGAGCCTGGTATGGTATGATGGGTGGCACTGATGGCTCGCCATGGTGGCAAAGGCTGTACGGTATTCTGATTCACTCCAGCATATTTTCATTGGTTAGAGAACCAAATCTTTGCTATTGAGGATTTCCCATATGCAGGCATAGACTTTGGAGGAGACCCCGAGATGTCCTTACCTCCAGGGACACAATGGGATGAATCAGGTAAATGAATTATTTTGATGCATTTTAACTCTAATTTTTTTTTTTTTCAATCATCCAATACTAATAAAAAAAATTTCAAATGCAGATCTTGGTCCACGAAAACCAGCCACTCTCTGCCGCTTCGAAAGGAAGCCAACAGAACCTGTTGCACAACCACAGAACCAGGCAGCAAAGATTCTTACTGACTTAGAGAACAACCTAGAAAGCTTGACTAGAGACATCCTAGAGACAATGATGGATGATATTCCTCTTCGTCTCCAGAGGCACGTCGCTGGTGTTCCTGGCCAGTTTCGGAGATACCTGCGTAGGGTGGCATGAGCGATAGTTTATTATCATGATCATCACCATGGATAGTGGATGATTATCACAAACTATTGTATTTTTGTTTTTTGTATTACTATCTTTCAGATCATAAGGTGTTTTAAACCTATGGTCACAGATGATGTACTATTTTTTGAAACACAAACTCTATCTATGATATGACTACTTTCGCCTGCTATTTTGTTCAACACATATCGAATGTTGTTTTGATTTATTGTTTTAATGTTGCAAATGTCTATTTATAACATTATTAGCTAATGCATCAGCCAATGCATTTAAAATTCTTGGAATGTGTTGATATTCATTGTTATCAAAATGTCTTTCCAAGAGACGAACCTTCAAAAATAATCTTAGTAACACTGGATTTTTAATTGTGTATACTCTATTTAAATGCAATACAATGAGCTTGAATCTAGCCTAATGATCAAACACCGAATGCCAAATGAAATGGCATCAAATAATAATTCAATCACTGCGCTATATTCTGCAACATTATTCGTTGTTTGACCAAGGCTTACCCCGTGCATAGAAACTAACTCATCAATGGGTGAATAGATAACCCAAGCTGCGAAAGATATATTCCGTGTACTGCGACAGGAACCATCAGCAAAACTAATGTACGCTTGAAGGGACGTCAACATCTGCAATATCAAGAGTAATCAAGATAAGCAGGGATAGTAGTCAACGCAAACTTAAACTAGACACACTCATCTAATCTAAAGCTACAAACTTAGAAAAATAACTAATGTACAAGTGAGATCTTCACACAGAAATTAAGCATAATATCTCTTCAAATAAAGCCCATTTCTAGGTTTATCTAAAGAGACCCCGTCATAATCAGTCAATTCATAGGCCCCTTTTGCAAGCACTTGCTTGACAATATAAGGACCATGCCACATGGGTTCGAATTTCCCAGCTCCTAGTTTATCGTTAGCTTGATCGTAAACCAAGACTAAGTCACCTTCTGAAATAACATGAGGTGTAACACTTCGGTCGTACTGAGCTTTAACGCGTTTTTTATGAGCTTCGGCTGCTAATGCAACGGTGCACCGAGTCTCATCTAACTGTGATAGGTACAAAAATAATTTTTCCTCTTCAGAAGTAGCTGGTAGTAACTCTATGGCTAATTGGAGTGACGGTATTTCACATTCAATCGGTAACACAGCTTCTAAACTATAGACTAGTTGAAAAGGAGTGAACCCTGTTGCAATTTTTGCTGAGGTTTGGTATGCCCAAAGTGCTGAGAAAATCATAGTATGCAAATTTTATTTATGAATTCCGATTATATTTTTAATCATAGTGGTTAAAACTTTATTAACGGCTTCAACCTGACCATTAGCCTGCGGGTAATATGGAGTAGAGTTATCATGGCGCAGGCCAAGTTGGTCGGAAATTTCGGTCATCATGATGTTTCGAAAATGACTCCCATGGTTAGTAATAATAGCTTGGGGTACACTGAAATGAGAAATTACATGATTGAATATGAATGCAGCTGCATTTTTTCTATCGATCGAAAATGTAGGCATCGCCTTGGCCCATTTTGTAAAATAATCGACTACGAGAATAATATACCCATGTCCCCCGGCCGAGCGAGGGTTACATGTAATGAAATCAATGCCCCATTTTGCAAAAGGGCCTACAACAATTATGGAGTGAAGAGGAGCTGGTGGTGCACACATCTTTCGATCAAAAATCTGACAATTGTGGCATTTTCAGACCGCAAGAATACAATCTTTGAATAATGATAGCCAAAAATAACCAGCATGCAATATCCTTTGGGTTGTGGCATACCCAGACATATGACCACCACAAGCTCCAGAATGGCACTCATTTAAAACTATTTCAGCTTCTTCATGAGTTAAACATCGTCGAAATACGGAATCCACTCCACGACGATAAAGCGTGTCTCCAACAATATTGTATTGCTGAGATTGATAACGGATCTTTTGTCGATTAGAATGTGAAATTTCATGCCAAAAAGTTTTGGTTTGGAGATAAATGATGATATCCCCATACCACAGATCTAACGTACTGATAAGAAACAAAGATTCATCAGTGATCGGATGCTCTACCATAGTTTCTGTCTCAGTATTTGGGAAGTCACACATAAGTTCGACGAACACTAGTGATTTATTTGATTTGGATTTTTCAAATTCTAAATCAAACTCCTGAAGGATAACTATCCATTTAGAGTATTTTCCCCCAAGCAATTGTTTAGTCAAAATGTACATCATCGGGTTACAATTAGAAATCATAGTTGTTTTTCGTAACGATATGTTATGACGGAATCGTTGGACAGCTTGTACTGCTGCCAAGGCCAATTTCTCCACATGCGAATATTTAATTTCAGTCGAATTGAGATTCTGACTGAGATAGTAAATCACATGTTCATTGTGAAATTCATCTTCTTGAACTAATACCATTTAAATGGTCAAATGAGAGGCTGCTAGGTATAAAAAGTAATCCTGGCTGTAATTTGGTGGATGCAACAACGGTGCATGGGTCAACACGTGTTTTAAAGCATCAAAAGATCGATTAGTGATCTCATCACAAATAAAAGGAACATTCTGTTTCAATATCCTGGTAAAACCTTTTGTTAACTCAGCATAGTTTTGGATAAATCTATGTAAAAAGTTTGCTTTCCCTTGAAAACTTTGGAGTTAGCGAAGTGTGGAAGGAGAAGGTAAATTGACAATAGCCTCAACGTTAGATGGGTTGACACAAATACCTGCTTTGGAAACAAAAAATCCCAACAATCTACCAGATTGTACACAAAAAACACATTTGTGGGGATTTAACCGAATCTTATAATGCCTACATCTCATAAATATTGCTCTTAAATGGGTAGGATGATCTTCCCTATGCAATGAATGACCAGGTAAATCATCGAGATAAGGCTGGAAAATGTGTTTAATGTCACGAAAAGCATAAGACATTGCCCTTTGAAAAGTTGCACCAACATTATTTAATCTGAAAGGTAGATTACAATAAGAAAAAATCCCCCAAGGACAAATTAATGTTGTTTTTGGTTGATCAGCAGGAGTATGTTTATTTGATTGTACCCAGAAAATTCATCCATAAATGAATACATTTCATTTACGGCACAATCATCGATGATTTGATAGATCTAGTGAGTTGGATAATTGTCCTTTGGACAAGCTTTTTTAATATCCCTATAGTCGACACATACTCATATGGTTCCTTGTTTTTTAGTAACAGAAATGATATTAGATACCCAGTATGTTATAGGAATTGGATAAATAAAACCTACTTTTAATAATTTCTCAACTTCAACTTTAATAGCAACAGCTTTTCGTGGATGTATCGGACGTAATCTCTGCCTGACAGGTTTAGCATCCGGGTAAATCTTTATTTCATGAATTACAATGTTGGGATAAATTCCTGGCATTTCTTCATAAGACCAGGAAAATATGTCACAGAATTATTGGAATAGGGCTTTATATGTAGAAATTTCATCTGACGTACAAGAAGCACCTATATGAATGTTTTCAATCATTCCTGGTTTAATGGATATGTCAATGGGAACAGTAGAAGAAATATTTCCCAAATTAATTTCAGAATCTGAATTTGCAATCGATATTGGACTTTGAGGTTCATTGACATAGTCAATTGGAAAAATAGATGAAAAATTGTTTTCAAATCTATCAAGCTCAGGTAAAAATGATGACCTATGATGGAGATCATCCCATGGTAATTCATCTATAGACAAGAATTCACGAATGCTTTCATCAATATTAAACACTTGTTGAAAAGGATCAGGGATTGATGTTATAGTTGAGCTTGATGGTGAAAATGATTTTTTGTTGATTACATTCATTGGATCATCATTACTGATAAAGGATTGGAAAATGACTGTACTGCTTGATATGCTATCTCAAAAGGACTCAAAGGCATCGCGCCAGTAAAAGAATCCAGTTCTAACTCTAAAGGCACTATCCAAGGATCATCAAATGGAATAATGCTTGATGTAATCATATTGATAGTAGCAATAGTACGTGGTATGTTAGGTGGAGGCATGGAAAAAGTTCCCATTAAGGTAGAGTCTTTGATTAAACCTACACCAACATACTCATAAGGGATAATCGATTTTCCAACATGATGAATACTATCTGTAGAAGCTGGGTCAGAAAAATAATATGAGAGCTGATCGATTTTCACAATATTTCCTTCATGAGGGAACATGATTAATCGAAAGACGTATGAAACAACAATAGTCATAGCATAAGACCAAATTCGACCCAGAAGAAGGTTTTAATCTAGAGGGGCATCAACAACTTCCACATCTAAATTAACTATTTTACCTTTGACCTCTATAGGTAGATCCTACAAAATTCCATTTGGATGGAATCCTCTTTCGTCAAAAGCTTTGAGAATTGTCGGAGATTGGTCAAGTGTCAGAGAACCAAGTGATTTCAAACAGTTTAACGACATAATACAGGTAGATGCTCCTTCATCAATTACAGTACGAAAGCAACGCCTATTTTTGACTAGTACTTGGATCTAAAAAGCCATTTGATGAGGGAAATGAGGTGTAAAATTTTCTAAATCGAAAACCATGAGGTTCGAATCTTGAAGATCTACAGATTCAATAGTTGATAAAGGTAATTTCCTTTGTGTTGGACATGATTGCAGCACTTCTAAGGTCAACATTGCTGAAGGAGATATTGCTAAATCCTCCATAATGTTGTAATTCTGAGCATCTCTCACATGTGTTGAGATTGCAACAAGATGATAAGCTTAGTGAAAAGAGTCTCCTTCACTAAGTGGGCCCGCAAGCTATTTTTGGCGCAAGTCTATTTTTAGACATGTCGATCATATTCTATGAGTTGCGAGATGCTATTTGTGGATGGTTGGTCAAGTTGGAAAAATAGATGGACTTCTATTTTTAGACATATTGGGCAGAATCTATTTTTAGATTTCCAGTCTAAAAATAGATATGTCGAATATTATTAGCTCTTAATAATATTTGGACTATAAACATTAACTTATTCTCTTGGAGCACTTCAGTTAAGTGCATAGATGTGGCACAGGAGCTGACAGGAGGAATTACGCTATTCCCGAGGGTTAAGTGGAGCTATTGCATGGAGGACTTCAGTTAGAACTCATGTGATAGAGTTTGGTGGAGTTGTAGAAGTAGTTGGTGGAGTTGTGTTCAATTTAACTCAGTTAGACATAGTTGAGCTGGTTGTATCTAGTCTAACTGATTGATACACTAGTGAGAGTGGTGTGAATTAATTAATAATTAATTCACTAAATATTAACTCATTATCTGTCCAGAATATAATTATTTAATCACAGTCATGACAGCTCATAATTTGTTATAGTAGTGAAAGGGAAAGTTGACTACTGGGCCAGATCACTTGTGATGTATTTATTGCATCTGAAGACATAGTAGAGATGCCAATGAGGATTATGAGCAAGGCTGGACCAATTTGAGTTCATTCGGAAATTTTCACAGTGACGCAGAGACAGGAAGGCAAGATCAGTGCATGACTAAAAGATCACTTTGATTAGTGTGTTGCTCATTAAATAACATTTTGCAGGTATGGCTAGATTGTTCAAGTTCATTTAGAGCCATTCTTCAGACACGAAAAGAGAAAATACAGTAAAAAAGATTGTTATGATCATAAGATCAAATTAATTAGTAGAAATAATAAATATAATTAGATCTTGTGAGCAGCTTTGTATGAGGATTGTTACATGATCTCTATGACATATATTATATACAGATAGTTGGGGTTTTTAGCTTCAGGCTTTCCCATTAAAACACTGTGTTCATATGTGCGAATTTTTATGGTTTCAATGTGTGCATGCTATTGATTTAATTTCCGCATATGATGATCAATAGTAGAAGAGATTATGTATTACGCATGAAGTCAAATAGTGTGTTATCAGGTGAATCTTGGATGTATAACGCATTATTTATATAATTTATACATCATGTGGATTGAAAGTTGATTTCCAAAGTACACCTTTAGCAGGCGGTTTAATTACTAAATTGGGATTGGTTTTCTTGATATGAAGTGGATCAGAAACCGGAGGAGATGTAGCTGGTACTAAATTATAATTTTCTACTTCTTTACCAATAACAGGATTCCTACTGCCATAGTCTTGTGATCGAGTCACAAGCATTACTTGAGACATCATCAAAATATATGCTGATGTATAGGAAGAAGATCCAATCATTTTACTATCTTGAACAAGAAAAGGATCCTTCAAGACAACGGGTGTAGACGAACCTTTAACAAACTTAGAAACCTCAGACCTATGTGGGCATTATTTGGTGAAACGATCCTCGTCACAAATAAGACAAGGATAAAGAGGTTTTATTTTATCATTAGATGGCTCAGTTTTCTCAGTTTTTTCATTAGGAGAGGAAGTCTGTTTACTTTTATTCTTTCCTTTCTTCTTATTTCCGGATTTTGACTTAGTAGTAGATGAATCCACAATGTTAATATCGGCAGAAGTTTCCAAGGAAGAATATCCTTTTGGTGAATCGGGTAAAGTTATTATGGGAGAAGTAACCTTTGAAGATTTCTTCTTACTTTTATTAGTACTAGCTGAACCAATTACACCATCAGCGGCATGAGAGCCTTAGGGAGTTGTTGTTATCTGACCAGGATGCTGTAAATTCAGAATTTTCTCATACAAAGTACCTGACTTGGTATATACCAAGTCAAGATACTGAGCTTGAGCAATAACTTGTTCTTCTGTAACAACTCCTCCTTTAGCTACATCTTTAGTAATTTTTGGTAGTAATGATTTTATAAACCATTCCGCCAAAATTTGATCCGGAATAAAAAATTTCACCAAACGTCTTCGACATCTCCATTCATGTATGTGATCTGATATGTAAGTAGACGTAGATTTTTTTAGTGAAGTTAATAATTCCGTGCCATTGTCGTATCTGACTGGAAACTGAAAATGAGTTAAGAAGGCGGTTGCTAAGGCATTGAAATTGTTAAATGATCCTCGTGGTAGTTCAATGTACCATTTGGATTCTAATCCTATGAGTGTTCTCTGAAAAAGTCTTAATCGGATCGAATCATCAATCAAAGAGTTGGATGCACACCAGAGGTGATAAGTCATGACATGGTTAGAAGGTTCCTCTCCTGATTTACCTTCAAATTTTGGAATATCACTGGGCAACTTATTTGGCATTGGCGGCCAATACAGAAGATAATAGATTGAATCATTCGTAAGGCACGATAAATCAGGTAAATCCAAATTTTCTATGAATGGTAACCAACGGTTAGGGTCTTGTGAAACTATACCAGTTCCAGGAGGAGGATATTCAGGATATCCTGGAATAGCCTGTGCATTGGGAATCAGAATGCCTCCTGGATAACCAGGATTAACCAGACCATACTGGGGTTGAGTAGGCATTTGGTAAGTATACCCAGGGTATGGTTGATATACTGTATTTCGCGCTATAGGTCCATATTAATAAGACCCTTGGTAAGGTTGATAAGTAAACTGTTGTTGGATTGTTATAACTGTACTTGTACCAGGTTGTCCTGCAGGAATCTGAATAGTAGTCTGGGGTGCAGGTCTAGACTGTGGAACAGAAACTTGAGGAATTGGTACTAATACCTGAGGGGTTATATAAATAGGAGCTGTAGATACTCCAGGAATAGGTGTGGTAGCTTGAACAGAAATTGGTGTAGTAGTTTGGGTTGGAGTTCTAGGTGTTCTTGGACCGGGCTGGTGAACACTACCTAAACAGTAGGTTGAACATGTTGGACAGGTTGGACAGGTTGGACAGGTTGTTGAACGTGAGTATAACCAATCGGTTTTCCAGGCTGATAATAAGGTACTTGCATATTAGGTCGTAAATTTTGTTAAGCTTGAGATGGATCCCACACTGTATTAGGTCCGGGATACGAAGGTCCCATAGAAGGTTGTGGATAAGAAGGACCATAACTAGGTTGATAATTTGGAATATAAGTTGGATAATTGACTAGATAATTCCCACCTCCAGGATACAATTGTTGTTTCGGGTAGAATTGCTGCCCTAAAGGAGGTTGTGGACCTTGAGTTGAATACTGACCTTGAGGTGGATATTGACCTTGAGGCATGTATTGACCTTGAGGTTGATATTGACCTTGAGGTTGCTCCCCAAGCTGTAAATTACTAACTTGAGGTTGCCCCCCAAGCTGTAAATTACTAACTTGAGGTTGCCCCCTTGAGGTTGCCCCCCAAGCTGTAAATTACTACCTTGAGGGTCAGGTTCGGAATATTTCCAGACATCATATAAATTTGTTCCGCATTTACAGTTCCGGTCTTTGATTCATGTAGTCTAGATGATAGCATTAAGGGAATTTTGAGGTCTAAAATGGGCCTCCTAAGGAAATAATAAAATAATAGCTAAACCAATAAAATAATATTTTATGAATTTGCAATTCACTTTTTGCACCACAATCCATGTAACCATAGTTGAATTCAATTCAAAATTTGTACTAAAATAAAATTAATAAAAAAATTGTATTGATGTGACTATAAATAAGAATGATATTTTCAAGAAAAAAGTCATTATCATTGAAAAACTAATGCATTTTTCCTTTGTACTTAAATAATTTAAAATAATATATATATATATATATATATATTCTTAATTATTATATGCTATTAATTAAAATTTATATTATTTAAATTGTATAATAACATGTAATTAATATACTATATAAAAATAATATAATATAATATAATATAATTAATGTATAGGGATATGCATTGTTTCTTTCAAGAAATATGAAATTACAATAATATATTTTTATTCAAAAATTGTGAAATGACATTTATTATGAGTATTTTACTTTGACTTTAAAAGTACTTAGAGCACTATCATGGTTAACCATGAGTTTTTATCCACTATTGAGAATGTGACAAGTAAGTACCTTTAACTCAACCAATGCCACCTCAAGCATTAGGGATGATGTCATCCCCTAAAATGTGATTGGTTCTCATAAAGTGAATTTTGATTGTACATTTTCCTTAGGAGGCACATTTTAGACCCCAAAATTACCCTAATGTGTATGTTTATCGGGAAAAGGAGATGCCCCTAAGAAAGTACCAGAGAGCGACTGGTATCCTACAGGAACTAAAGGACCACCATACAAATATGTTTTTGGAGATTCAGAAAACATGGGTGATTCACCAGGCATGTTTAAAGGAGATCTATAAATTCTTGGTGTAGAAGGAAATGGAATTCGGGGTGGCAAATAATTCAGACCAACGTTCTATAGAAAGTCTGTCAATGAAGAATACCAAGCATCTTGTCTAAAAGGACTATAAAAATTTGATTCACGTTCTCTAAGATCTAAAGTTTCCTGAGCCGAAGGAAAAACTACTTCTTATTTAGTGTCAGTAACCTCTTCAATACTAATGAGACCAAGAGGAAGATCTTCTGTGATCCGAGTCTTCACTCTAGGTGAAGCAGTATTACCAGGGGTTGGAGTAGAAAAATCTAAAGTAGGTTAAGATGTAGCAAGTTCAGTTTCTGGCTTGGAAATTTCAGGTTCAGTAGATGATAATTCACTTGTTGTAGAAGCAATTTCAAATCAAAATTTTCTGAGTAAACTCTACTGGTTGTGGTTGATCTACTTCGTAATCAAGATGAATCATTATAGATGTTTCTTCTTGTTCTATTGACCCAGTCTCGAATTTTTGTCCTCTTTCAAATCTAAGTCTTTCTAATTGGCTTGGTGTATATTCAAGGGGTTTCCCCTGCATTCTATGTGATTGTCTCGGTAATTCAGCCACGATTAAAACTTTTAATCACACACAATCAAAGAAAATTTCAATAAAAATCCTAAAGTCTCTAAGGAAAAAACCAAATGAATCAAACACCTATAAAATCTAAGAGATCAAACCACACATAAACAATAGATTCCCACACTAAAAACACTAGTTGGTGATGAAATCCAACATCGTAGAATTTTAATGTAGAAATGGCGGTTGGAACGGTTACCCTGACAACCTGCTCAATGAAACAAACCGGTGAAGGTTTCTCCACTTAAACCATCTCGAGTGAAGAGAACCCTCCATTGAGTCCAAGTGAGTCTAGCTGACTTCTGGTCCAGGTACAGTGGGACCTTTCCTCCACCGTCACCTTGGGAAAGAATCCTAAATTGTATGGCCACTAAGGTCACCAACGAGAACACATATACCTAGGGGGACAGTCTATGATCCGATATACACGCAAGGGTAGAGTAACAAGCTCAATCCCCTTGAAGGCTCCTTGACATAATCCAAGGTTTATCGACAAGTGACCCCAGGCTTCTCGACAATGGTCTATCTGAGGTTTACCGTTTGTAATACGTGCACATCTTCTATCGTTCCCAATGAGATAGGTATGATTACCTCACTGGCTCAGATATGATCTCATGCTTGACTCCTTTAGGAGCAGCTTCCCAGAGCATACATGCTACAATTTGATTTTTCTACTGCAAGATTTACTACTTGTTTGTTTGAACTACCTTGGAAAGTTAACTACAACCTATTCCAAGACACTAGTCTGAGCTATGTTGGTGGAAAAGAGCCCTAAAAATATAAAATTTTCTAGATTGATTTTAATTAAGCATTAATTTTAGTTTGGTTGTTTTTTAGGTCAAAATATGCGAAAGTGAAACTTCGATGATGTTTAATGACCTGACTCAAAAATTCCTTAAAATGCATCTATATGAAAAGAAACTCATTTATTTTCAATGAAACCTATTTAGAGGAAAGATTTGAGAGATTTAAATAACCTTTAAAACATCAATTCTTCCTTTGATAAACAAGAAAATTTGAAAAAAAGACAATTCATTGAAAACTCAATTTCACAGAAGAGAAATCACTTGTTCAAAATGAAATTCCTTATATCATTCAAATCAGAAACTAGAATCAAACTTCTCCCAAAAGAAAACTAAAACTTTTAAAAACATAAAATTCAAAACGAAAAGAAAAACTCTAATTTTGAATCCTATCTAAAAGTTTTGAGGATGTTTATGCTCAGTTTGTAATCTAACCAAGAATTTTCTACTTATCTCAGCAAGAAATCAAAACATCCAATAATGGTTTTAAAGTGAAATTTAGACCTTCACAAGCTAAAAGGTTTTCTAAGTTTGCAAATGAAAATAAAATCAAATTTTCATAAGAGTAATAATTACATCAAGTTCAAGGGCTCAACAGAAAAGCAATGACATACCAAGTAGCTGAGGTATACAAAAATTTCTGATTCGGAGCAACAGGAAAACAAGGCAAACAATCACTCACAAAACGCAAACTAGTTGAAAAGATCACTTCAAACACAGAAATTGCTGAAAGAAATTCACAAATGGGTCTTTGATAGTCAAGAAAAGTTGGGATAATAACAGAGGATCAAGTAATTAGATCCCAGAAAACATAATTTTTACTTGTTCAAAAATTTTCTAGAAGTCCGCAGTTTTTGATAGAACAAGGTGCGATACCGCACTATATTCTACTAAAATCTGCGGAGTCTACTGCTCTATTTTTAAATAAAAAGTGCGAAAGGCAGGAAAAACAAAGAAAAAATAAAAATATAGATTCACAGTCAGGGATTCTATTGAGTCTTCTACCCAACCTAGTTTTGAGGTAATCAAAATCAAAGAAACCTTTCAAAAGTAAAACTGAAAATGAAAAAGAAAAGTAAGTTCAGATATTCCCTAGTGGAGTCGCCATTTTGTTAGACGGACAAATCTCTCTTGCGGACAAGAGCGATCTCCCTAGTATCCTAAGGATATCTAGAAACAAACAGACAAATGTAGACCATTTTCTCTAGACCATTATGCTTAAGAATTATTAATTAACTATGGAGAGATTCTCCTACCTGAAGTCCAATGCTTATTCGATCTTCAATCCAATCGTTCCAGAAGATATCGATCCAGCGTATAAGATCTGCAATCAAAGACAAGCGAAAGGGATCAAAAGCATCTGCAGGATGTTATAATTCAAAAGCAATAATCTATCTTAGTGATCAAGGAATCCAAGAATTAAATTATTCAAAAGATACATGCACAACTTAATGAGAAAATAGAATCCATTTGTATTAACTTTGAATGAAAAGAAGAAACCTTACAACCTTGACGCCTTGATGTTTGTACAGGTTCTTCTGGGGTCCCGAACAACCGTTTTCCTCAGTTTGACAAGACTCCAATTCTATGAATTAGCATGAAACTATGGCCATGAGTATGTAATCTTTCTCATGCCAATGATGCCAAATGTGGAGAGTATAATTTCTTCAGCAATTCACCTCAAAACTACCAAGTTCTATGTACACTTGAGACTAAAACATAGTCTCAATTTATAGCTGAAGGAAGGTAGTTTCAGTTCCAACAAGGAAGGGATAAAGCCCTATCATCATGGGATTTTAGCTCCAAAAACAAAGATATAGCTCCATTTATAAAGGGATAAAATTTCATGAATGGAAGGGGCGAAGCTCGACCAGATAACGCTTCTAGAAGGCCCCATCTGGGAGAATATTCAACCAGCTGGCTTCTAGAACTTACTTTTCTTTTTATTTTACCTCTTACGGGGGTCTGCAGTTTTAATGAGCAGAACATGTGGGATGTGTTGCAGGTTTTATAGAAATAAACCGCAGTACCACAGGAAATGACTAGGCAAAGTGCGGAGTTAGGATTTTTAGGGTTTTAATAAGCTTTTTCCCAATTCCAAGACTTGATTTAGGAACTTTATGATTTTAGACCTCCAAGGGAGCAATAAATAGGTAATGATGAACCCATATAGACAGTTAAATGTCATGGTGACAAATTTTAGTGTAACACCTAGATCTGCATTGTCACTTGGGATAGTCGCCTTCTTGCATAAAAACTCTGTCTCTTCGTTGACGGCTTTAGCTCTCCTTGATCTGCAATAGCTTTGATACCATGTGAAAATTTATGATTTACTTAACCAAAATCCTAAAGCAGTAATCTTATTTACTTCTCCTACTTCTTTTATTAATTTAACAAGTTATTTTTCTGAATAATACATGAAAAACATCGAAGTAAATATACGGTTTCCTACACAAATATACAGATCAAGTACTGAAGAATTAAGCACATTCGATAAAGGACACACAAGAATTAATCATATCTTGAGGTTTTTTATTATTATGAAGATTACGAATACAAACTAAGGTACCAGTTGTGGTTTACCCAACAGAGAAAATCCTGGTATAATTACCTCAATCTCTGGAAATAGATATTATGGTTCATTCAGCTCAGAATGAAGAACCCCGCAGGTGCCTACGTAGTCCCCATCAATCTTTGCACTGAGACTGCATCACCCTTTAGTGTGTTCTCATCACCCTTTCCGATATGTTGAATACGAGCCCGATTTGGCCCACTAAAACCCCAACGTTGCCCCTTCTGACTTTGTGTCAGCTCCTCTAGGTATGTGTCAACCCTCTGGGCCTGCGTGAGCCTCTGTGTTGGCTCTGCATGAGCCTGGTTGGGCCTATGTTGCCCTTGCTGGGCTTGCGTCACCCCTCTTGGGCCTACGTTTCTCCTCCGGTGTTGATCTTCCTCTCTGCTATTGTATTCTCAACCTTGGATCAGAAATCCCACAACCGAACTACCCCTCGCTGCACTAGAAGCTCACTCGAAAATTCTCAGCAAACTGCGCCGCAGAATTTTGACTTAGCTCAAGTGCTGCCACTCTGTGTGTCTTCTTCAACTGAACCCAAGCCTTCCTTTAATACTTTTCTTGTTGATCAATCAACGGCCATGACCTAATCTCTAATCAACGACTAATATTTGAAAAGACTTGATCCTCGTCACTTAGAAAATTCTTACCCACATGTTAAATTAATTCATTTAAAATATTATTTAATTTCCCTAAGTTGGACCTAGGGTTTCCATTAAAATAATTAATTATTTGAATAACTTAAGCTCCAAGTGGAATTTATCCAAACGATTTCTTGGTCTTGGAGATCTCATGTATCCTAGCCCCTCCACAAAGTTTCAGAGCTAGAGCACATCCGACGCTACCCAAAAATCAACATATTCCCCTTCTGGTATCAATTGTATACTTTGTACTACTCCTTTATGATCTGTATTTAGTCTTGCTCTCGTATCGAGGGATAGTGGTGACCTAGAGACTGACATTCTCAGTCTCCACATTGTTGGTTCATGCATGGGGCCACATAATTAATCTAATCACTGTATTGCTCAAGATGGAGGACTATATGGCCTCAGTAGATGTTGAACACTCAGCACAAGACCATTTTTTATAGGCCACTTTGGACGCAGAAAGGACTTTTGGTAGCCGGTCTTGTGGCTCACACGACATACCTCACCATTTACATGACATGTCATCCTACATGCAATGGGGGGATGGGGGTTTGCATGGATGACTTGTCTATGAAACTGGATACCACATGGGCTTCGCGGGAATTTGAAACACATGGTGTTGATGTGTTTCCAAATGATGCAGTACAATGTCACTGGATGGTTCCTGTTCACTCGCCTCGACACCGGAGGAACAATTTCTGACATGTTAAGAGTGTAGTTGAGCCAAAACTCCTCTCTTTTGGACATGATGTGCTTTAGGACCATGTACAAAGTTTAGAGAATAGGGATTTAGTGGGTCGATGATATTTTGTGGGAGGCCACAATCTGGATATGGAGGCATGGGTTCTTGCTTAATGGAATCCATTACTCGGCTATACCCTGAAGGTGATATGCTTGATGAACCACTAGTACAACTTCCATTTCTTACACCATGAAGATACCGAAAAAAATTTGCGGATTTCGTGAGTTTGAGGTAGAATTTTCCTTATGTTGCATAAATGGTATGTGGGATTCCATCCCCTCTCGAACACATCATAGAATAGATTGACCCAGGTTAAATTTCTTGGTATGTCGCTTGAGTTCTAGACGAGGCAGGCGTTGGTGGCCATGGGGAATGTCTTAGGTTGTTTTGTATACATGGATCTGCAAACTTTAGGTGCTCGTGATAAGAGACTTTTCTGGATTCTGGTGGAGGTTGATTATATCAACGAACTGATGGTCGACATCATCCTACAATGGGGGTCCCTTCGTTTTCTACATCAGATCGACTATTGGAATGTTACTTTCAGATTCTTTCTATTCCATCACGCTGGGAACCTTTTGGCTCATTGTCCATGACACATACAGGGGTATGATACACCAATACCAGTTGATCCCATAGGGACTTTAGAAAAAGACACTTATCGGTGGGATACTGACTCTGATCTAGGTACTTATATATCACTGGATGACTCTGTTTTTTATGAGAAATTTAGCAATCCTCCTATTGAACTTTTTCCTATATCTTCCCGTGCAGTTCCTGACTTTGGTGTCCTTTCCATTCCACCCCTTTATGACCTGACTATCTCCCCCCCTTACTGCTCTGCACTATCTTTCCCCTTACCACCTCCCCCTACTAGTGGTTCGTCTCTACTCTCTGCCAGACCCTCCTCCTCTGACCCGATTATGGTCGTTCATTCCTCTCCATCAACTCGTCCCATCCCACCTTCACCTCATAACTCTGTTGAAAATGATCTATAATTCCTCATTCACAATTCTGACATGGATTTGGTGGCACCCACTGTGCATAAGGCCCCTGCTAAGTACCCCTCTCCCACCATCAACCCTATGTCTCGCAAAAATATCACCACCCGTAGGAAAGGGAGTCGAGCCAGTAGACACTTTTGTGGTCGTCACCATGGGAAACAACTTTTGTTCGACTCTAGAGGTTTGTGATATATACCTATCTTGGACTCTTCCCTCCCTGGGGACCTTAGGGAAAAGCATCCCCTTGCACCATGCCCTTGATGTCGATTCTCTCTCAAAATATTCGTGGATTAGGGGATGTCGCTAAGAGACTTTCCCTGCGTCAACTTTTTTTCTCCCTCCGTCCATATGTCATCCTCATACATGAAACTATGTTGATTCCTCTAAATCTCTGGACTACTTTAGACTCATTTTCCTGCATTTTTGCATGGAGGGCTTGGATTCCAATGGCCTCTCTGTGGGGCTGGTGGCTTTGTGGGATCCCCACTAGGCATAGTTTCAGGCATACAAGCTCTTTGCAAGCATGTTATTATTCATACATTTCAAGGGCTTCAGTGAGCAGATACACATCTGGAATATTTATGCTCCATATGCATATCGTAGGAGTTTTTGGGACCAATTTAGATATTCGTGGATACTTAATATTGTTTCTCTTATTATTGCAGGTTATTATAATGCAACTTTATCTCTAAATGAACATTGGGGTAACTCGAAACATAAGTACCCCCCCTCTAAAAACCTCCTATCATTATTTGATGATAATTACTTTTTCAATGTATATCCTTCACCCCTTTTTCCCACCTGGAACAACGAGAGAAGCAGTGTTGATTATGTGGGGAAGAGGTTGGATCGTTTCCTAGTTCATCATGGGATTTTTGAGACCCTAGGAAATTTTTGGTCGATGATAGTGCAATATTATATACTTGGCCACTATCCTATTATATTGAAATGGAGACATGAAGCAAAAATACGGGGCATCTCGTTCAAATTTAATAAGACTTGGTTGGAGTATGAAGGTGTCAACAAATTGGTCATTGAGGTATGGAGATATTTTTAGCATAGACAAGGAGTGATGACCATGGAACACATCATGGATTGTCTAGACGATATGAAAGGCATATTCTGAACCTGGCAACGAGATATGAAGGCTCGACTCTTGGCTAAACTTAATCACATTGTAGTAGAAATCAAGGCACTGAATTGTTGCCTTTTGGAGGATTTCCCCTCTCGGCAATCATTGGATAGATTGAAAGCTCTTGAACAAAGGAGGAGACAAATTTTATTGATTCAAGAAAAAGCATGGATACTTAAGAGTCGGGCTACCTAGATTCAAGATGGTGACCGCAATACAAAAACTTTCCATAAATTTGCTTACCATCGCCGCAACACAAATGCGATTTGGCGCATTATGGGTGTTGATGGAAACTATAAATTCTCAAATAAGGATATTGAAAGGGAGACGATAAATTTCTTCAGAAATATATTCAAGGCTTGTGATGATGTTAATCTGGAGGATCAACTGTGGGCCATTGAAGAATATCCGGAAATGTTTGATCAGGAGGCTAATGATATCATTTTCTGTGTTGTGACACTGGAGGAGGTGCACTGGGTTTTAAAGTATTTTAGGAAAGACAAATGCCCAGGTCCAGATGGTTGTACGACTAAGTTATTTATCCACTTTTTTCATATAATGGGTGAGGATCTTTGTGCCATGGTCGAAGAATCCAAGGCTTATAGTTATATTTTTGAGACATTGAAATCAACCTTCTTTACATTAATACCAAAGGTGAGACTCCAGACTTGTTTAAGATTTCATACCTATCTCCTTATGTAACATTCTATCTCCCTATGTAGCATTTTATACCTATCTCCTTAAGTAACTAAACAATTAAGAAATATGTTTCAAGATCCAAATATTCTAGAAACATTCTCCATGTACATAGTAGAGATTTATACAATGTGAAGAAAATGATGAAGAACTAGATCTCATCAACTTGTTAGCACTAATCATTTGTCATTATCATTATTGTAACGAGAACAACGATTTTATTAAAATAATAAGTTGTTCATATTTTACTGAGAGTTTGTTGTCTTCTTCATATTTGACTAAGGGTTTGTTGAGAAAACTTTTAGAATATTTTGATATTTTAATAAATTTAAATTATCAAAATTATAATCTAAATAAATAGTAAATTGTTTATATTTGATTGGGGTTAGTTTCGTTAACAAAATAAATATATGCTAAAGTCTTTTTTGTTCTTTGCGGTGAGAAATTTATTGTATGCAATTTGCTTTTTTTGATCGGTTAGTATCTATTTATGGGTAACAATTAATGCTAGTTAAACTATCTTCATTGTACTGAAATAAGTAATATCTTAATTACGCAGATATATTTTTCTTATATGAAAATAAAATGATTCTTGTATTATTTAACAGAAAATGGTTCTTGTATTATTTAACATTAGATTGATTATATATATAATTTAATTAAAATATTTTAATATTCATTTTATTAAAAAAGAAATTTTTATTACTTAGAGATATGCTTTTGGCAATTCAATATTTAAAAGGTAGATACTTTCCAGACATGTTTTTGTATTTATATGTTTTTAGTTTAAAATTATGAAAGTTTACAATTATATATATATATATATATTTATTTATTTATTGAATTATGATTATATATTTAAAATATTATATATTTATTTATTTATTTATTTATTGAATTATGATTATATATTTAAAATATTATATATTTATTTTATAAAGAAATAATTATCATTTAAATAGGTATGGATATAAAATAAATATTTTAAGCATGTTTTTATAAAAGTGATTGAGGAAGTTATAATTAAAAATCAAGAATAGAAGTTATTAAAAAAACATTTAGTAAAACAAATGCAAAATAATTAAAAAATAAATAAATAAATTTTTTTGCATATATATTATAGGTTTATTTTTGATATGATAGATTTATTTAGATTATAGATTTATTTTATTTTATTTTATTTTTCTATATATATGATAGGTTTATTTTATTTTATTTTGTGTATTTATGATGTGAAATAGAATATATGTTTCTTGAATTATACAATGTTTATATATATCTGATTTGTTATATGGAGGGAGAGTGTCCATAAGTGAGTGACGGTCTGAAATTTTCTCTTAGACAGGATCGATTCAGGGTCTCTAAGAGACTCAATGACAATATTGCAACAAGGGACCTTCCTCTAATAGGATTTTCTACTTGCTTGCATGAATGAGAGGAGTAATTGACAGAAGTATGAGCTCTGAGGCATGGGAGAGCCACCCTTCCTTCTAAAATGTTCTTGCTAGGAAAAATGTTCCTATGGATGACAAGAATGACTTCCCTAGAGGAACCTTTGGGCCTTCCTAGTTACCTGTCTTAGGAGATAAATGAAAAATGGTTTTACAAGGAAAATGTATCCCTAAGGCCCCTACAAACCCCATATTTGTGATTCATATGAGGTGCTTAGATAAACATAGAAAGCACATGAGATAGCATGTCTTCATCTGTAAAATTTGTTGGGGGTTGGCCTACGAAAAGGGAGTTCGAGCGTTGGATTCAATAGACATGGTAACCTAAAGGAGAAGTATATTTGAGATTAGGCCCAAAAGGCTTCTTCACACTTATTTTCTCGAGCATGGAAGATAAAGCTCAATTTTTTTAGGGAGGTCCCTATCTCTACAACAATGCAAGGTTGTATATTAGGCACTCGGAAGCTTGTTTTAACCCCGAAAAAGAGGAATTCACAGCGGCATCGGTTTGGGTAAGATTGTATTCTCTCCCAGTGGATTTTTGGGTACCAAAAATATTAAAGGGTATAGGACAAGCCCTAGGACGGTTTTTCAAAGTTTCAAAGGTCATTAAACATGGGAGGAACATGTCCTAAATGTTTATGTGTTTATATGAATATATCATAGCCTTTTCTAGAATCCATAGAGCTCGATTATCAAGGTGAAATATGGAACCAACCAATTAATTACAAACATGTCCCATTTAGGTGTCACCTATATCACGAGCATGGACATTTAATCCAAGATTACCCACTACAGTGAAAGGAGCTATAAATATAAATACCACAGGGGTTGAATGGGTTCACTAAAGTTGCTTCAAGAAGGCGTAACCAAAGGTATCGAAATCTTTCAAAACCTTCGTTGGTTGAGGATAAAAAATAATTCTCGACTTTGGAAGTGATGGAGGAAGATCTGAATGTCTCAGAGGATATACAGATGGCTGAGAAATCCACTAGAATAAATACCAACAAACAAGCCCAAAAGAGCAAATTGGAGGAGGAAGTTACCCACCAAGGATATTTAGATTATTTTGGGTTACCAGGTTTTGAGGAAGTCGTTGTGTTGTTGAAGCAAGATCTGGAGGACCTGTCAAGGGAGGATAAGACTCTAGTTGGCTTAGTGAATGAATGGGTGAAATAGGATCTGGTGGGTTTATCCAGGGAACACCAGGAGATGTATGATAATGCCTACCTCAATTGGAAAACACAATGGCGTCAGTCCTTAGGTCACAGTAAAGGAGCACATTCACTTCAAGCCTTAAAATATAAAGGGAAAGAAAGTGTTATTAAATATATCACCAGATATCTCAAGAAGAAAGGTCACAAACCTAAGAAGGACGCCCTACAAAATACAGGAGAAAATATAGTTAACTTTGGCCACGTTAATACTTTTCTAGAGTTATTCTCGACCCAACCCAAATCATCCACATGAATATTTTATCATGGAATATTATGGGACTGAATAGTAAAGGAAAGCAAAATTATGTTAGAGAGAGGATAAGGTCATTGGAAAAAACGACGATTGTCATTCTTAAGGAAACAAAAGTAATGGGGGATAAGATGCCCCAAATAGTTGTATCTTGTTGAAAAGGCTGACAATATATGTCTCTTGATGCAAGGGGAAGTGTGGGAGGTTTGGAAATATAGTGGAACCCCATGGAGGTTGTTTTTCTATATTGGATGGCCAGTAATAAAATTTTGACAGGAAAATTTCATTATTTAGGGACGACAAAGTCTATCTTCTTAACTATCATCTACATTCCCTCCATAGTTGGGGCAAGATTCATTTCTTGGGGCAACTCATGCACACCAAACAATTGGTCGGGGACTCATTATGGGTGGTTGGTGGAGATTTTAATCTCATACGATTGTAGAGAAGAAAGGGTGTGTATGTCGACTAGATCAAGAGTCATCAATATTTGATGGGTATATAGAGATACTACAGTTGGTTAACATCCCTACAATCAATGGAATCTTCACATGGAATAACCATTGAGGAGGATCTCACCAAATTTCTAGTGAGTTGGATCATCTTCTCCTCTCTGAGGAAGTCATGCAAAATGATATTTTTGTTGAAGTTGTTATCCTTTTATGCTTGGGGTTAGATCACTGGCCCATTTGACTTGAGCTAAATCTGAAGGAAGCCCCCTTCAACCACCCATTCCGGTTTGAAAGCTTTTGGTTACAAGAATTTCGTTTTCCTTACGTTTTAAACAAATGGTGGTTGAAGTATTAAAGGCGGAAATAAAAGGGTGGAACAATTAGGTTTTGGAAATATATTTGAGTACAAAAGGAAATTAGAAGGGAAAATGACACAAATCCAATAACATATGATCCCGAAGGGTAGATATCTAGAGCTAGTGGTTGAAGAAGGGATGAAACTACATAAATTGGAAAAGACACGTCAATGGGAAGAAATTATTTGGAAACAAAAGTAAAGGGTGTAGTGGCTCAAGGAGGGGAAGAGGAAATTAAATTTTTTTCACAACTCTATCATACAACATCGATGCAATAACAAAATATTTTCTATCATTGGTGTTGATGGAGTACGGATGATTCAACACAAGGAAATCAAACAAGAATTGGTAAACTATTATCATAAACTTCTAGCTTAGAAATCCTTTAGGAGACAAAAAACCATTGATAAGGTCCTTCAAAATATTTTGTGGATAGTTAGAAAGGACCAAAATATTTACTTGATGAAACCAATTTCTTTTCAAGAAGTTGAAATGGTGGTTATGAACATCCCTAATAACAAGGCTCCAAGGCCAGAAGATTTTATTTCGGATTTCTATAAGGTGGGATGGGGATTTTGAGGAGTGAAGATCCATGGAAGTCATAGAGGAATCGCGGAAAACTACGTTTTTCCATGATGCTATGAATGCAACTTTCTTCACCCTCATTCCTAAAGGTGGTCACTCAGGGAACCCTAGCATTTTTAGACCTATTGCACTATGTAATGTAATCTACAAAATTATCTCCTCAGTGATTTTCAATCATATCAAACCATTTCTTCCATCCTTAATATCATTGAACTAGAGTGGCTTTGTGGAAGGCAGACAAATTATGAAGGGAATCATTGTGGTACAAGTGATAATACATTCCTTGAGGGTGAAAAAATGTCTAGGTATGATCATTAAACTAGAGTTGTCTAAAGCTTATGATAGGATAATTTGGACTTATTTTTTTCAAGTTCTATGGTCCTATGGTTTCTTAGAGAGGTGGATCACTTGGGTGGCATCTCTCATTTCATCTTCATTCTTCTCCATTCTTATCAATGGGTCACCTTCCTCCACCTTTTCCTCCTACGGAGTTTTTATGCAAGGAGATCCTTTATCTCATTTCCTCTTTATATTGGCAATGGAAGGGTTAGGATGATTATATCATAGGTCATGTATTCTTGGTAATTTAGTTCGTCTTTGTTTATATGGTGTGGATATTCCTATCACGCATCAGCAGTTTGTGGACAATGTGATTCTCTTTGGGCCTTAGAATTTGAAAGAAACATAAGTAGTAAGGAAAATCATACAAATATTCATGGATGCTTCAAGAACTATTGTAAACAAGGATAAAACTAATATATTTTTCTTCAATTGTTCAGAGGCTATTCAAACAAATCTAACTAGGAGTATAGGTTTCAAGAAGGGACACATGTCTTCCAAATATCTAAGGATGCCTCTCGTTTTATATTTCAACCAAGTACTAAATTGGGAAGATCTCATCGAAAGGACTAGGGGGGAGTTCAACAATTGGGTGTTTTGAGATCTTAACTTCCCAAGCCGCATAATCCTCACCAAATCAGTGTTACAAGCAATTATACCAAATTATCAATTGGTAGTAATGCATATCCCCAAGGTAGTCTGTGAATTCCTCTGCTCAATATGGAGTGAGTTTATATGGAAAGGAGCAGCCAAAACAAGAAAGTGGGTCTTAGTAGGATGGGACAAACTAATAAGGCCAAAGTGGATTGTAGGATTAGGTCTCAGAGACCCAGAATTGATTAGCGATTCCTACAGGTTGAAATTATGGTGGCTTTGGGTGTAGGGAGGACATCAAATTTGGAAATAAATTTGGAGCAAGAACTATCTACCTTTACACACACAGGAGGAATGATTATGTTTCCATGGATCCATCTAGGGCTCTAGCAATTGGAATTAGGCACAGAAAGGCAAAGATATTGTCTATCGTTATCCTTTCTGGGATGTTAAGGGGTGAAAGATTACGTCCTTCTGGGAGGATTCTTGGTAGCAGTGCTCTCACTTTGGGGATATCGAGAAGCTCCAACCTATCCAAGCTCTATCCACAGGTTTGGGTGAAAATAATATATAATGTTTTTGGAAGCCACTAGATGTTAATCACCAAAGGAGGCAATGGAAGGACAAAAGCAATTGGCCTTAGAACGAAGTCACTTATCCTTGGGAAGTATTCCAATAAATATTAGATAGTCGTAATATTAGGGTGTCCCATAAAAAAGATATATTACGATGGGGACAGCAAACATAGGGCTCTTTTTCACTCAAGGAAGCATACTCCATTCTGGAAGACCCCTAAGTCAAGGATAAGACAATGGTATGGAATCATTTGTGGGATGGTCCATGGTGGAAAAATCTCTCCACCTTCCTCTGGTTCATCGCTTGGCAGGAACACTTACCTGGGATCATCTACATAAAAATATATATGAGGGCCCATCACCAATGTCATCTATGTTTCAGCAGATCACATCTTCATTCCCTACATCTTCGTCGAGCGAATTTGGGAACAAGTTTTACAGATTTTCATATGTAACTTACCTTATTCAAGTGATGTGAAAAATCTATTGGATCTATGGCTGGATAGAAAATTAAAATTTTGATTGTATTGTGAGCTTTGTGATTGGCTCTAGGATTTACCCTTTGGAACCTATGGGAGGAGCGGGACTTGAGATTTTTTGAAAGTAAGAAATGGATAGTGACATCACTAAAGGAAATGATCCTTCAAAACATAAGAGAGACCATTCTTATGTCTCCCCTCATTTCGAACAACTAGAGACAAAGGAGTCTCAAGAAATTATCCTCAATAACCTTAACTTGTGTGCATCTACGCTTACTCCTCATTGATTTTCTCCACATTTTTCCTCCCATTGTATAAATTATATAAACAATGTATACCAATGGATTCAATATGATCATGCAATATACTAGAGCAAGATACTGAATCCTTCTACAATTAATTTTCAGAAATTAAACACGATCGCACAATCACACCAAGTAAGATAAAGAAGAAAATCAATCACACTACACAAATATTTTTCCTGGGGAAAGCTTGCTTCTCAAAACCCCTCTATCTTTATTATATAGTCAACCAAGGAATCATGAAACAATACAATGCACTCTTCTCACAAGAGTCTGTTGCACTCTACCAACTGTCTCACACTAATCCAAACAAAATCAACCAACACTTATCCAATTTCCTACATCTGCTCAGGCTGCCTTGCTTGCGTAATTCTAAGAGAATTAAATCCCTATTATTTAGGAAATTCAACCTTCCAAAATTGTGCAATACATCATGGGAAATATTATGATTGTATAACTTCATCTGAGCAGTTTGCTAAAAATACAACTTATAAATAACATCCCTTTAACCTCTCTCTCAACTGGGTCCTCATCAAAAATGACATGCATGTACCTATTAATAGTAAATCATCAGTCACTTGAAATATCACTGCATGTGACTTAAATTTGATTTAATTCACTTGACCTCTCACTAGTGCAACTATCAATTACAACAAGTTAAACTGAGTTTAACTCACTTAATTGAGTTAACTGGTTTCTCATGCATTAAAATAATACACTAACTGCAACTTGGACTCTAAAACAAATAGAATCACTCTACATGCCTCACCAACCACACTCAACTTGAATTTCATGAGCTAACTGAGTCTATCACACTCAATTAACTATTACAAGTGATTATGAGATAAGATTACAATTTATTGTCCAAATTATTTAAGGGATAAATAAATTTGACACACATTTCTTCTAATTTAATTAAGAAATAATTAAATCAAAAACCTGCATGGTAGCCATTTTTGGATGCCATTTTCTGGATGTTGTTTTTGGATGCCAATTTCATTGTTTCTTGTTGCAAATTTTAACACCCATTTCACTGATAATTCATATACCCCACCCCCGAGCTTGTTCATGAAACTAAGTTTCGATGGTGCCTCCAAGGGAAACCCAGGAGAGGTTGGCTTGGTGGCATCATTTCAGGATAGCAAACCCTATCCCTTGCATGTTTGTGCCTACTCCTATGGTGTGACTACAAATAACCTAGCCGAGTTTCTTGCAGTTAATAAAGGCTTACAAGTTTCAATTAGAGAGGGCTACCATTTGATTCAATTTCATGGTGACTCCCAAGTGGCTATACAATGTATACAAAAATTGTTGGCTGAGCACCTGGTACACAAAACAATTCATAGTTGGAATTTGCAGGAAGTGTTTACAAACATATAAAATTTATTATTACATTTTGACTATATTATTCCCCAGCATACACTGTGGGATGTCAACTGTGTAGCAGATGTATTAGCGAAGTGGGGTAGTCTTGAACGACATCTTACCTCAGTAGTCTTGAACGACATCTTACCGTGGTAGTCTTGAACGACATCTTGCCTTGAATCACAGCATGAACCACCAATGGACTAGGACTGTCACTTTAGCCTCTCTCGTCGGAGAGTCCACCCATACTTTCTTAATCTAATCATTGATATCTTCTACCAAAAAATATCTCCCTTTGGATCTTCCCACAAGGATGTGGTCAAATGAGGAGATAGTTGAATCAAAATGAATAATGAATATCTTCCTCAAATACCATATTATAATCCTCATATGTTTTCCTTACACATTTACTTTTCTTTCGCTTGGAACCAACCATACAAGTCTCCTCTTCCTCTGTTTCAATGGCCTAGTATATCAAGTAGTGACTCTAGTCTGGAGAAATTTGAGTGTTTGCACCAAGGAATTCCTTTGCCTGAGAGTTCCCAACCCCTTATGCTCCAACCACCACATTTGCAGTTGTGGTGTTCACTCCCCCTCCTTGAGAGCCCTACTCCTATGAAGGAAACACGTGATAAAGAGAGCCCAAATCCCCCAATATTTGGTTATTTCCACTTTCGAGAAATAATTCACATCTAGGACCCATGGAGGTAGAAGGTGGAGTGCCTCCTCTCTTTTCTTCGATTACTTTGTTGTGACTACCAAGAATCACAAACTCCACACTCCTACACGGGACCCGTTCCAGATGCCTTCAGTCCTCGTCATTACCTCTAATCCCTTCCATTGGAGTAGAACTCTTCTCCTGTCCTATGGTTTCTGGGTACGAACTTGTGTGACAACCCTTCTTTTGCGACAAAAGTTCTAGCGTCAATAGCCCAATAAAATTTTAGCCTAAAACCCTTGCATCACAAGAATTGTGGGTCACGTTGCATGCCCATATTCCATTTCTCTTCACTATGTCCTCAAGACCTCCCGTATAGAAATTTTTTTGCATCGTTGTAAATTCCAAATTAGAGTGTAGAGGGAGCGAGAATCTTACTGAACTAATAGCCGAAATCCTAGTCCATTATGCTTCCACTACTAGATAAAACACACCTTCTTCCCGAGGCCTCGCAACTTTCCACAACTTCGACCGCGCGATTACCTTCTTTCCTTCTGGTGGCTTGATAGTGAAACTTCCTCATCCCAGAAATACCTAAGGGTCAACCATGGAAATAGGTGGAGGGAAATATGGAGGTTTTACGTTAGAAAAATTTTGTTAATTAGGTTCAAGGCCCCAAACCACTAAAAAATCCAATGGATTTGGCTCGAGCTCGACACAACCTTTCATTTTTACCATTTTTACTACAATGAAAAACCTCTGTGATGCTCAGCTTCTCGTTAAACCCCAACAACCCCAAGCCTTTCCACAACAGGAAATAGTAAAACCCTAACTACGAATGTGAAACAAGATAAACGAGGGTTTGAAAGGTCCAAGGGGAGAAAATCAACGTCTACAACCCCAACAACCCCAAGCCTTTCCACAACAGGAAATAGTAAAACCCTAACTACGAATGTGAAACAAGATAAACGAGGGTTTGAAAGGTCCAAGGGGAGAAAATCGATGTCTACACCTTAAGATTCCATGTTTGCCTGCCATTTTGATGCCCTTTGACAACCTCCAGTGCCACCTCACCCTTAATCTCAATGCCATTACAACCCCACACTCACATCATTATTGAAATTCAAAATTTGACATCTCTATGTATTGAAATATTTTTATTTTATTAAAATCTTGATAATATATATGCGATATTTTTCTTTGACATGTTTTATAATGTTTTTAATTTAACTTTTTAATGTGATATATATATATATATATAAGGGGCATAAAACATAAGATGATAAGATCAAAGGGGCATATAACAGAGGATGATAGGGTGTTCTCTTAAAGTACCTTGTGGTGTAAAAGTCACTGGTTCGAAACTTTGTGGGAAAAAATCCAGCCATGCCCAGTTCAAGTGAAATCCTCAAGTGATTTTCACGATCGAGATGCCCGTGGGTCGAGATTAGTCAAGCCACTGGTTAGGCATACTAGTCATCTCAGGACTCACATTAACTAACAAACAAACAAATATATATATAGCATTTTCTTTATTAGATAAACATATGTGTGTGTGTCTAATAAAGAAAATGAATTTTTTTGTAGAAATAAGATCAAAAATCTCCATCTCATTTATCAATTAGATTCAATTTCTTCTTATTTAAAATGGACTTTTGAATGCTTAAATGGACACGAAACTTTGTATATTAAACAACTTAACATGATTCTTAAAAATCTCTACAAAACTTTGAGAAAAATTGACAAAAAAACCAGTAAAAATGTCATTTCATCAATTAAATAAATTAAGCAAATATATAATTTTGAAAATAATTATTACAAATATTCTATATTTATGTGTTTATTAATTAAATTTAAATATGAAGTTATGAAACATTAATGATTACACATATTAATTATTATTTTAATTTATATGATCAAATTTTAATTTTTAATTATTATTTATATTTTATATATATTTCACATTTATATATTTAAAAATATTTATATTGGTATATGTTTCAAAATAATTTTATTTTTTATTATATATTTATTAATTAAATTTTTATATATTTATTATTATATATGGTAAAATATTCTAAATCACAAATATAAATTATTATTATTTAAATTTATTTTAAAATGATATATTTTAGTTAAATTTATTTGAAATATATAATTGTGGAGATATTTTATTTGGAGTTGTCTTTAGTGCGACTTTTTGGAGTTTTAGGTGAGGTAAAATCTTGATTTCTGCTATTTAAATTGGTTTTTTTATTGTATATATGAATTCAGCGCCTTGAAAAACCCTAGGGCACTTCGATTGTGCAAGGTTATCCATCAAACTTCTATTTTCAATAAAACTACCGTAAAAACATTCAAAAAGTCGCATTATAGAATTAGTAAAACTGAAATTTTAGATATAGACCAATATTTTACATGTGCCCACCCTTCTCACGAAACACCAATCAAATTCAAACTCAACAATGTCTCATGGAATTCTTCATGACACCTATGCAAACGCTACTCTCTAAAACCACTAAATATGTGAATGGTTTCCAAATAACAACCTGCTTTGAAGTTTGGCGTTAAAGTCATCAGAAATTTGTTGATGGTGTCATGGTCTCCATTTATTGTTGTCTGTATAATTTCTTAAAAAAACAATGCTTATTACTAAATATAGATCAATTTTCATTTGTTCATATTTATAATCTAATTTAAGTAGACTAAACTACGATATAGTTTTATTATATTTTATCAAAAATATGAATGAAACATGGAATGTAGTAATTTCTTTAAATAATTATTATTATCTTCTTGAGCAGTGATAATTAGGGGCAATTATTAAATTATAATCTAATTGTTGGGTATTAATCAGGTCGGTACGAAAAAATGGCCATTAATTATTTGATCCTCCTAAATAGACGTTAAGTTTGGCAGGCCCAATGTTGTTGACGTCTCGGCGCCGTCGGGGTATAGCTATAGACCCTGCGCACAGTTCTTATTATCACAGTTCTTACCTGCGCAGGTATTTTTTTTTATTTGAAAAAATGATTCTTGTAATATTTAATATTACATTGGTTATATATATATATATATATATTAAAGAAAATCATTATATAAAGATATGCTTGTTGTAATTCAATATTAGAAAGATAAGCATTTTATAGATATAAATAGAATGTTTTTGTATCTATATGTTCTTAGTTTAAAATTATAGTCAAATATCCAAAAACTATTAAGCCAACATATGGAAATTGGTAGTTTCTTAAATATTGATTATCCGTTTGAAAGTTTATAATTAAAAATATAATTGTATTGAATTATGATTATATATTTATTTTATAAAGGAACAATTATCATTTAAATGGAGATATAGATATAAAATAAATATTTTAAGTATGTTTTTATAAAAGTTATTGAAGAAGTTATAATTAAAAATTAAGAATATAAGTTATTAAAAAAAATTTAGTAAAACAAATGCAATGACTTCTGAAAGTTATTGAGGAAGTTATAATTAAAAATCAAGAATATAATTTATTAAAAAAAAATCAGTAAAACAAATGCAATGGCTACTAAGTGGACTATTCAAAAATCATGAGAAATTAGTGAGTTATGACTATCTCTCATGGAAATGGTCATAGATAAATGGCTTACTTAACACAGTGGAATCCCAAAAAATGATATCTAATATAATGCACTGCCGAAACCCCTCAATACTTAAATAATTAAATTATATATATATATATATTATATAAGTTTACTTTATCTTTTGATTTGATAGGTTTATTTATTTTAGTTTATTTTTGCATATATGTGATAGGTTTTTTTTTTTTTGTCTTTATAATGTGAAATAGAATATATGTTGCTTCAATTATACTATATTTATATATATTCAATTTGTAATATGGCCGCAGAGTGCCCATAAGTCAGTGACGGTCTAAAATTTTCTCTTTGAGAGGATCAATTTGGGGTCCCTGAGAAACTCGACGACAATATTGCGGCAAGGGACCTTCTTATAATAGGATTTTCTACTTGCCTACATGAATGAGAGGAGTAATTGACGGAAGTATGAGCTCTCAGGCAGGGGAGAGCCACCCTTCCTTCTGAAATGTTCTTGCAGCGAAAAATGTTCCTATGGACGACAGCAAAGACTTACCTGGTGGAACCTTTGGATCTTCCTAGTTACCTATCTTAGGAGATAAATGGAAAATGGTTTTACGAGGACAATGTATCCCTGAGGCCCCTACAAACCCCATATTGTTTATTCCTACAAGGTGCTTGGATGAACATAGACATCACATGAGATACCATGTCTTCATCTGTAAAATTTATTGGGGGTTGGCTTACGAAAAGGGAGTTGGAGCGTTGGATTTAGCAGAAATGGTAACCTAAAGGAGAAGTAGATTTGATAGTATGCCCAAAAGGCTTCTTCATAGTTATTTTCTAAAGCATGGAAGATAAAGCTCAAATCTACTTCTACAACAATGCAGGGTTGTATATCGGGCACTGGGAAGCTTGTTTTAACCCTGAAAAGGAGGAATTCACAGTGGCATCGGTTTGGATAAAATCTTCTTCTTTCCTAGTGGATTTTTGGGTACCAAAAATATTAGAGGGTATAGGACAATCCCTAGGAGGTTTTTCAAAGTTTCAAAGGTCACTAAACGTGGGAGGAACATGTCCTATGCATGTTTATGTGTTTATATGAATATATCTCAGCCTTTGTTGGAATCCATAAAGCTCAATTATCAAGGTGAAATATGGAACCAACCAATTAATTACAAACATGTCCCATTTAGGTGTCGCTTCTATCATGAGCATGGACATTTGATCTAAGATTACCTACTATGGTGGAAGTAGCTATAAATAGAAATCCCATGGGGGTCGAATGGGTTCACTAAAGTTGCTTTAAGAAGACGTAACCAAAGGTATCAAAATATTTCAAACCCTTCGTTGGCTGAGGATAAAAAATAATTCTCAGCTTTGGAAGCAATGGAGGAAGATTTGAATGTCTCAGAGGATATACATATGGCTGAGAAATCCACAAGAATAGCTACCAACAAACAAGCCCAAAAGAGGAAATTGGAGGAGGAAGTTACCCACCAAGGAGATTTAGATTATTTTGGGTTACCAGGTTTTGAGGAAGTCGCTATGTTGTTGAAGCAATATCCAAAACACATGTCAGGGGAGAATAAGACTCTAGTTGGCTTGGTAAATGAATGAGCAGAACAGGATCTGGTGGAGTTATCCAAGGAACACCAGGAAACTTATGCTAATGCCTACCTCAATTGGAAAACACAATGACGTCAATCCTTAGGTCACAGTTAAGGAGCACGGTCGCTTCAAACCTTAAAAGATAAGGGGAAAGAAAGAATTATCAAATATATCACCAAATAGCTCAAGAAGAAAGGTTGCAAACCTAAGGGCACCCTACAAAATACAGGAGAAAATATAGTTAACTTTGGCTAGGTCAATACTTTGCCAGAGTTATACTTGAACCAACCCAAATCATCCACATGAATATTTTATCATGGAATATTAGGGGATTCAATAGTAAAGGAAAGAAACGTTACCTTAGAGAGAAGATAAGGATGGGGAAAATGATGATTTCCACTCTTCATGAAACAAAAATAATGGGGAATAAGATGCCCCAAATAGTTGTATCTTGTTGAAAAGGTTTCCAATCTATGTCTCTTGATGCAAGGGGAAGTGCAAGGGATTTGGAAATATGGTGGAACCCCATGGGGTTTTTTTTTCAAGATTGGATGGCTAGTAACAGAATTTTGATAGGAAAATTTTATTATGTAGGGACGACGGAGTCTATCTTCTTAACTATCATCTACGGTCCCTCCATAGCTAGGAACAAGATTCATTTCTTGGAACAACTCATGCACACCAAACAATTGGTCAGGGACTCATTATGGGTGGTTGGTGGAGATTTTCATCTCATAAGATTGTTGTTGGAGAAGAAAGGATATGTACTTTGACTAGATCAGGAGTGATCAGTCTTTGATGGATATATAGAGTTACTACAGTTGGTTAACATCCCTATAATCAATGGCCTCTTCACATGGAATAACCATCCGATAGGATCTCACCAAATTTCTATTCACTTGGATCATCTCTTCCTCTCTGAGGGAGTAATGCAAATTTTTTTTTTTTTTTGAAGTTGTTATATTTCCATCCTTGAGGTTAGATCATTGGCTCATTAGACTTGAGCTAGATCTGAAGGAAGCCCCCCTCAACCACCCATTTCGGTTTGAAAGCTTATGGTTACAAGAACTTGGTTTTCTTGACCTTTTAAACAAACGGTGGCTGGAGTGTGAGGTTTGTGACCAGTCAAGGATGAAAACCTTCCAGTATAAGCTTAAGGAATTAAAGGCCCAAATATAATGGTGGAATAATCAATTTTTTGGAAATATATTTGAGTACAAAAGACATTAGAAGGGAAAATTACACAGTTCTAATAGCATATGATCCTGGAGGGAAGATCTCCAGAGCTAGTGGCTAAAGAAGGGATGATGCTACGTAAATTGCAAAAGAGACATCAACATGAAGAAATTATTTGGAAACAAAAGTTGAGGGTATAGTGGCTCAAGTAGGGGTAGAGGAACTTAAAGTTTTTTCACAACTCTATCATACAACGTCGACACAATAATAGAATATTTTCTATAATTGGAAGTTGATGGAGTACGAAAGATTCAACACAAGGAAATCGAACAGGAACTGGTCAACAATTATCATGAACTTCTAACTTAAAAATCCTTTAGGAGACAAACAAACATTAATAAGGTCCTTCAAAATATTTTGTGGATAGTTAGCAAGGACCAAAATATGTCCTTGATGAAACCAAATTCTTTTCAAGAAGTTTAAATGGTGGTTATGAACATCCCTAAGAACAAGGCTCCAAGGCTAGAAAATTTTACATTGGATTTATATAAGGCATGTTGGAGATTCTTAGGAAGGAAGATCCATGAATTCGTAGAGGAATCATGGCAAACTATGTTTTTCCATGATGCTCTCAATTCAAATTTCTTCACCCTATTTCCTAAAAGTGGTCACTCAGAGAACTCTGCAAAAATCTATGCAATGTAATCTACAAAATTATCTCCTCAGTGATTTTGAATCGTCTCAAACCATTGGTTCCATTCTTAATATCACTAAACCAAATTGGATTTGTGGAGGGAAAGCAGATTACGAAGGGAATCATTGTGTCACATCAGGTCATACGTTCCTTAAGGGTGAAAAAATGTTCGGGTATGATCGTTAAACTAGACTTGTCTAAAGCTTATGATAGGATAAGTTGGACTTGGTTGTTTTAGTTTCTATGGTCCTATGGTTTCTCAGAGAGGTGGATCACTTGGGTGGCATCTCTCATTTCATATGCTTTATTCTCCATTCTTATCAACGTGTCACCTTCCTCCACCTTTTCCTCCCCTAGAGATTCGATGCAAGGAGATCCTTTATCTCCTTTCCTCTTTATATTTGCAATGGAAGGGTTAGGATGATTGTATCATAGGTCATGTATTCTTGGTAATTTAGTTGGACTCCATTTATATGGTGCAGATCTTCTTATCACGCATCAACAGTTTGTGAACAATGTGATTCTCTTTGGGCCTCTGACTTTGAAAGAAGCATAAGGAGTAATGAAAATCATGCAGACCTTCATGGATGCTTCAAGAACTATTGTAAACAAGGATAATACTAATATATTTATCTTCAATTGTTCAGAGTTTATTCAAATGAATCTAACTAGGAGTATAGGTTTCAAGAAGGGACACCTGCCTTCCAAGTATCTAGGGGTGCCTCTTGTTTTATATTTCAACCAAGTACTAAATTGGGAAGATCTAATCGAAAGGACTAGGAATAATGCCAACAATTGGGCGTTTTGAGATATTAACTTCCCAAGCCACATAATCCTCACCAAATTAGTGTTACAAGTAATATCAAATTATCAATTGGAAGTAATGCATATCCCCAAGGTATTTTATCAATGCCTTCGCTCGATGTGGAGTTATTTTATATGCAAAGGAGTAGCTAAAACAAGAAAGTGGGTCTTAGTAGGATGGGACAAAATGATAACACCAAAGTCGATGGGAGGATTAGGTCTCAGAGATCCAGAAATGATTAGCGTTGCCTACAGGTTGAAATTATGGTGTCTTTGGGTGCATAGAGGACATTAAATTTGGAAAGAAAATTGGATCAGGACGTATATACCTTTACACACACAGGAGGAATGATTATGTTTCCACGGATCCATCCAGGGATCTAGCATTTTGAATTGAGCACAGAAAGAAATCAAAGATATTGTTTATTGTTATGCTTTCTGGGAGGATAAGGGGTGAAAGATTGCATTCTTCTGGGAGGGTTCTTGGTAGCAACTCTCTCACATGGGGGAGATCGAGAAGCTCCAACCTATCCAAGATCTATCGATAGGTTTGGGTGCAAATAAGATAGAATATTTTTGGAAACCACTAGATGATAATCATCAATGGAGGAAATGGAAGGAAAAAAGCGATTGGCCTCAGACCTAAGTCACTTATCCTTGGGAAGAGTTCCAAGAAATAATAGACAGTCATAAGATTAGAGTGTCCCATAAATAGGATATCTTACGATGGGGGCAACAAACATCGAGTTATTTTTCACTCAATGTAGCATACTCCATTCTGGCATACTCTCAATTCAAGGATAAGGTAATGGTATGGAATCGTTTGTGGGATGGTCCATGGTGGCCAAAGTTCTCCACCTTCCTCTGGTTCATTGCTTAGGGGAGAAAACTTACCTGGGATCATCTATGTAAAAATATATATGAGGGCCCATCATATTGTCCATTATGTTTACAAGCAAAAGATTTAGGAGATCACATCTTCATTACTTGCCACTTCGTCGAGCGGATTTGCGAACAAGTTTCACATATATTCAGATGTAACCTACCTTATTCGGGTGATGTGAAAAATCTACTAGACCTATGGCTAGATATAAAGTTCAAAAATTTGATTGTACTGTGAGCTTGACGATTGTCTCTAGGATCTACCCTTTGGAACTTGTGGGAGGATCGGAACCTGAGATTTTTTAAAGGAAGAAATGGATAGTGATAACACTAAAGGAAATAATCCTTTAAAGCATAAGAGAGACCATTCTAACGTCTCCCCTCATTTCGAACAACTGGTAGATAGAGGAGTCTCAAGAAATTATCCTCAAGAACCTTGACTTGCACTCATCTATGCTTACCCCTAATCCATATTCTCCACGGTTTTCCTCCCATTTCACTGATAATTCATATACCCTACCCCCGAGATTTTTCATGAAACTAAGTTTCGATGGTGCCTCCAAGGGAAACCTGGGAGAGGTTGGATTTGGTGGCATAATTTCAAGACAATGAACACTATACCTTGCATTTTTATGCCTACTCTTGTGGTGTGACTACAAATAACCTAGCCGAATTTCTTGTAGTGAAGAAAGGCTTAAAAGTTGTGGTTAGAGAGGGCTACCATTTGATTCAAGTTCATGGCGAATCCCAAGTGGTTATACAATGTATACAGAAATTGTTGACTGTGCACCTAGTACACAAAATAGTTCATAGTTGGAATTTAAAAGAAGTGGTTACAAACATACAAACTTTATTATTACATTTTGATTATATTATTCCCTAGCATACACGACAGGACGACAACTGTGTAGCAGACATATTGGTGAACTAGAGTAGTCTTGAATGACATATTGCTTTGGATGATCCCTAGAGGGTTGCATCATTACGAGTGGAAATCCAAGAGGTAAAGTAGTGGGTATAACATGACAAATTTGCAGCGGTTTCTATCCCTAATGGGGGTTGTTGTCCTTGTCATAGCTCTGTCATGGAGAATGATTAATATGATTAATTGTGGAATGGTGCATGAGTTAGTTGGCCAAGGAATGAGAAAAATCCCTCCATTTGTCATATCCTCATCCTCACATGTCATATTCTCATTTATTTTTTTAGGGCTTACTTACCTAGGTCTTTTCGGAATAAATGCAGGAAGGTGGTCGCAAGTTTTGTGAAGTATGACATTTCTTTTTCTCTTCATTAGAAAACCTCACCAGTTGAAATAACAATGATCTTTCATGGAGGATTAGATGGGGGTAGTGGAGATCCTGACACAATGCTCACAAAGCTAATTCATGAGCATATCATTGTTGGGTTCTTTATGCTTGTTAAATAGTGTGCTCGAAAGTACACTTGTCCCTTCATGAATTTGGAATACCTTCACTTCTCCCGTCATCGGCTCAACCCCAACACGTTCGTGCCCCATTATATATGCATGAGAAATATAATAGGGTGGCAGCATATTTTTGCACTTAGTATTGTGGAAAAAGGTCTCAGACTATCATGTGGTTCTTGGTCATTCTGCATGGTTTGTTGGTGGGTCTCTTCTAGGTTCCTGGGAGGTTCATCTCTGCACGCTTACCTTTCCTCTTACAACATTTGTTCATGTTTTCAACTCAATGCCTTTGGATTCCTCTTTGTAGTCATGAGAATTTAAATATTCTCCAATGTTCTTCATGCTTTTTTTACATAATACAGGTATCGGTTCATGTTTTGAACTAGTGGTCGTATTACTGACTTCATCAAATCAAGTCTCAAATACTGTTGGAATTTATTTTCATTGCCCAGTATTGGTTTGTGTAGTTTGGTACCCTGGAACCTTCTCAATTTTGTTTTAATATTATTACATGATACTCAAGTTGAACTGGTGGTATTAGGGTGTTTGGTCTTGAATGGCTAGGCACCTCAGAGGTTGTGGTTTACAGGTTGGAGGTATGCCTTGTGTGTCTGTTTAAATTGATTTGATATCTTCTCCACTCTCTTGCTCTTTATATTCTAGATGAATTCCTCATTCTTTGGGTACATTTTAAATGCATAACTCTAAACCTAACTACCTGTGTTCCCTTTGTGTGAAGTCAATTGCCCCATTATCCCTTCCCCTCTGCTATTCTGGCACAGCGTCAAATATTTCCTAGTCGTCGTTTTCATGCACCTGACTCCTCTTCCTCTCGTCAATGGCACCTATTTGGTTGGGAGTCAATGGAAAACCACTTTGATTCAATTCCTCCTGAAGTAACAAACGAAATTCCTCATCTTGAAGTGAAGGAGTTCGATGATCGTCTCTACCTTTTTTACTCTAAGATTGGAGGAAATAGCCTCTAATGGATCCTAAACCCGGGAAAATTCAGGAAGTGCAGGATTCACTTTCTCAACTTCATCTCTTTTCATATAAAACTAGATACTTTTCTCCATATGGTCATATGTGACAAGTAGGTATGTTACACAACATTTTGTCACTGTTCCTGCAATCTCCATCTCGAACATTGGAGGATCATTTTTGTGACTAATAAGAAGTGTCATGCCTTGCAAAGACCATCATTGCACCCCTTTCCATGAGGAAAACATTACTTCTGTTGACAATTCCCTGAGCAGATCATCAAAAACACATGTTTTTGCCTTGGCACTAGTAGACCGTTATGCCCTCGCACCAATGAGGAAGATTAACACTGGGCCCCGCACGCATTGGCACTCTATCCCAATGATCTACCCACGCCAACCTGTTTATGGAATGTTTTTTAAATATAGAGGTGAATTTTCTATCCTAACAACTTCGTGGGTGAGTCAGCTGGAGTAGTTCGACTGAATAACCATGAACCCCCCCCTTTGGCCTCTTGTTTCCACATTTTGGGGAAACCTCCCAACGGATAAGGCCTCCCTTCCACCATTATATGGATCCCAACCTCCTCCTCTCCCTCTATAAATAAAGCTATCTCCCATTGATACACTAGTTGAACATTATAACTGAAAGGATAAAGAGAATTCCCGAACATTTCGCTAGAGAGATAGAACATAGAAAGAGACCTTTGTCAAGAGAGCTTAGGCTTATGTCCTCACCCCATCCGAATTCCCCAACAATCCTTCGAGACGCACTTTGACTGAACCCTATTAGAGGAGGTTGTGACGTCAAGGCTCTGGTTGTAACACTTTCTTCTATTTATATATATATACATGACTATTTTCTGGTTCCCATCTTGTGTTAATATGGTTTATTTGATGCAATATGCTTAACCCTCCTTGATTGGTTAGTTGATTACGAATGAAATCATTGTCTTGTATGTTGATCTTCGTGCAGGTATCCAAGCACTATTGCAGAAATATTGTGACTCGTCGAGACAGAGATCAAGAGGCCACCACCACGTTGGACTCTAGGTATGTAATTCTACCCCGTTGTTTTCATTCATTAATTAGGAACCTACACTTTAGCTTGTCTCTTTGTTGCTAGACCCACTCTAGGGCTAGAGGGATCGTCTCTGTCTACAGAGAGGATTTACCTTCCCAACAAATTGGCAACTTCGCTGGGGAATCAATGTGAGTTTGTCGTTTCATTGCCCATTGGGAATTTGCCTTGTCAAGTCGACTTCGGTCGTTTTCTTGCTTGTATATTTTTTTTTGCTTGCTTGATTGTCTGGAATTCTTCTGTTCAGCTCCAAAGTGTCAAGATTGACCTCTGCTCAATGGTTTTCTCCTCCCCCCATAATTATCTAGTTTGTCGCAAGTTTTCCTTGAACATTCGTGCCAATTGGTGCTTGTTGCTTTTGTTGTAGTAGTGTCAACCCTTGTTTGGCTCAGATTACCGCCTCACAGTCGCGCCGAATCCTATAGGATTTGGTTTGACCTTCTTACTGAGTTTTTGGTCAGTTGTGCTTAAATCTGGATTGTTTCCTTGATCTACAATTGGTCTTTTGGGGTTGTTTTGACTGCTGTAGACTTTCTCTTCTCAGGTGTTTGTCTATTCTCCCATTGGTGCAGCTCATAGACCTAGGGTTTCTAGGTGTCTTTTGCTCACTGAGCCTTCTTATTGAAGTTCGAGTCTTTTGGGATTTGGTCAGTTCGATTCCCTGGTCAGTTGTATTAGTATTTCTTGATTCTTTGAGTTTTTGGTTTGTTGAATGATTACTTTTGTGTTTTTTTTGACTCTCCATCTCTTCGCTTCGAGCATAGATTACATTTCTCATTTGGGTCATTTTGAAAGCCTTCACTTAGATTGAAAGAGTGCATCATTAGTTTTTTGTGCGTTTTTATGTCTGTATTGCTTTCAAATCATTCGTTTTGAGATCTCTACATTCATAATGTTCTAAACTAGTGTTCGATTTGATTTCTAATGTAATTAGTGCATTGTGTGCTTCATTCATTCAAAAACAAAAAAAAATTGCATTCTTTCGTTTGCATCAAAAATGAAAAGTTCTTTTGCATAACGAGCGCTTGATGAACTAGGAAAGAGTTTTTTGTTTTTTGTTTTGATTGTATTAGATGAATTAGGGGACTTATTCGTATGATTTCATTGTTTGTTGCTTTCTGAAATATCTCTATCCTTCTCTTAGTTAGCATTCAACGAACAAAAAATGGTGTTGTTTTGCATGTAGCTTGCATTTAAGAAATTTGAGATCAAATTCAGTAGGGCCTTGAAACTGAAACATTAATTCAATATCAAACTTTAAAATTTATTCAATCAATCTAAGGAAGCATTGGAACCTAACGCAAACATTTTTAGAAGTCTAGGCTAGTGACATGTTCTGGCGTCGTTAAACCTAGTAGCTGTCATTCACCACCTGGCTTTAGACAGCACAAGTACGGACTTGTGCTCCATGTACCATCGCGTATATAAAGGGAGACCCTCATAGGTTCAAATCCTTTATCCATAGGAAGCCGAGTCTGCCACCCTGTAACCGTGATACACCAAACACAACATTCGAGGAGACTATGTGCACGTACGTTAAGTCCTTGGTCATTTCTCTTTCATTTGATCACCAAGGTGTATATGCAGTTCACGGAAACTTGACACACCCTCTTTATTAGATTACTTGAGAAGTAATTTCAATCTTTTCGTGAATCCTTAAAAAGAGAAGAGATCACTGAGCACTTATCCTTTCATGCTCGTTTAAAATTGAAAGTGACTAGAGTCATCTTTGGTGTGTTTCTCGACTCTTAAAATATGAAACAACAAAGTTTTGTTCCAATGTTGTAAAATTAATTACCCATGATCACATGACCATTAAAAGTTATTTACTTGGCTTTTTTTTGTAATTCCTTAGAGTTTGATCTTGAAGCCTTGAATTGGCTATCTCATTTTCCTTCCTGTGTTGAAATATTGTCACAGTGGCGGAACCACCAGTTTCGTCATCTTCTTCACTGCCTCCTAGTGGTAATTCTTTTCCTGACGTTTATTTCGAAACCCCTCAGTCCACTAGGTCTATCGAGCTTGCGTAGCCTATTCTCCCAAGTGTTCAACCTCTCACTACCTGATCTCCTCATGAACAGTCAGTTGAGTTCAATTGGCCTCCTCAGGGTGCCTAGTCTGGTTTTGGAAGTGAGGAAGAATTCCCTCCTCTCACCTCGAGATCACCATTTTTAGCCACTGCCTTACCTCCTAGTCCTCGTCGTCTTTTTGAAGATATTACAGCTTCGTCAGATATGGATTCTTCGAGTCCTGTTGGTAGTGAATAAATGCCTGTTTCTACAGGGGGAATATCAGCTTTTCCCAGAACATCTTTCGCGTGTTTCTAGTCAATCTTCTCCTCCATCGATGTCACTTCCACCCGGTTATTGGACTTTGAGTCAAATTATTTCTGGTGTTGCGTCCATAGCACAATCCAGTACATCAACTCCTCCCAAGAGTTTGATCCTTCCTTCATTAGGAATGTCACCTTCGACACCTAGTTCATCAGCTATTGTCACATCTGTTCCAGTCCAACCTACTGTTTGTGTGGCTTCATCTGCACCAGTTGTTATGCGTCAATCATCAGGATATTTTCACACTTGTAGGTCTATCTTTCTTAATCCCACGTGTCCTGTCAATCCCGGCCTGGGTAAATCAAAACCTCGCACTGCGGAGGCCACACCTGCTTCTAGTGTGGCTACAACTTCCTCTGCTATTCCTGGCAGTCTTACTTTCGAAGAGTATCTATTGGTTGTTCAACATCATAACTCTCAGGGTTCTTAGCAACCCCAAGCTCCTGTCAATCCTCCACATCACTATGATGTCTTTGGTAACCCCATTTATTTGCCCCTTGTCAAACCAAATCAGGTTGTTTATCTGCCTCTGGCTGATCCCTATCGGACCATCCCTCATCGAGGGCTAGTAATACAAGGGAAACCCTCAGGTATACAAGGACAATCCTTGCAGGGACAACCTTATGGTCCGCAAGGACAACCCTTATAGGGTCAACCTTCGGTTCAGGAACCCTGCGGTCCTTCCGGTCAACCTCAATATCAATATCGACCAGGAGCATCTTATGTTCCTAGGGGTAAAATGTAACCACCACAGGGACAACCTTTTGTGAAAAAGCAGCAGCCTTATGTCCAGCAAGGCCAAAATTTTATACAGCAAGGACAACCCTACGGTCCTGCTCAGGGTCAACCTGGTTATCAGGGACAACTTGGTCCATCGCAACCATCGGGCCAGCCCCTTCCACAAGGGAAACTCGGTGGCCCTTAGTATCCAGGCCAACCTGCTCAGCAGGGACAGCTTGCCCAGCCTCAGCAGCTGATTCAACCTTCTCAACCCGCTCAGCAACCGGTTCAACCTGTTCAACCAGCACAACAGCCAGTTCAACCTGCTCAGCAGGGTCCACCTGCTCAACCTCAAGGCGCTACTTACCCTCCTCAATGTCAATATCAAGTGGTATATAGTGCGCCCCAAGGTTTCACTTAGTACCCTCAAAATCAATCCCAGATGGTGTATAATCCACCTCAAAGCAATGCTTACATTTCGCAACAGAATCCATACATTGCTAAAAAAGGACCTCAATGGTATGTTCAGAATCAATATCCTAGTCCTCAACCCCAGTATGGGTAGAACTATCAAGCTTATAACCCCTATGGTCATAATCCTCCAGGACAAAACATATGGGGGAAAAATTTCTCCTAGACTGGGTGGAATGCTAACACGGGTCCTTATCAAAGACCTCCGATGCCTTTTAATCCTCAATTACCATTTCTCTCTACGTTGGAACTACCAGATGTGTCAAAGTTAATGAACGACCTGATTCTTCATAACCCGTATTGGCCTCCAGTTCCAACCAAGATTCCTGGTGATTTTCCTAAGTTTGATGGAAAGGCCGGAGAAGACCCCCAAGCGCATGTTATGACCTACCATTTGTGGTGTTCCTCTAACTCTTGAGTTGATGATTCCATCTGACTCCGTATTTTCCAACAGACTCTTACTGGCGCTGCTACAAAGTGGTACATTGAATTACCTCGTGGCATCTTTAAAGATTTCAACTCTTTAGCCATGGCATTTCTTACACATTTTTAGTTACCGGTTCGTTATGAGACCAGGACGCACCTCCTCACATCCTTGAAACAGGACCGAGCTACTCATATCTCGAATCATATTCAAGAATGGAGGCGTCATCATCACTTGATCAAGTTTGATATTCCTTATCAGCTTCTAACTGATTGGTTCACTACCTCATTTTTCAATCAAATCGCTAAAGACATAGTTATGGGGGCATGTGTAACCAAAGAACAGACCATCTCTCGTGCCCAGTACCTTGATCTTGTGTACTCTCAGTCTGGCACGTTGTATGATATCTTGCCTGATGCTCCTCAACCTGGAACTTCCAAAGCACTGGTGACGCCATCTGTCAACGGTATCATTGGTTCCGTGTCTCAAAATTCTCGGAAGTCTTCTCCATCAAACCTTGGGAAGAAAAATTATAATCCTTCCAATGATTCTACTTCTTAGCCTACCCGAATTCTAGAAAAACCGTGAAAGTCAATGCCGTTCAGGCCAATCTAGCGGATAAGACTTCGAAGGGGAAAAAGAAGGGTAAAGGTAAGGCCAAAGCCGATACCCCGAAACAAGATTTGTCTAAACCTCATGCTGATGATGGTTCACAGCATAAGTTGAAGTACCCTTGTTTTATTTGTGACGAAGAGCACTACACCAAGGATTGTCCTCAACGAGCCGAAGTAAGTAGATTTATCAAAGGCACCCAGGGAACTATAGCTTTTCTCAAAGAACATTTTCCATCACAACAGACCTAGATGGTAGAGCAACCTCAGTCCTCTGCCCCATTTGGTTCTCAGGTTTTCATGATGAAAATTTCTGCATCTATTTCTATCGCTAATCAATCGAAATATTATAATGGATCGCGTCAGGCAGTGGGGAAAGAGATCGTTGATGGTCCTCCTCCTCTGCCTACTTCTAGCCCTCTTCGGATTGAAAGGCCCAGTACTAAGACTATTGTACGACCACCTTCCAAAGGTGTACTTCGTAATTCTTCTTACAATCCCAACGTCCGTGCTGCTCAACATTACAATATTGTTGAGGATCTAGCTCAGGTGCCATCTACAATGTCTGCATTAGAATTAATTTAGAGTTGCCCATCTCAATGGAAGGCTTTGTTATCTGCAATCGGTGGGGTTGATCCTGTTGATTCTAGCCTTCTTGCTTTCAACTTGGAGAATTTCGTCCCACGACTCCCGTACCAAATTGCGCTCATCATACAATTTGGTATTAATTGTCTGAATATCCATCAGGAGGTTGTGGAAGAGGGTGCATCTATGTGCATCATGTCATTTTCTTGAGAGAAAGCCATTGGTTGTCTGGCTCTAAATTCATCACCAAATTCCCTTCAAGCATTTGATGGAAGAGAATCTAAACCCCTTGGTGTTCTTGCTAGTTTTCTGATTACTCTAGAAGGGAAGATGGTCAATGTCGAGGTTGAAGTAGACGCCAAGCTCAATTACAATCTTCTCCGCGGTTGTAGTTGGACTCACACCATGCTATGCGTTCTGTCCACTCTCTTTCGTGTTTTGAAATTCCCACACGAAGGAAAGATTGTTACTGTTGATCAATTATCGTTCTTCACTTCTTCTCTCGAGAACAACATTCCATATGTGGATCAAATTCCTGCTCCCTACGAGAGTGTAGGGCCGGGTCTCTTCAAATATCCTGCCCTCATGGGTATTTTTCCTCTTCCTCCACCCAATACTGTTCAGATTAATATGATCTCTCGGTATGATGACCCATAGATCATCCCTTTGCTTGAATAGATCGATTCTTTCAGAGATTCGATGTCGTTAAGTCCGATCAAGACAAACTATTGTGAACTTATTTCAGCTTCGGAGCCTCCGCCTTCTGATCATGCTCCTTTGAGCATGTCTCTTGACACTTATTCTCAATCCCCTTGGCTCAGCGATTTGGATTTTCCCGATCCCTTGAAAGAGATATTTCGCTCTGATGAAGCCATTGTGGAAACTATGTCTCTTGAGGATCTTTCGTGGGATGATAGTCATCATCGTTCCTCGTTCATGCCTGGTCTTAGAGCCATGTCTATGTTTCTTGAGAGGTTTTCTTCTCAGGTTCCTTCTCCTCCACTTCAAAGGCCTATTCTGACACACGAAGTTTTTACGAAGGGTAACTTGAGTAATATCACACAAATGATGCCTATCGACATTTCCGTGAAAATAGGAATTGTCGAGAGCATCCAAATCGGGGTCACCTATTCTTCAGATGAAGTTCAGGTCTATACTAGCCTTTTTCGCAAGTTCCGCGGCGTCTTTTCATGGTCCTATGAAGAGATGCAAGGCATTGATCCTAGTATAGTGGTGCATGAGATTCCTACCTACCTTGGTTCGAAGCCTGTTCATCAGCGCCTTCATCGTGTGCACCCTAGAAAGGCTACCGCCATTAAGGGTGAAGTTGAAAAACTTCTAAAAGCTGGTTTTATCTATCCTATTCCCTTGACAGAATGGGTGTCCAATATTGTCCCTGTGGATAAGAAACAGGGCACCATTCGGGTTTGTGTTGATTATCGTGACATAAACCGGGCCTGTCCTAAGGATACTTATCCTACTCCCTTTATTGATCAAATCATTGATGACTGCGCTGGGAGTGATATTTTTTCCCTCATGGATGACTTTTCTGGCTATAACCAAATTAAAATTCTCCTAACCGATCAATATAAGATTGCCTTCATCTGTCCCTGGGGTACTTTCGCATATAAGAAGCTCCCTTTTGGCTTGAAGAATGTTGGGGCCACATTTTAGCGAGCGATTTCATATGCTTTTCATGATATTAAACACATTTTTCAGTCGTATCTTGATGATCTTCCAATTCGTTCAACTAAATGTAAGGACCACCCTGACCATCTCTGTCATATATTTCTTCATTGTCGACGCTATAACATCTGGTTAAATCCACATAAGTGCGTATTCTGCATTAATTCTGGTAGACTCTTGGGGTTTATCGTTTCCAAAGTTGGGATTCGCCTCGATCCGCTCAAATTTGAGGCTATCGTTAATCTCCCCTCTCCATCCTCATTACATCAGCTGCAGAGTCTGTAGGGGAAGGCTAATTTTTTACGTCATTTTATACCTAACTATGCCGAAGTGGCTAAAGGATTCACGTGAGTACTAAAGCAAGGCGTCTTATTCCTTTGGGATGAGATCGCCCAAGAGTCTTTCGATGCTCTGAAGACGTTGCTTTTCAATGCTCCTATGTTGTGTCCTTCGAACTATCATCGCGATTTTTCCCTCTATTTAGCCGTCGCTTTCAGCACGATTGCCATGGTTTTGGTGCAAGACGATGATGACGATGATGAGCATGTTATTTAATACCTCTCTCATAACCTTCTTGATCCTGAAACGCGTTATGTACATGTCGAGAAGTTAGTGTTAGTTGCGGTTCAAGAAATTCAACGTTTTCGTCATTACATCCTGTTGCGTACTATGACTGTGATTTCTGATTGCAACCCTATGACCTATATATTGTCTCGACAATTGCTGGGGGGAAAGTACTCAAAGTGGATTGTCATCCTCGAAGAGTTCGATTTGGAATTTAATACTACCAAGTCGAAGAAATCATTAGTCTTTGTCGATCTGATCTGCTCCCTCCCCTCTGACTCCGCTCCGTCTGGTTCTAAGGAATGCATTCCGGATGATTCGATTTTTATAATTAGCACCCTCAATCCTTGGTACAATTATATCATCGTATATCTTCAGACTTCTACCTTTAGATTTGAGTTGACAAAGGATGCTCGCCGACGCATCCGTCATCAATCGCAACCTTATCGTATAGTCGAAGATACACTCTACCGCATCGTATTTGACTCCATTCTCCGCCGGTGTTTGACTCTCGAGGAGGCTGAGAAAGCCTTGAATGATTGTCACAGTGGTGCCTGTGGCAGTCACATGTCTGTTTATGCCACTGCATAGAATATTCTTCGTGCTAGGTATTTCTAGCCCTCCATCTTCAAGGACTACATTGTTTTTGTCCATAAATTTCATGATTGCCAGATCTATTAGCGCAAGATTCACACGTCGCCTTCCCATCTCCACCCTGTCATTAACGTTGGTCCCTTTGCGAAGTGGGGCATCAATTTTATGACGTGTAACCCTCACTCATCTAGGGGGCATGCTTATATCATTGTATCCATTGACTACTTCACCAAATGGGTCGAAGCAATGCCTACACTTATGGCTGACGGTAAGACAAAAACTCAGTTCATATTAAATCACATCATTTCTAGGTTTGGTGTCCCTCAAGCCATCATTACCGATCATGGTTCCCATTTTCGGCATTATACGGTGGCAGAGTTGACTTCCGAGTTGGGCTTGCGTCACGACAGCTCAACGCCGTACTATCCTCAGGCCAATGGCTAGGTTGAAGCTGTGAATAGAGCTCTTGTCACCATGCTTCAATGTACAATGGGGATGCACAAATCTAACTGGCATCTCATGTTATTTTCAGCTCTTTGGGCATATCGAACCTTAGTTAAGGATGCGACCGGATTCACTCCATTTCATATTTTTTACGGTCTGGAAGCTACCCTTCCAATTGAGTTTGAAATACCTTCACTCAAGTTGGTTGTTGAATTGCTGCCAAACACTTCGCCAGAAGAAGAGTGTCTTCTCTACTTAGAAAGGCTAGATGAAACTCGCCGCTTTGTTGCTTTGGTCATCGAGGCACAAAAGAAGCGGTTCAAAGCTCATTTTGACCAGTCGGTTTCCCCTCACTCCTTCGTAGAAGGATACCTCGTCCTCTTGTATGACCAAGCTCATGATAAGCTAGGGTTAGGTAAATTTCAACCCATGTGGCATGGGCCCTACATTGTTAAATGTGTCTTGCAGAATGGGGCCTATGAGCTCATTGATTACGGAGGTCATCCTCTGGATCAGCCCATAAATGGGTTGTATCTCAAAAAATATTATGCATGATTCATTCATGCATGTGTTGTGTACATAGGTGTTCTTTTAATTTTTGTACATTTTTGGATTGGTGTGCTTTGCGAGTGTTTTCCTACTTATTGGGTCGTTGCTTATTGTGTAGATGTCTATTACACCTTATGTCGGTTTCGCGGATGTTGCTTCCCGCAATACCCGGAACTTACTTCGGCAACCTGGGTGATTTATGATCCTGCTGGTGAATTGATAGATCTTCAAGGTATTTTTCTAGGATGAGCTTGAAACAATATCGTTGAGTATAGTGTTGTCATTGAACTATTAACCGAGGTAATTTCCCTCGGAATTCGTGCATTGGTTGTAAATCTAGACTTACAACTTCTCATTCTTCAACTTAATGGACATTATTCAGTTAGAAACCCTCAGATTTTAAGGTTGTATTTACATGTTTGTTTGCTAGAAAGACATCTTGATTACATTACATATCAACATATTCCTAGGCGAATGAATGCATTAACTGATACAGTGGCTAACATTGTATTAGATAGACATTTGCGCAATTTGTAAAATCATCATCACATGAAAAATATCCATATAGGAAAATATATGTATATATCAAATGTTTGCATAAGTGTGCATCATAAAGTTCAAAAATATGTGTGTTTCTGTTACATCTTGAGACATCATGTCTCTCAAAAACTATGCAAAAATATAACCTAGGTGTCTAATCGGCGTGATGCTCATGATAGCATGTCACTACCCGTACAAGCCCCCTCAGAAAGCGGTGAACTCGGTTTGACACCCCTACAGTATGACTCTGGTATGCACGAGGAACATCATCGAATCGCGCATAGTCTGGGACCCCACGAGAGATTCCCTCCTGGTTGCACACGATTTCCTCCTCCTCACCTCCCTCACCATGAGGGGCAATATCAAAGTCACGAGGGATCCGCCTCGCTATCGGAGACATACCTACAGGTTTCTTTGGGCCAACATCTACAAATGTGTGGATTTAATGTCAGAACATACATAACAAAAAAAATCATAATACTCGTGAGAATAAAAATGAGTCTTACCAAGTGCTTCATCCCAATCCTCTCCTTCTGGGAGTGGGAGGTCCAGATCACTAGTCAAATCTGTGCCAGTGTAGGGCCAATCCTCCACGACAATCAGTTGTTGGTGGAGCGAATAAAAAAACTCCAGTCTCCAGGACATCTGTTGACTGCCCCCTGACCTTGGCATCAGAGATGCCCAATGGGCCATTCATGGCTTCTGTGTTGGTGGTGTCAGAACTATCACTTCTTGTCGCTAAAAAATTGGTAGTCATTCCAGGATGAACAATACCAGGATAGATCCATGTCCGAACTAATTTAGTTTGGTCTTCTTGCATTTTTTCAGTTGACGTTTCATATTGATCGTCACTGCCTCTGCCCAGTTGTAGAGGGTCAGTTTCAGATAGTCTACTGCAAGAATTAACTGTGTCTTTGTTGCTTCGTGTGGTGCTTGCGATCCTACAGCTCGCGTAATGGTGTGCAACACTACTTTTAGTGCCAAATCTGGAATTTTCTAGATATCCTTTTTTCCACTTCCTGATCCTTTTCTGGCCCCTGGACATACTCTGTCGATCACCATGCTCATGTTCTTCATGGTGGACTGGGTGCCGGTCTGGACTGGTGTTTCCACCCTTCGCGACAACCCTGTGATGAAATAAATGTTTGAAACATCAATCTCAAGTTCTTGATCACAAAGAATGAATTTTTCCTAATCCTCATCCTAGATACTGATCAAGTATTGTAGAAACTCTGGTTGAGCTCTGAGGCACGGTGTCATGAAGAATTTTTTCAGTCCACAATCTCTGAGAGCTTCCATGCATCTTTCATTTTCCATGGCAAGCTCATCTTCGTCACTATGTTCTCGTTCCTTCCATTCGATCACCATTTTGCCGCTTCACACCTGCAAACATGGTCATATGAACCTCATTAGCCAAATTAAGAGCTTTTGATTTGTGAAATTGGACTTACTTGCTTGCATTCATAATCTTAAATGGTTTGCGCGGTTGGCGCTATTGTTTTAGAAACAGTCGCGCCAATGGGCGCTCCCCAGTTCAGAAACTTGGGCGATTGGCGTGAGTCTATGCCCGATACTCGTGCCAACCAGATGCCCTATTTTTTACAAATTGCCCCACAAAATTCCAAATTTGGGGTTGCAGATAATGAAACAGGAATCAAAATACAGGGAAGGATGTCGACTCTTACCTAGAATTGATGGATTCGAGGTTGGTCTGCCGGATTTCCCGCTATTTCCGCCGCACAATCACAGTTTAAAAAGGGTAACTATTGCTCCACAAGAGGTAAAAGTGAAAAGTAATTATTTTTTACAATTTTTGGCATTTTATAACTTTTCGAAACCCTAATTATGTTTTAAGACATATTTTTCGATTATTTCACTATGTTATTTCTAAAAATGGGTTTTACGTTTGTCTCTTTTGCAACGGTAGGTAATTAATGAGATAGAAATGAAGTAACGAGTTGTATTTTATACTTTTTCGGACTCGGTAAAAACACGAAAAAGTCACTACTGGAGTCATCTTTCAGCTCTTTTCTGACTCTCTAAAACTGAAAAATATTGTCGAGACTCTTCTCGTTTTGAACTCGTTAAATGGTTGCGAAACAATATCTACCCAATATACATTTACCCCTTTTTCGGGCTGGGATATATTATTTACGAAAAAGGAATACCTTAGCCTATCGCGACTAAGAGGTTCTTTCAGATATTGTTTTCTACCTTTTCGAATCTAAGGGACTATATACGAAAAGGGACTTGCTGGAGTTTTCTTTTTCTGCTTCTTTTCAAACTCTCTAAACATGAAAAGATGTTTAGTTCTTCCTTTGTCAAACTCGTTAAACCCTGATGACATCGGACATCGTCACCATGACGTACCCGAGTTCCTCCTTCCTAGGGCTCGTAAAATGTACTAGGATGGATTTGTCCGAAGGAAAAACTTACATTACAAGCATATGCTATCCCCTTCAAGCTTGTTTTTCAAAAATAATTGGGGTACTCACCAGAAATGGTAGGGGAAAATGGAACCAATTCTTAAATGTGTCGGCAGTATGTCACTCTTGAACATGACACTCGTCTGCATTCGTGTCGAGTTGGGGAAATCTCATTTCGTCATTTTTGCCTCCATGCTTTTGGGTAATCTGTTTTAACCTCTCATATGCTCTTTGCCACGTCATCATGACCTCAAATCCCTTGATGTCAAATGTTGCCAAATGCAGAGTCGTGTCACTGATATGTTCAAGAGAATTTTTCCTTTGCAGTTTTCAACCTTCCTCTGTTTCTCTGCTGGTCCTGATTCATTATCATCATGTTCCTTTGTCTCATGTCAATGATGTGGGAAAAATTATGGCCCTCCTTCGACCGGGTCACTTCCTGTCAACTTCAGCTCATTATCCAGGAAGTTGATCTAGAGACTCCCTTCCGGTACCTTGGAGCTTGCATGCATCAATGGCAAGTTCTTCACATTTGATGATAGATCCACATCATTGGCCTTCAATCGAGTGATTCTATGGGTGTTCGACGCCAGATCACTGTTCACATTCCGTGGATTGTACCTCTTGTACCTTGAGAGCCATTGTCATTATTGGTGGTTTCTCTCGTGCCTATTAACAACTTTCATCAATGGCTATTAATCAGGTGTTTTTCTTACATGTTCAACTTCAGCTCACATATTCACATGCTTGAATCTGTACTTGTTCGGGTCGAGATGGAGCGCAAGACCCTGGGTTTTGTCTGATAAGATCCAGGCTACGAGATATTATGGTTTATCATGACTTTATACATGACTCTTTTGATTGGATGGCTGCGACCATACCTGAGTCTATTTGTTGATCCTTACTGTTGGATGGCTACGTCCATACCTCGGATCTCAGTTTATATATGTACTCTATTATGGATGGTTGCGCCCATGCCACATATTCGTGTATCAAATATATTAGTTGTATTTTTAATTGCAGGTATTCATACATCGGTATTTGGTTTGAAAGTGTTCTCATAAAGCATTTCACCCCTCCCTCTCTCTTAGACCTCATGCTTTAGGGGGCATCTGTTACACAACATTTTGTCACTGTCCCTACAATCCCCATCCCACACATTGGAGGATAATTTCTGTGACTAATAAGAAGTGCCATGCCTTTCAAAGACCATCATTTCACCCCTTTTCATGAGGACACCATTCCTTCTGTTGAAAATTCCCTGAGAAGATCATCAAAAACACATGTTTTTTCCTTGGCACTAGTAGACCGTTATGCCCTCGCGCCAATGAGGAAGATTAACACTGGGCCCCATGCCCATTGGCTCTCTATCCCAGTGAGCTACCCATGCCAACCTGTTTATGGAATTTTTTTTAAATATAGAGGCAAAGTTTCTATCCTAACAACTTCGTGGGCGAGTCTGCTGGAGTGGTTTGACTGAATAACCATGAACCCCCTCCTTTGGCCTCTTGTTTCCACTTTTTAGGGAAACCTCCCAAGGGATAAGGCCTCCCTTCCACCATTGTAGGGATCCCAACCTCCTCCTCTCCCTATATAAATAAAGCTATCTCCCATTGATACACTAGCCGAACATTATAGTTGAAAGGCTGAAGAGAATTCCTGAACATTTCGCTAGAGAGATAGAACATAGAAAGAGACCTTTGTTGAGAGAGCTTAGGTTTGTGTCTTCATCCCATTCGAATTCCCCGACGATCCTTCGAGACGCGCTTCGACTGAACCCTGCTAGAGGAGGCTACGACGTCAAGGCTCCGGTCGTAACTCTTTCTTCTATTTATATATATACATGACTATTGTCTGGTTCCCATCTTGTGTTAATATGGTTTATTTGATGCAATATGCTTAACCCTCCTTGACTGGTTAATTGATTATGAATGAAATAATTGTCTTGTATGCTGCTCTTGTTTGCTGATCTTCGTGCAGGTATCTGAGCATTGTTGCAAAAAGAATGTGACCTGTCGAGACAAAGATCAAGAGGCCACCACCACTATAATGAAGACAGCGTTGGACTCCAGGTAGGTCAATCTACCTCGTCCTTTTCATTCATTAATTAGGAACCTAAACTTTATCTTGTCACTTTGTTGCTAGACCCACTCTAGGGCTAGAGGGATCGTCTTTGTCCGCAGAGAGGATTTACCTTCCCAACAAGGTAGACAACTACAAACTCTTTTTAGGTCAAGAGGAGCTCAAGAGAATTCTATGAGACATCTGCTACAATTTAGACGACATAGTGGCTAAACTAAAAAAGGTAGAGAGGTTTGTGGTTTTAGATTCCAGCATAGAGTCTGATGAGCAGTACGAAGCACCAATAGTTATAAATTCTCTTGTTCAGAACTCTCCCTTCCAAAAATCCTCTCCACTTTCTTTGATCGTCATTTCTTATTAATGGTTTCCCATTACTAGTTTCGCTCTCATCCTCACAGTTGGTCCTTGGCACAACATTATGGCACAAAGTTTGATTTTGGTTCTCTCCTTCCAGACGTAGTTTGGCACGGCACCTCCTGACTCAGTTTGTTTTGGGGTGTGTTTTGGATGTACCTCCATGGTTTTCATCATGTTGACATAGCACCAGCAGGTTTGGCCTTATCATTTTCTAGTTTTTATGTTTCTATATTATGTAAACTCTCAAAGTAACAATGCTCAATCCTAGTTTGTATGTAAATGAAGCTTTGTCTCTGGCATACTTCGAATTTTGTTCTAGATCTCAATAGCAGTTAGGAATTTTGTTGGGTACCCCTGGTTGCAGTTACTACCTCCTAGGGTCTTTCTTTTGGAAAGTCTAGTTAGTTATACATGCAAACTATTTTTCCCTTAATGGAAAATATTTGAAAAAATCTTACAAAAAAAAAAAATGTTATATGGTAATTAAACAAAATTTATGTTTTGTTTTTATATGACATTTAAAAAGTATTTATGTTTTTGTACAAATGAATTGTACAAACAATTCATTATTATTGATTATATTTAAAAAAATACTTATATGTATAGAATAAAAAAAAGTTATATGTTTTAGCTATAGAATATATATATATATATATAGTGTAAAAAATCAAGCCACTTATTTATATTCTTTGAGAATGTCAAATCTAGGATATTGTTTAGGTTAAAAAAAGGGAGGGGGAGGGGGAGGGGGAGCGGGGGGGGGGATGTGTTATGTACTTGAGCATTCCACTCTTTTTTTTTGCAACTATGACACAAAAATCATGCCTTTGATTAACCTTTCTACTATGCATTTTTGGTATTTTAGTGGGTCATGGTCATGGTATACACTCAAAAAATAATACTTTTTCCTCTTGGTGTTTTTTGGAATATCCTATGCATTGCAATTATCCATTGACAATTCTAGTTTCAAAGCACTCATGAAGAATGCATTTATTGTATATATATATTTGTGTGTGTGTCCCTTACATTTCTATCAATACTTCCATATATATGTGTGCGCGTGTGTGGAATATGATATTATGTATTGAAATGTCAAATAAAGAGTAGGACAAAAAAACTTAACAATTTTTTTTTTATGTTGTTGTGTTCCACCTTCCCCTGTTTTCCCTTTCTTATTTTTCTTTTTAGATATGTTTAACAAATATCAGGTCGATATGAATCTTATATATGTATTCATCTAAATATAGTGTTTCTCTTGAATACCTTATATTCTATGGATATGGATATATATATATTCCTTGTGATTTAAATACTTAATGTAATTCTCTGTGGTTTAAACTATTTCTCTTTTTTTGCTATATTTCAATTAAAATGAACATAGAGTCTACTTGTATTTATATATTTTTTCATAATTTAATATTGGAAAATGTTTATCTTATTTTATTTTGACACATTGTTTTATTGTTCAAAGTATGTCAAGAATATTGACATATTCGTTAACACTTGGAATTGTTTTGAATCTGAATTAGACAGTCGTGCAAGCTTAGTGCTTGCTTGGATTGTCTTTCATTTATACCTATTAGTACATTGCACATTAATTGTTATGTGATTGTTGTGAAATGCTTGCATGTTATTAGTTTTTTTCTATTTGAATGTATTTTTATGTTTTCCTTCTCTTTCACAAGGTGTTGAAAATTATATGTTCAGATTGCCTTATAGCTTCTACTTTTTTCCTTTGTCCCAGAAACAAGTGAAGTTGTTTGCTTGAGAAATAAGCAAATATATAACAGAGACAATCCTTTTAGTCGTAAGAAAAACTAATTTTTCCTTTGACACTCCACCATATTTTCCCATTGGGCCACATGATGAAGGAAAATTTGTTTGCACACTAAATGAATCAACTTGGAAAGAAGTTGATTTCAAGTTATCTAGATTCAACTTATATATACTATAGCCTTTTTCATACTATTCAGGTGATTGTATTTTTTATTCTCTTGTTTTTGTTCTTCACTTCTGTTATACCTCAATTTAAATATGAGAAGGAATTCTTAATCACTTTTTCCATTTCCTGAGTTACCGACATGATGTTCCTTTGCAATCATTGCATATTGAACTAAGTCTTGAATATCTTGAAGAGTTGCACCATGTTAGTGATGTTGATACATATTTGCAAGGAACCTCTACACCTTATTTTCACTAAATTTCTCCTGCAATTAGCTTATGGGGAGAAGTTTTTTGCATCAAATGGTTCTCTAATTAGTTGTTAGTTCCAATGAATGTTTGGTTATTCACAAATGAGAAACCTTACCTTTGGTTCAATCAACAAATTGATGGTTATAAATATAATATTTTATTGTAAAACCAAAATCATGTGTGTGGCCACTTTGAACTTCTCTTGTTTTATTGTGTAATAGACAACACAACTTCCATTCTTGTATTGGTTGCTTAATGCAATTTTCTATGCCAATGTTCTTATGAAAAATATGACATGATTTCAATTGAAAAAATCCTATCACAACAACGATTTTTTATCTACATTGTTAATGACTCCCATAACTCATTGTTTGAATCTATCTATGCACTTACACCATGGTTTAAAATGGTTGCTCTCAGAAAAAATTTGGCGCAAAGTTTTTTTAGTTGTTTTTTTCAAAATGACATTAGAGATATTAAATGTTTGCAACATCATATTAATCCTAGAATCATCCAAAAATAACAATGTATCAATTATTAGCAAGATTATATTATTTATTTATCAATGTCACGTGCAAATGGACATATAGAAGGAAACACTTCTAAAATCCAATGAATATGTGAACTACTTAATGTTAGCATATATACATTTGGAATTCATAAATCAACAATATTACTCTCATATTTTATCCATAAAAAACTACATCAAAAGTGTTATGCCTTATGTGCATTCCATTTTCCATGCCGCATATGTATTATTATGCACTTTTGCAAATAAATAATTCCAATGGTGTCAACCACATTGACGGTGAATAAATAACACTTAAATCAATGTCAAAGGAAAATAATTACAATGTTGTGCTTGTTGTTGATTCTAAACATCTTGCTCTTTCCTAGAGTTCCAATCAATTGACAAAATAACATTAAAAAATAAAATATTTATCAGGTTTCTTGAAGATCACAAACTATTAGAACAACATATAGATTGTTTTTCATTTAGCAAGGAAATTAGTAAACTGGTCTCTAATGCTTTCCCTAGCAAAACTATTGAGAAATTTGGTTGATTGCATTGATTAAAATCAGAAATGTGAGCAAAGGGTGTTGTGTTAAATTAAGAACAAGCATGTTGTGTTTGTGACAAATTGCATTTTTCAAAAGAAATGTGAAACATTGACACACTCACATTGTTAGCTCTAGCTAGTTTTTTTCTTGTAATAGAAATAAAATCCGTCAAAATCAATGACCGTAATTTCAAATCTTGCAATGTTGCAGCTCTCAATGAAAATTTGCCTACATTTGTGTCGCCTCTGCAAATTCATCAAAATACGATATTGTTGCAAAGTTGACACCTTTCGAGGAAATATTGGTAGGACCAAGAATGGCCTTTGCACAAATAATGAAATTGGGTACAAAAGATCACATATTGGGTTAACATGCACAATTATAAAAGTTCCTTCCAATTTGGATAGAGTACAAACAACCTTAACTAGAAATATCAATGTGTTAGTGTGAATTCTAATCGCAAGCGTACGAAAAAATCTCACTTTAGCTGCACATTACAAACAGCCCTAACATCAAAGATGGCTGTCAATTTCCTTAAATCTGTAGTTAGTGATCAGAATAAATGCTACAAAAATCCAGATCTATGCAGTTAAAAACATTAAACAACAAAAATAAGCAAGAGTTGCTCCATGCATCCAATGGACAAGACAAGAATTTTTAAGGAATTTTTTGTATTATGAAACCTGGGAAGGGAACATAGAAATATGTTACCAGTCCCCCTCAATGGGATGGGTTATTGTATGTCCTCAACGCTTCAGATCTAATATCTCTCTCTCTTGATGGTGCAGAAAACCCAGACAAAAATGGAACTCAAAAGGAAGCTCACAAGAAAAAGTAGAAAAATATAACAATGATGGAGGATCAAAGTTAGACCAAAAGTATAGATCAAAGGGTGATCTTAAGGCAACAAAAGGTAGTGAATGAATGGAATAACCCTTCTATTTATAACAAAATATTGAGTTAGTCTAGATATTGTTGCATAATTAAAATATTATTAACCAAATCTAGATCCAACTTTTATGTAATATTTTATTATTTTTGTTGGAAGGAAAAAGAACTTGAATTTGGTCAAATCCCTTTATTTAGAAATAATAATAAAAATAAATGATTTATTTATTATTTTAAGAATGTGGTTGAGTAATAATTAAATAAATAGTGACTTATTCAATTATTTATAAATGATGTAGTCAAATTTAACAAGGAATATTATTAAATAATGTTTTAAATAATTATTCCTAAAAAATAATAAGATAAATAATGATTTATCTAATTAATTTTCATCTTTTGGGTTAAATATGACCAGGAATATTAATTAAACAATGGTTTAATTAATTATCACTTGATCTAAAATGACTGTATTAGTTTTTTTGTGCTAAGTATCTTTCAGTTTTAAAAACATGTGCATAATCAATTCATTAGTTTTCATAAGGATTAAGGAGTTTTTCCATGATTTTTAGATGATTTTTAGTAAATCAGAAGCATAAATAAAGCATAAATAACATTGAACAGTAGCATAAAACAGAGAAATAAGTCACCACATGAAATCTACATAGCAGGCATGATGAAGCATTTCACCCCTCCTAGGCTACATCTGCTGGTCCAGCTCCCAATGGCTTGTCCATCTTTCATTATGCTCAAAAATTTTCTATTATATGTAGTTATAGTGCTCTAATGGTTTTTTTCTCTACACCAATGGATCCTGAATGCTCCAATTAGTCAAAAATGACTCTTCATTCACTCAGAATGGTCGAAAATTGGGCCTCCTACACTTTTTCCCAGTATCTCCTAGGAAATCTCCACTAAAAATGGTGAACTCCACTTAATTGGATTTAATTCTAGGTAGAACGCCAAAAATGGCATACCCCTAACTCCTCCACCAAAAATGACTGCATATTAAATGTTGCAGTTGGGTGATGGCCACATGCGCACCCCAAACCGCGGGTTATCATAATGGATAGCGGAACTCGTGTTAATAACTATGGTTGAAAGAGTTAAACCCCGAGTTGATAGCTGTCAGGTTAGCCTGACCACGAGGGGAGTTTTCGTTTAACATTTGACATGTGAAAATACATATAGGGGACCGCTGGCGGGTTGGGACTGCCGGCGGTTCCCAACCCCCAAATCGAATTGCAATACAACATAAATGTAACCTGTGTCTTATGATTGTTAAGAAACATTGCAGAGAGTAGTTGGTAAGCCATGTGCGTTCCCGGAGGGAGGTCAGGGGGTTGAGCCTTGCGGCCTCTAACAAAATTTTACAATGCCATGTCAGGGACACGTGGCGGCCTCAGGGCTAGCCACGTGGCACCCTCTAATTGGATCTTCCAAACCGTACCTTCAAATAGAAAATTGACACTCGTCATCCAGTGATTGGTCCTGAGAAAGGAATATTCTCTTTTGCTGACTATGCATCCTAGTCAAACCTAGTCAAATTGTCGCAATTTTAATTGTTTGGCATTTCGATCAAAATGCAATATATTCCTCATACGACATCGGTTTTTTGAACAGTTTGCGGTGTCGGAATCAGGAAGATGAGATATACACAACCATCCTGGGATGAAGCTTTTGGACCCCAAAATACTTGATTACCTGTTCAGTAGATGAGGTACAACTCCCTCACCTTTCCAGCCTCCATCCATTTTTCCTTGCTTGGTTTAGTGCCTTTGAGCCTAATTTGAAGGTAGTCAACACTTCCCCTCTTTGATGCTCTTGTCCTCCTGTCAAGAATTGTATCTTCTTTGAGCTCATCCAGAAATTCTAGCGAGAAATATTCAATAGAAGGTAGTTGAACATCACTTCCTTGATCATCGATCAAAGGTGTCTCATACAAGCATAAGTTTTCAACATTAACAACTGAATACATTTACATGTAAGAAGGCAAGTCAAGTTGGAATGCATTATTACCAACTTTCTTTATGATCTTGAAAGGACCATAGTGAATGGGTTTGATATTTTTACCTTCCCCTTGCATCCTTTCTTTGCTAATGTGTAACCATACCTCATATCCCTCTTGAAACTTGTGATCAACCTGGTGTTTTCCATGCGTCTCTTTGTATTTGCTTTGACTTTTCTCAAGTTTTTCTTGAACTTGTTGATGTATAATTTGAATATTCTCAATGAACTTTTGAGCCTTATCAATTTCATTACGGCCATCAATTGCAACATCCTTCCCAAATATGAAGTCTAATGGCGATTTTGGCAAATACCCAAAGCATACTTCAAAAGGCGAGGTTTGTGTTGAAGAGTGGTTTGCCCAGTTGTAAGTGTGTTGAATGTAATGCAGTTGTTCATCCAACAACTTAGGATGTTTGCTTCAATATCCTCTCAATAGATGCACAAATGTTATGTTCACCACTTCGGTTTTTCCATGTATTTGTAGATGAAAATCGGTACTCTTTTTCAATTTTGTGTCCATCATTCTCCATAGATTTGACCAAAAATTCCCAATGAACCTACAATCCCTGTCACTAACAATAGAAGTGGGCAATCCAAAATTAACCCAAACATTTTGAAAATAAAGTTCAATAGTTTGTTCAACAGTAATGGTTTTCTTACATGGCATAAGTATACACATTTTACTGAATCTATCCACAAATACAAAAAGATAATCATGTTGCTTTGTTGACATAGGTAGACCTCCAAAAAATTCCATGGAGACACTCTCTCATGGCCTTGATGGTACCGGTAGTGGCGTGTACAATCCAAGCTTCCTATTACTAGGCTTACTTGTTGCACACATAGAACAACCTCTTATAAAATGTGACACATTATCTATCATGTGAGGCCAATAACAATACCTCTGTAGATGCGCCATTGTTTTAATTACCCCAAAGTATTAAGAAATAAGATAATAATGAGATTCTCTCATGAAACTTAGCCTCTCTCCTTGTGGAATACATAACTTTCCCAAATGAAACAAAAAATTGTTATGCATGTGATAATATTTTTCTTCAACTTGACTCCCTTCACTCAAACTAGTATACACCTCTTGGAAATCAATGTCATGTGCATATTGTTCTATGTAACTCTCATGTACAACATAATCATTTTTGAGTAAAGTAGAAGCACTAATGATTGGTCTCGAAAGCATATCTGCAACTTTATTGAATATACCTTTTTTGTACCTTATAACCAAGTGAAATTGTTGAAGAAATCCCATCCACATGAAATGTATTGATTATTGCAATTTTGTTTGCAACTGCAAGTACTATAATGGTTGGTGATCGGTGTGTACAATAGTCTCTTTACCCATCAAGTAGTGTTTCCACTTCTTGACACTTTGTACCAACGCATATAGTTCTTTTTCATATGTAGGATATTAGTCACAACACCATTAATTTTTTCTAAATGAAAAGTGATAGGCTTACCATGTTGCAAAAGAACTGCGCCCATGGCATAATCACTAGCATCGGTTTGTATCTAGAATGGTTGTCTCAAATTTGGTAATGCAAGGACTGGAGCTAAACTAATCTTGTCTTTTAAAGCTTCGAAATACTTCTGATGTTTTCCTCCCCATTGGAAGCCTTTATTTACACTTGTCACTGCATGCATAGGAGTTGCGATGGAAGAAAAGTTAGCAATAAACTTCCTCCAATGTTGAGCTGCACCTAAGAAACTTCTTACCTCGGTAACTGTTTTGGGTGTGGGACAATTCACAATGGCCTCCAATTTAGAAGGATAAATCCTCAATTCTCCTCCTCCGACAATATGTCCCAAATAGACCAAAGAATTCTTTCCAAACTCACACTTTGACATCTTAAGAAACAATTTCTCTTTCTTCAAAATATCAATCACTCTATTCACATGCAAGGCATGATCTTCTCTTGTTTTGCTGAAAATTAAAATGTCATGTAAGTACACAATAACAAATTCATCAAGGAATGGTCGCAAAACATTATCAATAACTCGCATGAAAGTTGTTGGTGCATTACATAAACCAAAAGGCATAACTAGCCACTCAAAGAGTCCTTGTTTGGTTTTGAATGCAGTTTTCCATATATCACTTTCTGCAATTCTTACTTGATGATATCCACTTCGTAAATCTAACTTAGTGAAAAAAATTTCTTCTTTCAGCTGATCAAGCAAATCATCTATTCTTGGGAGTGGGTAACGATTTTTTACCATAATATTTTTCAAAGCTCAAAAATATAAACACATGCGCCAAGTCCCATATTTCTTTGGTATTAAGACTATGGGTGAACCACATGGCGAGGTGCTTAGCCTTATGGTTCCTTTATCCAACATCTCTTTGATTTGACTCTTTATTTCAGCATTCTCCATTATCGACATGTGATACATATCGATGTTTGAAAGAGGAAAATCTTGCTGTAACTGAATCTCATGTTGAATTTCCCTTTTTGGAGGCAATCCTGTTGGCTCTTGAAACATATCATGATGTCCATTAACCACATCATATAATTTTTATTTCAACTTAGGATCACATCCCTCAAAATATTCATGATTAATATTAGCTTTATGCTTAATCATAAGAAGAACAAAATTATTAGTTGAATTTACTAGCCTCTTTACCTGTGCAGCATTTACCAAAGCAATGTTTGTCTTCTTGCAATGTGCTCTAACAATGAACTCCTTGCCATCTTTGAATAAATGATACTTGTTCTCATGGTGATAGAAGATCGCTTTCCTGTCATACAAGTAAGGAATCCCTAATACAATACTAGTTATGTCAAGTGGAACCACATCTAATTCAACTGTGTCAACAAAACTTGCAGTGATTGTAAACCTCAATATACATTTCTTTGAAACCTGTAGATTTTCATCATTACAAATCCAACCCAATGGATATGGTTTTGGATGTGGTATGGTCTCAAGGTTAAGTTTCTTGACCAAATATTTAGAGATTAAGTTTTCTTGTGACCCACTGTCAAACAGTGTGTCAATCTTGGTATGCTTGGATATGACCCTCACATGAAATAGTTCTATTCTTTCTTCTTCATTTGGAGTGTTTATGTGATAGTTTGATGTATTGGTTCTGGGTTTAGTTTCAATTTATTTTCCCTTCATGTTCTTCAATCCCATGTCTGTGATTTTAGTTTCATCACCTGAATCAAATCCTAAATCATGTTGAGTTGTTGCAGGATTTTTTTGTTTCCCTTTTTTATTGAGTTTCTTTGGCCTCAATTCAAGATGTAATTTCCAACAATGAGTTTCATCATGAACTTATTTTGAACAATGTTTACAAGTCACTTTTTCTCCCTCTTTCTTAATAGATGCATTCTTTTTGTTTTTACCTTTTGAGGTCTTTTCCTTGGCTTTACCCTTAAAAGGTTTCTTCCTACCCTCTTCGAAAATGTTCTTCCCTCTAGCTTCTAGGTGTGTGGCATGAACATAAACTTCATCTAGACTAGTGGGGTTAAACATGAGAATAGTATGTTTTAGGTAGCTATGTAAGCCTCCTATGTACTTTAGCAAAGTATCCTAGCTCTGAAAATCCACCCCTAATAAAAGAGCTCTTCTCCTAAATTCCCGGGTGTCTTCTTTCATATTTTGTCCCTTCAATTGCCTAAAGTTCTGTTAGTTCATGATGGCTTTCTGCATATGAGCTAATGGATAAAACTATTGTTTAATAGTAGTAATGAAATCTGACCATGATAGAATAATCTTACCATGTTTCTTGATTTCCTCCTTTGTATTGGCTTCTCACCAAACAAGTGTTGCATCTTCCACTCTCAAAGAAGCTAATTGAATTTTTGTATCATCATCTTGAAGGTTTTGTATTCTCAAATAGACCTCCAATTGTCTAATACAATTATCTAGCTTTTCTGCATTTACTTCATCATTAAACATTGGAAATTCGAACTTAACATCAAGTTTTAATAAAGGAGATTTACCAATGCTCTTGGACTTGTGTGGCTGATGTACTAAAGAAGAAGTAAATGATGATGATGATGAGGGTGAAGATGGTGGCTTTCCATTGCCTCCATTTCCTCCATTTCCTCCATTTCCCTTCTTTTACTTGTCTTCATCATGTTGACCTCCTGAAGATCCTTGTCCTTCATTTTGGAGTTTAGATCCTTCTCCTTCCAATCTCTCATTCCTTTCTTGATAAAGGATTCTAACCATCTAAGTCATGTCAAGAAATGCTTTCCTGAACACTCTTTCTTCCTCCTTAGGGTCAACTTCTTCATGGATTTCTCCTTCCTCATTAGGCATGCTTAATGGAGCTTCTGATTCTTTAGGAGGTGAAATAGGTGGTGGATATTGTGGCAATATTTCTCTCCTTTGCTTTGGCTCCTTTTGAGACCCTTCTGCTTCCACCAATTTGCCTTCTCCTCTTTTGAGCTTGAGCCTTGTAAGCATCTAAAACTTGCAAACAGTTAAATTTTTTTTTGCACTAAACAACACAAGAGAATAAACTCTAGCTCTGATAACAATCTGATCTGAAATGACTGTATTATTTTTGTTGTGCTAAGTGTCTTACAGTTTTATAAACATGTACATAATCAATTCATTAGTTTGCATAAGGATTAAGGAGTTTTTCCATGATTTTTAGATGATTTTTAGTGAATAAGAAGAATAAAACAAGAATAAATAACACTAAATAGCAGTGTAAAACAGAGAAATAAGTCACCACATGAAATCTACACATCAGGCATGATGAAGCAATTCACCCCTCCTGGGCTACATCTGCTGGTCCAGCTCCCAATGGCTTGTCCATCTTTCATTATGCTCAAAATTTTTCTATTACATGTAGTTGTAGTGCTCTAATGGTTTTTTTCTCTGCACCAATGGCTCCCGAATGCTCCAATTAGTCAAAAATGACTCTTCATTCACTTAGAATGGTAAAAAATTGCGCCTCCTACACTTTTTCCCGGTATCTCCTAGGAAAGCTCCACTAAAAATGGAGAACTCTACTTAACTGGAGTTAATTCCGGGCAGACTACCAAAAATGGCGCGCACCTAACTCCTCTGCCAAAACTGACTGCATATTAAATGTTGCAGTTGGGTGGTGGCCACATGTGCACCCCCAAACCGCGGGTTATCATAATTGTTAGTGGAACTCGTTTTAATAATTGTGGTTGAAAGATTTGAACCTCGGGTTGATAGCCATCGAGTTAGCTTGACTGCATGGGGAGTTTTCGCTTAATGGTTGGCATGTGACAATACATATCAGGGACCACTAGCGAGTTGGGACCACCGGCGATTCCCAACCCCCAACTTGAATTGCAATACAACATAAATGTAACTTGCGTCCTATGACTGTTAAGAAAAATTGCGGAGAGTAGTTGGTAAGCCATGCGTGTGCCCGGAGGGAGGTCAGGGGGTCGAGCCTTGCGGCCTCCAACAAAATTTTACAATTCCATTTCAAGGATACGTGGGGGCCTCAGGGCTAGCCACATGGCACCATCTAATTGGCTATTCCAAACCGTACCTTCAAATAGAAACTTGACACTTTTCATCCAGTAATTGGTCCTGAGAAAGGAATATTCCATGGAATATTCTCTTTTTCTGACTGTACATCCACTTTGCTGACTGTGCATCCTAGTCAAACCTGGTCAAACTGTCGCAATTTTACCTGTTTGGCATTTCAATCAGAACACAATATCTTCCTCATACGGCATCGATTTTTCGAACTGTTCGTAGTGCCGGAATCAGGAAGACGAGATCTACACAACCATCCTGGTTTTAACTCAATCTTGTAACTTTGAATTTTGAGCAAAATTTATGAACTCCTGATCATCACTAGAGGAAAATCAAACAAATAAGGATTTATTTAATTATTCCTCATGGGGTTTTCTGTTTAGACCATAAAAAAATTAATAAATTATGGTTATTAAGTTATTTTTCATAGTGAAAGCAATTTTACTATGGTAAAATTGGTCTTACATGGTGTAATTTAGTCTATCTAATAGTAACAAGTTAGATTACCAAAAATTGGTGGAACACATTTCCCCCCAACGTGCGAGCATTAGGAGCTAATCGTATGATCGAAGTACGTTGTAATAACTTAATCACTAGAAACTGAAGGGGAGTCAGAGAGAGAGACATATAAGGCAGACTGAAGTGAGAGAGGACAAGACCCCGATGAGGCAAGACATAGAGGTGTGACAAGTCTCTTTTATGAGTGAGTACCTATTCTTCATGAGGCAGGGGAGGCATATATATGCCCGTCGAGATAACAAAGTACAAAGAATACTGGTGCATCCAGCGAACATGAGACTGAACTATATATTACATGGTAGCATAAACATGGGCCATATAAAATACACAATAATGGATCCCACATACATACTGTGCTTGGGAGAACAACCAAGACTTACACAATAATATCTGAGTACATGAGATATAAGTACAACCAAAGAGGCCTTGTAAAACAGGAAAGGGATCTGAAAATCTAGATGATACATGCAAAATAAAAAGGCATTGCAAGCGACTGAGGCCGGAACCATCAATTCTATGGAGCTGCATCCAAGGCTGTAGTAGAGAGGTCATCTGGGCATGTGGGGGGCAACCTGAAGGGCCACCCTCTCATGAGGTCTGAAACATCTCACACACACCAAGGAATCACTGGTACAATCTGTTTCATCATTGAACCATCAAGTATACGGATCTCAATCATGCCATAAGGAGCTGGAACTGAGAAAAAATTAAGTCAAAGGGAAATAAAGGGTCCCTTTGCCTGATCCAAGGCACTGAACAAGAATGGAAGCTAGAACCAAGGTACACCACCCTCTAGACCTGACTTCTAGAATGAATAAGCTAATGTCGACAGAAGGAGGTCTGACATAGGTGAGGCAATAAGGAATCCTCAACTAAGGCACGAGGGATAATAGTAGAGCAACTAATAGACTGACACTAGGGATGATGGTGGAATCGGGGGTACTAAGTAGCGGGCAGATGACATCCCTTGTTAGAGCATAAAGGGCATGGATGACCTGGCAGCTACTGACTCGACTTCGGAGGGGATAGGGGACAGTATGATTGAAGGCCAAAATGTGCGACATGAGAGAGGTACAAAGAAATAAAGGATGGAAGACTGTGGCGGGAGAAAAACGGGACTTGGGACAGGCTCAATGGATGTGATGATGTCTCAACTTGGTTGCTCTAACAAGGGTGACTCGATGATGCTACCACAGAGAACAGGCCTGGTTAGGACCATAAAAACATGAGTCCAATATGGTTACTCATGAAAAAATAGACACAAGCATGGAAAAGTATGAAGGCAAGGTGGTGCCCCAAGTACAAGTGTTGCAAGTGAAATAAATTCGATTTTGAGGAGTAGTGAAGTGACCCTTCTTGGAAAAAATGTGTCCAGGTGAAGTATAAAATCACCAAAAATGAAAGGATACCCATTTGAGATCTCGGTGAGAGCTTTCCAATGGTGCTGACGGTTTTTCAAACCGAGCTACATTTTGGTCGCAGCTAGCGAAATAAAAATCTGGGGTTTCTCTTTTAATAAGGCATTTTCCCTCCAATTTGATTCATTTGGAAGTGTAGTTGTGGTGAATGTAGAGAGAATAAAAGGCCCCAAATCTTATGACGATCATAGCGGACAAACCTACCGTTGGAATAAAGATCAGTCAGTTGCAAGTAAGAGTTCTAACCATATTGTTTCAATTCAGTGGATTAAAAATTTCAATTTAGGCACCCAAAGCTAAGGAAAAGACCCCTACTCCTCTTCACGGTCGGGTCACACTTTTGGGGGGCCTTTTTTGCGACCTAGGTAGCAGGTATTGGGCAAAAAACTGCGACCTGTTCCGGAAATGGCCAGAAAAGTGTGAACTGTCTGGGAAAGGGGTTTTAGTGCTGTTTTTTGGCTGAGAGATGGGATTTTATGGGATTTTTTCTCCTGAGCCTAGGGTGATCGCTAAAGGGAGGTCAAGAGAAACAGAAGGGAGCGCCCCAGAGGGGTCTTCCATCGTGGATCTCATAGATGATGATAGGTAGAGAATGGTGGTCGAAGGCTCCGTCATCTCGACATCAGGAGGGCGAATGTCAATGGGAGCAGTTGTGTCCTCTAGTGTTGTTGAATCAAAACACGCAAATAAGGGAGAGGTGGACTCGTTGCGCTTGGCCTCGAATTATCGGACTGCTTCTATAGAGGTGCGGTATTCTTTGAAGCAGGGACAGAGGTGAGTATAGAGGCCATGGAAATCACATAAAGAACAAGGATGATTTGTGCACAAAGACTTGAGTTTCGGTGCTGAATTGGGTAAAGTGACATGGACCTCTGGGATATCAAACTCAAGAAACGCTTCGTTGACCGTGGGCTTGAGACAAGGCAATTTAGGACAATTATGTGTGGCATGATCGAAAACATCACACATAGCACATGAAGGGGTATGCTTTGGAGGCTGAGGAGGAGAAGGGGTTATCTGGTAGCCTTGTCCTTAGGTGCCTTTTTGCGGGCTTTACCCCCCTCAATCGAGGCTTTTGCAACAGGGGTAAGATCTTGTTGCGGCGACTGAGGCATAGAAGCAAAGGGAGGGGTCATAGCGACCGGTTGGACCGAGGTCAAAGATGTATAAGGTTTGGGCTGACCAGGCGGGATATTGGCTGGGGGATCAATGTACCAGACTAGGATCCCTAGGGTCATGTTAGGAAGAGACAAGGTAGCCATAACAGGTACTGAAAATACTCCAGCATGAGGAGCAAGAAACGGTATCTGACCGAAGGGGTAATGGCCAGGCGGGACACCTCCGGGATGGTTAAGGCTAGGGGGGATTGTTCCAGGAGGGTAGATAGGATCATGGACACCAGCTATAGGTGAGGGGCCTTAAGGAGGAGGTCCTGAAGGCTGAGTCAAAGTACTATGAGCAGGTTGCGGAGGGCGAGGCTGCTGACTAATCGAACCAGACCGTTTGAGGTCGGACCAAGACGATTACATCATGCAAACATTCGACGAGCTATGGTAAGAGATAGGAGGGGGGAGACAAGGGAATGAACCAAGCAAAGAGGAATCTTTATAGACTCTGGGTGACACACTGGTCGAAGGTTCAACTGCTTGTTTATTGGCCACCAAAGAAATAATGGACTCTGGTGAGGTCTGAGACTTCGATTTGTAATATGTCAACTGATCGATGGTGACGATATTTCCGTTATGAGGAAAGCACATCTTACGGTGAATCGCAGATGGGAAAACAAACATCGCATAAGTGTAGTTGTGACCCAATAGAATGTTGTAGTCTAAGGGGGCATCAATGACTTCAACGTCAACACAAACAGTCTTGCCCGCAAGAGTAATGGGACAATTGCAGAACATGTTAAGGGCCTGGGAAGAGTGTTCATCCCACGCACGAAGGGTGATAGTGGAAGGGGCCAACTCAGGGGATCCGATATGCTTCCAAACAGAAGTGGACATCACGCAAGTGGATGCCCCCTCGTCAATGATACAACGGGAGACGTTGGAATTCCAGATCTTGATAGGTATTTGGAAGGTGACAGATGTAGGAAGGGGGGGATGGTATGAATTTTCAACATCGAATACAATCAAACGATCATCTGAAGGATCCACAATGCCCATAGCAGTTAGTAGAACTTTTTGTTGTGAAGGGCACGAGTGGAGGACTTTCAGCGTTGACATGGTAGCAAGGGATTGCGCCAAGTCATCTACTATATTATAGGAGTGGGTGGCTTTATTGGAAGCAGCGTTTCAGCATAATGTTCCCTTGGGGATCTTGGTATGAGCCTTTGCCTTAAGTTTAGGGATTTATAAAGTACCATTGGGTGTCGAAAGAGGCTCTGTGGGACCTGAAGACAGGGGCTCGGTGGAAGCCGTAGCGGTGGGCTTGTTGTACTGACGGGATTGAGTCTGAAGGTTGAGGTCAGCAGTATTGGGTTGGTCAGATTTCATCATGAGGATTTGGTAATCAGAGGTACTAGATGGAGAAGGTTGAGTGGCCGCCTAACTTTCAGGGGGTTGGGCAGCCACATATCCTTGTTGAGGGAAAGGATTGGTAAACACAGTCGGTTGGATGGGTGCAACATTAGGAGGAACCAAAGGGGAGGCTTTTTGTCCTCGGGATGCTACTGGAGCTTCCTACATTTGACGCATATGAGGTAAAAGAGGACAATCATGGGTATAGTGACCATAGACACCGCAACAAGAACAAGGCTTACTCGTGCGAATACGCATGTCCTGCTTGGGCTGAGTGCCCTGTTGCTGGGTTGCAGTGTTAGATGTATTCCCTTCGGGATTGTTTCCGGGATTACCTGGAGTGTCTTGGTTTTTTTTTCCTTTCATCTTCTTTTTGGAAGTGGGAGGATTAGTCGCACTCTGTTGCGCATACACCTGCCCCTAAGGGGGGGGGTGGCTGTTGTTACGGAGTTTGAGAAGGAAAGGGAGGTTGAGGTGCTTGTTCTGGAGGAGGGGAAGCACCAGGCTGCGGATACAGTTAATAAGGAGGTTGGGAAACATTGGGGTAAACAGTTTTGGCAAAAGGAGGAGGCATGACGTATCCTGGATACATGCTGTCGGGAGGGGGGAGAGTGCTAGAGGAGCTAGCCCCTCCTGGAGGGAAACCATAACCCATGGGAGGATTAGTGTATGGATGTGAGATAGATCCAACAATATCGTCGGTGGCATGGGATGCCCCCGGTGCATTAGCACCACCAAGTCTAGGGATATCATGTAAGACGGTATAAACATAACCAGATTGTGCGTAGATCAGGTCATATTTCAACGCAATCTGGAGGTCAACTTCCTTGGTCTAAGAAAAGTGAGATGCGACATGTTTTCCAATAGCAATAAAAATGGATCTAAGAAACAGGTCCATGTAGACACAGTCTTTGAAAGCAGGGTCTCGACATAGGCTCTTCCTTCTGCACCATTCTTGAATATGGTCAGATAGGCGGGTAGCAGAAGTTTGAAGGAAAAAGTTTAAGAGTTCGGTACCGGTTTCATAGCGAAGGGGAAGCTGGAAGTAAGTCAGAAAAGCCTTGGAAAGGGTCGCAAAAGTAGTATGAGAGGAGGAGGCCTGGTCGACATACCACTTGGAAGCTTCTCCAGTAAGCGTACACTGGAATAACTGGAGACAGACCGAGTCATCGGTGATGGAGTTAGATGAACACCACATGTGGAAAGAATGAACATGGTTGGTAGGATCCTCTCTAGCATTTCTTTTAAACTTGGGGATGTCTGAAGGAATCTTGGTTTGCATAGTAGGCCAACCAGGATCATGGTGTATGGGGTCATTAATCAACTGGCTAAAATCAGGAAGGCTTAGGCCTGCCATATAAGGAACCAAGGGATCAGCTGGAATAGTTCATGTTACGGCACCACTAGTGGCGTTTCCATCATTAGGGTCGGGCATCACCAGTGTTAGGTCCTGAACCAAACATTATGAAGGTGAAAGTTGAAGGAGAGTCGGGGATAGACCCAGAAGGGGAACCTAATGAATCAGAATCAGAGTCAGAATGGGGACTCGGTGGAGGACGAACATGAACCCTACGTGGTGGGGTAAGTCTTCCTAATGGAAACTGAGGATGAAGGCCTTGGAGTCTCTGGGATAAACTGCTTGGGGGCACAATGATGGTAAATATACACGGAACCCAATAAGGAAGAGAGGTAAACAAGGGCAGGGAGGTGCAGGATCAATTGATTACAATGTTTAAGTCTTGGCCTGGTGGTGTAAACCAGGCGCTCTTCGCTTAGGGTGTGCATGTATGTGATAAGTGTGTTAATTTTAATTAAGCCCAGATCTGTGTAGAGCAAAAAGAAAAAATATGTTGTATAATTGTAAATAAAACAGAAAATGACAATGAAGGAAACTAAATGCGACAGTAAAATAAACAGTTAAAGATGCATCAATCTAAACCCAAGGAGGAGGGCTTCCCAACAACTAGTCTATGGGTGGGAGAAATATAGTCAAAACATACAAAATGGCCAATGGATCTAAAGTCAGGAGGGACAAGGATCTAAAGGTCATATATTTTGGAAAGAGGGGCAGAAAATAACAAAAAAACAGAGGGAAAATGCTGCAAAAATGGGGCGAAAGGCTACAACCTGAAGGGAAATGAGGTGAACCCTAAAGGAGGACCAAAAAAAACTGAAAAGAGGTGTTTTTGATAGATAAATAATCAATCTAAAATGGATCTAAAAGTACAGGTTCAAATCTAAAAGATGGCTGAAAAGCATTGAAATCTCAGAGGACCTACTTCAGCCAAACTCCTCCTAAAAATGTGGAAGCGTATTGAAGCCCTAAGGGGCTTGGTTCCTACTTCGATGAGTAAAACTGAGAAAATATAGGTCCAAGACGGGTGAAGAGTAGGTTAAAGAAACCTGAATAGTGCCCTAGACAAACCCAGAAAAATCACAGAAAAAATCCCACAAAAATTACAGGTCACAGTTTCTGACTTGTTTTCCACTGAGGTCGCAGTTTTAAGGCTGTTATTTGCTGCCTGAGAGTTGAGGTCGCAGTTTTTGGCCCAAAAAGTGTGACCTGCACTTCCGACTGTCTCGGGGGGCATGTTTCAGAAAAAAGTGTTATCTCTGCTACGGTTGATACCTGTTACCTGCAGAAAGGGCCCAGAAACACACATAAGTTAGAATTTTTACTGTTTTAGGGTTAAAAAGTTTAAAAACAACATCAAGAAATGAAAAATAAGAAGCTGAAGAAAAACCCTAGGGGTTGAAGCAGCTGGTCATGCAGGGATCTAAAAAATGATAGTGGTCGTAATTATAAACCCTTGTGGAGTCGCCAATTGTTAGTGTGAATTATAATCACAAGCGTACGAAAATATCTCACTTTAGTTGTGCATAACAAACAACCCTAACATCAAAGATGGTTGTCAATTTCCTTAGATATGTAGTTAGTGATCAGAATAAATGCTACAAAAATCCAGATCTAGGTAGTTAAAGACATTTAACAACAAAACTAAGCAAGAGTTGCTCCATGCATCCAATGGACAAGACAAGAATTTTTAAGGAATTTTTTGGATTATGACACCTGGTAAGGGAACATAGAAAGATGTTGCTAGTCCCCCTCAATGGGATGTGTTCTTGTATGTCCTCAACGCTTCAGATCTAAGATCTCTCTCTGTTGATGGTGCAGAAAACCCAGAAAAAAATGGAACTCAAAAGGGAGCTCACAAGCAAAAGGTAGAAAAATATGACAATGATGGAGGATCAAAGTCAGACCAAAATTATAGATCAAAGGGTGATCTTAAGGCAACAAAAAGTAGTGAATGAATGGAAAAACCCTTCTATTTATAACAAAATATTGAGTTATTCAAGATATTGGTGCATAATTAAAATATTATTAACCAAATCTAGATCCAACTTTTATGGAATATTTTATTATTTTTGTTGGAGGGAAAAAGAATTTGAATTTGGTCAAATCCCTTTATTTAGAAATAATAAATAAATAAATGATTTATTTATTATTTTAAGAATGTGGTTGAGCAATAATTAAATAAATAGTGATTTACTCAATTATTTCTAAATGATTTAGTCAAATTTAACAAGGAATATTATTAAATAATGTTTTAAATCATTATTTCTAGAAAATAATAAGATAAATAATGATTTAATTAATTATTATCCCTAGAGGAAAATCAAACAAATAAGGATTTATTTAATTATTCCTCATGGGGTTTTCTGTTTAGACCATAAACAACTTAATAAATTATGGGTTATTAAGTTATTTTTCATAGTGAAAGCAATTTTACTATGGTAAAATTGGTCTTACATGGTGTAATTTAGTCCATCTAATAGTAATAGGTTAGATGACCAAAAACTGGTGTAACACAATGAATCCATGATAATTGCAATTATGCTAAAGAGAAAAATGGAATATGTGAATTCTTATTTGTGAGGAAAAATTCGGCTAAAGAAAGTGATCATTGCTTTGCATGACTTATAAAACATGGCTCTATACAAAAATGAACACATAGTAATCAATAATGGCTGGGAAAAAAACTTTGATCAAAATAAATTAATAATCGTGACATTAATATAGCAAATACAAATAATTTGGAATCACCAAGTGTTGATAGTAATTTAGAACCAAAATCTAAAAAACGTATGCACGGCTTCATAGTGTCTCATTTAATCCATGATCTTGATACAAAAATTGTGCAAATTTCACCTTCTTAAGGGTTCCATCCATTGGCCATTTTCCAAGACAAGTTATATGATGGGATTAACTTCCCGACCTTATTTTATTGCTTGGCACGACCCATTGATGTCATTGACCGCTTCTCCTATCAACAAATTGCACAATGGGAACTATTGCATATATATGTGTGTGTGAGGACTTTTCAACACACATTACAAATATATTTTTCAAAGCAATTTGTGTCTTGATAAACCAAGTTTCCAACTCATCCTAGATTTCTATTTGCAAAGTAAAAGGACAAAAATTGCTTGGTAGGGATGTCAAGAATCAAAATAATCTTTGAATAATACTACAACCACCAATTGCATATCATTATCTAAAAAGCATTCACACATCCTCTGACTACTTTGAAACTATAAGAAAATACATCTTTGCAATGATATGTCAACTTGGTCCACCAACATTTTTTGTCACATTCACTAGTGTTGAGCATATTTGGAGTCCATTGAAAAATGCATTGAAAAAAAGAAGGTGCGTCAATGTAGCTAGTGAAAATAACACGATGTCTGAATAATCCATTGACACATTAAATAAAACTCACTCGATCATTTGCAGTTGAAACTATAGACATAGGATTACATCAATGCATACTTTAGTTACAAAAAAAAACGACGTGTTTGGAGAGGTGCAAGAGTGTTTTTTTATCAGATATTTCCAAAGCAGAGGATTTGAACATGACCATGGATTGCTTTGGATTAAAAATGCATCAATATACCATCAAACATTTGATATCGATGTTATTTAATTCATTGATCAGTATTTGACTTGTGATTCAACATTGTTAGCAAATGAGATTTCCAAAATACAAACACATATTCACACAAAAACTTGTAAAAAGCATAGGCATTCTGCATGTAGATTTGGTTTTCCTTTCGCACCAATTGTTGAAACTTGTATCTTGCAACTTTTGCACAATGAAAACAATGAAAATCAAAAAATGCAAAAAAAAAATATTTTCTTCTACACCTAAAATTGTATTAAAAAAACACAACATTTGATAGTTTCCTAGTTGATTTTGGGATCGCAAAGATGGAACACATATTGCTCCTTCACTCTTGTATCACTCAACCTATCGTGTTGCTCAAGATAAATCCTTGTGATGTATGGATAAATGCATTCACAAAACAAATCTCGTCATTGTGGCAAGAAAACACAGACAAACAATTTATTTTGGATGCTTATGTTGTAGCGACATATTTGATCCGAATTTATGCAGGAACGCAATAATACACAGAAATAAACATAAACACAAAGATGCAATGGAAATATTATTTCATTTCATTAATATCAAATAACATAAATGTGCTTACAGACATAATGGAAATAAACTAGCTACGGCGCTGGTAGCATATCTTTGAGAAGAGATGTGGCAGCTACAGGCCTCTAAACTGTGTTACAATGAGGCTCGAGGGGCTATTTATTATTTAGAAACAATTAAAAACCCTAAACATCAAAAAACCTAACCCTAGGAGATGAAGCGCCAAAACTATGGGACTCGTTCGAATAAATTGGTGTTTCAACTTCCCGGGGACGTAACTTTGGCATACGATATTTGTTTGACACGCACCGTACCTTGTTAGAAATTTCTATCAAAGGATTACAACTTTTGATGTGATCAACATCGGTCCATGGACCCATGTTGCTCCCAATTTTGCCAAAAAAACATTGTTTAGGGCCTCAAAACAACTCCGGAAGTTCAAGACCCAAAAATCTTCTAAAAATAGTAAGTTATGCCGAAATTGAAAAGCTGAAAGAACCAATGGTGGGGGTTCAAATGGAATAGGTGGGTGGCCACCAATATCCACCTGGATCATTTGGGCCTCCAAACGGCTCCGAAATTTCAGGACCCGAAAACATGCTAAAAATAGTAAGTTGTGTTGAAACTGAAAAACAGAAAGAACGGATGGTGCAGGTCCAAATGGAATAGGTGGGTGGCCACTAATATCCACCTACGTCATTCCTCCCTCCTTAGGGAGCAATGGTCCCCATTGAGTTAACTTCCTCCATGAGAGGCAAATTCTACTGAACTTGGTATTGGATTTGTCCAGGATGTCGTTGACCTATTGGCGGATGTGTTGGATGCATTCAATAAATTTGGTTTCCTCAGATAGTACATGTGTGGATTATGTTTGTGTAATCGCATGAGGTATGGCAATATCAGGCAGTGGTGCGTCAGGGGTCAGATCAATGGTGTGCTTGTCTTGACAGTGTAGAGGAACATTTTTGGGTGAGGATAAAATGTCCTCGTATTCCTCCACGACTTTGTCCATTTTTTGCAGCCGTGTAGGGGAGGCCTATGAGAGATTTGTAAGGAAAATAAATTTCCTAGTTTGGGAAAGAATTTTACTGCATTTTTTTGCAATAGTGAAGGAGATAGCAGGAGGTGGTACTACCTCTAGTATCCTGTACCATTTATTTCCCAAAGTAATAACAACAGAACGAGGCCTAGACTCATACACATCATGTCGCCTCCACAAGTATTTTTGGCCTAATAATACATAATCTACATCAAGAGGAGCAACATCACACAATAATTCATTTGTGAACGACTTGATGTTGTACAGAAGGCGGCATTGCTGGCGGACGCGGAGATCTCTCCCTGGGTGAAGCCACCCGATGGTATATGGTTGCGGGTGTTCTATGGTCGGTAGGCCGAGCCACTTCATGACCTCTACTTAAATGAGGTTCTTTTGGCTTCCGCTATCAACAATAAATTGCAATGGAGAACCCTTCACCCACATCTATGAATGGAAGAGGCGCTCCCCCTCCTCTGGATCCTCGGGATCCTCCCTCTGGAGCTTGGTGGTGGCTACAATGGAATTGGGGTCTACATCAATGATATGCTTCCCTTTTTCATCACCCTTGTCCAGTTCTAGCTCAGTATCAGAACATACATCTAATTCGGGTGCCTTCAGTTCGACCACCAGCGACTGTTTGGCCCAACACTCATTTGTGTTGTGAGTGGGTTTGTTATGAAATTCTCACCACTTCCTTGTTTCCTTATTTAGATTTGTGGTGTTGTTCTGAGTCGCCCCTCTTTGTTTCTTCCCCCTGTTCTGTGGTTCAAAGGCACCTTTCCCTGGCTTCGGATTCGCAGATCCAAAGTCTTGCTTCGTCTACTTAAATTTCTGCTCGATCTTGGTGGCATAGTGATATGTCGTGCCAAGCGAGCTAATGTCAAGGAATTCCATTTCCTCCTGAATGTGCCTATGTAGACAGCTGCGGTACTTGAGCACCAAATGTCTTTATGAATCTTTAATACCCAATTTGTGCTAGGGTATGGAACAAATTCATCAATTCATGCACATCTTGATCCCTTTGTTTCCGCAGCGTGGTCCATTGGATGTACTTGTCCTCATATCTCCCCACGGGGTAATATTCTTAATTGATGCCATCTCAAAAACAAATTCCAAGTGGGTGCGGCCAAGAACAGAGAGGGTTCCCTCTCGTCCATTTTCTCATAGTAGGTTTCCCACCAGTCTTTAACATGGGGGGCAACTTTGAGGAGTGAAAAAATAATCTTTTCTCGGTCGGAGAAATCATGGACCAAGAGATACCCTTCTAGCGAATTCAACCATCTATCTATGGCGTCTGCATTTATCTGGCCTTCAAATACAAGAATGTGAAATCTTAGCTGTACCTTGAAGGGAGTGGTGCCTCCATAGTGGTTGTTGGATGCAAATGTGTCGTAGGTGGGAAGTCATTGAATGATCTAAGCAAAGTTATCCATCATCGCGTTCCTTTGTTTCTTGAGGGCCTCCTCGAGCAATATTTTTATAGCATCTCCTGCTCACTCGTCTTTCTTTTCTTCCACCATGAGAGGTTGTCGGGGTTTGCGAGGCTAGTATTGCAGGGGTTCAACCAGATCAAGCCCTAACTCGTTATACCTAACCTCGTTGGGGACATGCAAAGAAAAATAGAGAAAGAGAATACCGCTCTAATACCACTGATCCGAATGTATGCAGGAACGTAATAATACACAGAAATGAAAATAAACACAGAGATGCAGCGGAAATAATATTTCATTTCATTAATATCAAATAACAGAAATGTGCTTACAGACATAATGGAAATAAACTAGTTAGGGCGTTGGTAGCGTATCTCTAAGAAGAGATGTGGCGGCTATAGGCCTATGAACTATGTTACAATGAGGCTCGAGGGCATATTTATTAATTAGAAACAATAAAAAACCCTAAACATCCAAAAACCTAAACCTAGGAGATGAAGCGCCAAAACTATGGGCCTCGTTTGGGTAAATTGGTGTTTCAACTTCCTGGTGCGTAACTTTGGCATACGATCTTCGTTTGACATGCACCATACCTCGTTAGAAATTTCTATCTGAGGACTACAACTTTTTATGTGATTGACATTGGTCCATGGCCTCATTTTGCTCCCAATTTTACCAAAAAACGCCGTTTAAGGCCTCAAAACGGCTCCAGAAGTTCAGGACCCGAAAATTTGCTAAAAATAGTAAGTTATGCCGAAACTGAAAATTTGAAAGAACCAATGGTGGGGGTTCAAATGGAATATGTGGGTGGCCACCAATATCAACCTGGATCATTTGGGCCTCCAAACAACTCCGGAAGTTCATGACCCGAAAACCTACTAAAAATAGTAAGTTGTGCTGGAACTGATGGTGTGGGTCCAAATGGAATAGGTGGGTGGCCACCAATATCCACCTAGATCAATATTGTAGCTCTTATATTACAAATATGGATTCTAGTATGACATCTTCATTCAAAAGAATTTGAGAAAATTGTCTTTGCAATAAATATGACAATATTGAAACCATTCGTAAACTCGGGAATGAGTTTATAGACATGAAAGAAATTTCAAACTGAAAATTAGTTCATATTATTCTCTCATTGTCTCTTTACTCATCATTTAGGAAAATAATTTTCATTAACACTGCTCTAGCTGAAAAATAAACATATGTGCTAAGAATAATTGTTCTATTGCAACATGAACCTGATAAATCTGAAGACATTTTGTGCATGACAACCATTGATAGATATGTCATACATCCTAATAATCTTGAAAACATTTCCTTGATAGAACATGATTCCTGGTATTTAGCTACAAAAAAATGACTAGGAAAAAAAAACATTCATTTGTCATACAATCCATCTGATACAATGAGCAAAAGGATCATGAAAACCATTATGGGGAAAAAATGATGCTCTATTTTCTATACAGAGAATCTAAATACACATTAAAAAAGTATAATCAAACATGGGATGAGGCATACTTGTTCCAAAAACACATTATTTCTGCTATTGAAAGATAATTCTTTCATCCAATTTTATCATGGGGTGACATTGAACTTTCTTCAACCACAATTGCAAACAAAAACGATGAAATTTCTATGCTTCATTTTTCATTGCATCATGACACAAGTGCTTGTCCTATTGAATAATATGATATTAAACATGACCTAAAAGAAAAGAAAAAATCTAAAAAAATACAAACTAGATATGCAAAGACAAATGAATCTGTTGACCATCCCTTTGTTCTAGAGATAGTAGCATATCATGACATTAGAATAAAATTGAATGAAGAGAAATCGTCTATAGAAAAACAAATAGTTCTATGGAAAAAAGAAAAAAAAATCCATTTAGGTGGTTTTATTTGTTTATTACCAGAGGTGCGGGAGTGGGAAAAACATTGACCGCATAAGAACTTTAACATGCACTTATGTGATACTATAACAAATACTTACAAACTGACCCATTAAAAAAAGGGCCTCATAGTTGAATTTACCGACAAAGTTGCATACAATGCAAATGGTATCACAGCCCAATTAGCTTTACATTTTCCAATATCAACATCCAACATGATGCCATTGACTTTTAACACACTTGATGAGCTGAACAAAGAGTATGGACAGCTTAGCCTTTTTTTCGTAGATGAGGCATCACTAATTGGCTCTCAAATACTTTACAACATTGACAAACGACTTCGTGAAATCATAAAAACTCCATCTTCATCATTTCGAAACCTTGATGTAATATTATGTGATGACTTGTGCCAAGCACAACTGGTACATGATCGTTGGGTATTTGAACACCAAATCCTTAGGGGAACTATTGATCTTTACAATTTCTGGAAAGACAATGTCATGAGCTATGAACTAAAACAAGTTATAAGACAAGAAAACAAAGATTTTTCCTCCATGCTAAACAGACTTAGAAATTGTTCACATATTGATGACGATCTTCATTTTTCCAACAAAAATTATTACAAATGCCTACCAAACGATCCAACATTTCCATATCTCTTACACTTAAACAAATATGTACAGGAACATAATGAAACAATGTTATCACTCACCAATGCAAAAACGATCACACTACATGCACATGATCAACAAAATAAAGCAATAGATGCAAATCGCCATAGAAACGTGAAAATGAAATTGTCATTTGTCATTGTGCTCAAATGAAACATGCTTGTTGAATTACTTGGCGGAAATTATGACACAGAATATGGCCTAGTTAATGGTGTTGAAGGCATCTTCCAGGAATCCACAATAGGTGAAAATGATGCCATCTGGATTGAATTGACCAAACCAAAAATTGGAAATATACAACGAAAAAAATGCAACATCTATTCAATGATGGAATAAGTTCTACTTACACACCTATCAATTAAACAACAATATATGTTTCACATGACATCAATTCCCTGTTCGATTAGTGTGTGCAAGAAACATACATCGATCACAGGGCTTGACCATGGATAGATTGGATTTTGACCCAAAAGGAGTCAAGCAACATGGACGTGTTTACACTGCACTATCCCATGTCAAAGATATGAAATCTTTGTATCTATTAAACAAATTACACCCAAAAAAACTTCTCTCTGTGTGAAAAAATTTCCCTATAACTATAAAGACTTAAAGAAATTGCATCTTATCAAATTAAATATAGCCTACATTAGGTTCAAACATGAAACTAGTTAACAATATGCTCATTGAACATTTGTATCTTCTCATTGCATTTTGAAGATATTGTTGTTGACTATGATCTAAACAAAGCAAACATCCTTTGTTTCCAGGAAGCAAAAACAAATCAACTCCATAAAATCCAATGTTTCAAAGAGATATAATTATATACAACTATTAAATTTGCATGGGATCCTTACATACTATACAAAAAATATCACAATTGACTATCAATTCTCTTATACAACAAGTTGCATTGAATCAACAATTGCAAATTTCCATTTTGAGGAAAAAAAATTACACTTGCAAATGTCTATATTGCTCCAAATGCAGGAGTTCAATAATAATTGATTTCATCCACTTCATTTTAGAAAACACAACAAGAAAATAACCAATTTTGATTACTCATGATTTCAACTTTGACATGTTGTAAACTAGTCATCAACAAAAAAAATTACTTTTATTTATGCAAAACAACAACTTCAAGTTCCATACAACATAACAAACAACTAATTATGGCTCTATGCTTGACCACTTTTGGAAAATTTTCCAACATTGTACAGTTACATTCCATGTTTTTTATGCCTATTGGACATACCATCACACTTTGCACTATTATAGCTTGATTGCTTACAAGTTGACCCATTTTGCATCTATAATCATCAAATCCCTATGGCAACTTCTCAAGATTTTTTAAATTTTTTTTTCTTTATCTATGCATAGATAAATTTTGTGATTGAGCCTATGCATACTAGAAAATGTAGTTACTATAGAATCAAATCTAGCAATCCATGCACCATAGCTTTAGTACAAATGTCTTTGTCACAACATCACTTTTATTCCCATTGTTGTTGTAACATGGATCTAGCACATATTTATCTCAAAATATTCAGCGCTCAGAACTTCTAAAATTAATGACTCTTTGTTTCAATTTAGCATGTTTAATCCCTTGGATACTGCAGCCTAAAAACCATTGTCTTGTATTGGCCTCAGAAACAACTTTTCAGAAAGAGCCATTGAAAAAAAAACAACAAAAAATAGAGGATAGGAAAAACTCATGTTTGTTCTCTAGTAAGCAAATTTCACGCATTTATAATTGCTAAGAATTTTTTTGGGTTCTCCAATTCAATGCAACATGTCTTAAATGATACATTTTGAATATATTGTAGTGTTGAACATACTCACACAGTCATAGGATTAGGAACAATATGCACAAATAAATTTTTATATAATTATATTAAACTTCAAGTAATTAATTTGCTTCTCCTGACAATATGTGATCATCTTCCCTCAAGACAAAATGTAAAATAGTAATATAGTTTCCAAATTCCTCAATGAACAAACAACAAAGGATCAAAATACAAAGAGGTATGATTCCTTGCACAACTTAACCCTATTGACAAATTTTCTTGTAAATTAATTGCAATTGTATGAAAACCAAGTGACTTGATTTCACATGTGCACAAATTAAAAATTGTGGAACCAAACCCATGTTTGATTATACAACTTTGCATAGGAGCACAAAAAAATATCTTTGAGGGTGATATACTCATAGTATATGGTCTAGGTCATAACATAAATTTGAATTCACCAGTAAAAGCACAACTTGTACATGCAAACCTTGTTAACAAATATGAAAAATTGACCATCATAGTGAACATAAGCAATAGTCTTATAGATAAATTCTATGAATTTGTCTTCCCTAGAAACAACATATGTATTAGAGAATTTGGAACAAGAAACAAAGGAATATATAGTAAAAAAAAAATACCCAGGTTCGCAAGACTTGCATATTTGTACCAAACACAACAATATAGAATCTTGTTGTGTCAACTAAAGCATATCCAATTGCATCTATTGCAACTGCAAGTATATCATGTCACCATAACAATAAACAATTTGGACTACATATCAAATATGGTGAAAGTGCACATGATACAACAATTGTAAGTTTATTTTCCTAGTAAATCACTCCTTACTTTATATTTCAAATGTATCGCCAACCATTGCCATGATTTTGATTTTGCTAACAACTCACATATGAAAAAGAATATTCTTTCAAACATTTGAAATTAATTACTAGTATAGTCATGATCTTCTGTAATGCACAACAACTACATCTAAATGAATACCATAGAGAACATTTCCTAGCAATAAAGCATCAACTAGCATCCAAAACCACACCACTTTATTTATTCAAAAACATTGTTAGGAATGGCCCAAAAGGATGCCAAGTGCTACGATCTACAACAACAACATTTATTAATGTTCTCAATGATAGATGTGCAAAACAAAATTTGTCGTCTCTCATCAAATCTACAGCACAGGTATTTGGCAACACTTTTTTTATATATGCATGTATTGTGTACATGAGAGTCAATTCAAAGCCTTATTATTTTTCTCACAAGATCATCATACTTCTCAATAATTACAATTTATTTTGAAATAGGTGCAAATAATACTTAGATCAAAAAATTTCGCCATGCCACCCTATCAACAAACTTGTAGCAAGTGTGCATATGTCATGGTTTCAAATTCCTCAACTTGCACATTCTGTAAAGAAACTACATAATATTGTTATCGCCTGAGCGTGGAATGCACATTATGGCAAAATATACTGCATACTGCAAATGCCACAACTACAAGAATAATGTCCAATCATTGTTGAAACAAGTTTCCAACAATATCTACAAAAAATTTCATCTACAGACTTTGCTCTCATTAAGCTTTTTGTACAATGTATTTTCACCTTGACACTTGATAACATCATCACTAAAATCAAGCCATTGTAAAAAATCACAACAACATCATCAACCATTCTAGTTTTTCCAGTATCAATGTATTTGTCTTCAAAAAAAAAATTTCTCATAGTACACTTTATTTTCTTTTAGAACAATTCCAAACGCATTGTTCTTGCACAAAGAATAATTTCTCTCACTAATATTTCTTTCATTGCTTTTTATTGCATATTTTGTTTCGATCACATGTCAGCATATAGTTTCAATTGCATTGCAACATTGTCAATCCAGTGACCAATCACATGCATGTCTAGTATGCAATATTGTTCTTCGCAAAAAGCTTATAGAAAATATGCTTATGTTTATCAAATGAATAAAAGAACAAATCAGCAATGAAAAAAACAATTTTTTCGTTTATTTATTTATATTTTTGGGCTGTGAGTTCAATAGAATATGCACTTTGGCTAAATTTTGTTTGGCTACATCATTTTATTCTACCATAGATGAAGTTTTAACTATTGTATTAACATAAACTTAAAAAACTATATTAAAAAAGAAAACATAGGTGCATTTATCTATATCTCTATGTTTTATGCAAAAAGAAAAAAAAAATATGTTTTTTCTCTTGAACTTAGCCCACATATCTAGCGTTATTGCATTTGTATGTCTTTTAATTCCTATATAGTGTTTATTGCAACAGTGTGAAAAAAAGAACAAAGGCAGTGACATCGCCACCACGTGCCCTTGTTCCAAATATAGAAATATCTAACCCTAGCAATATCCTATCTCCTCTCGATTTCTATATTGATTCTATTGCATAAAAACATATGTAATTCCTAAAATGATTTTTCTTCCACATGCAGAAATCTTCGACTCCACCAATAGCCTACTTACTCTCAGCATCCTTATGGATTACATGTCCTCTACTTGTTGGATTGTATGCCCTGCATTTATTATGGAGCTCTAGCCATCTAATCAAATTGGTTTTTTTTGTAGGTAATTTGCATTCTAATCCATTCATTAATACATGTTGATCTGATTGTGTTATTCAAGCATGGGTTGGTCCAATGTCTTAAGCAATCCATGCAATTACATTTCCTCTACTTCAACCTAATGCTCAAATACTTCTTCTAACCAAAAGAATAATTAGCTTGAGCACTTAGAATTGAAGAAACTCAAGGTGATATTAAAGTATATGTGCTTAATTTGTCTCCTTAGGTTAAATAACTCACCCAACATCGAAGATTCACTTCACATTAAGGTTCACATGCAGGTAGAATTAGGTACTTTGGACATAAGGAACCTAACAATGTTGATACCTTTATTGAAGAAGTTCCTTTGGGTGATGAACCAATGCACATCATTGAACATGCGACCTTTTCGATCTCTCGCTTCAATGTGCCATCCAATCGTAATATTACAATATTACATTGTTTTTTTGCATCACTCCTTTAGTGTACTATATCCAATCATAATATTATAATATTACATTGTTTTTTACATCACTCCTTTATAGTACTGTTGTTATTAGTCATGACGATGGTGATGATTTCCAACAACTATGTTTAATAATTCATGTCTAGTGATAATATTCATGGCCACTCATTTTAATATGCAATATATACCTTCTTAATATTTAGTATGTGTTTAGTCATGAGCTATGGGTAATTTTTCCTTTAAGCATTTGCATAATTTCCCTAATAATGATTATTAATCTTTAACATTTTTTTATTTAGGAAATAAGCTAAAATAGATACATGTGATGGAGGATTTCCTTTAGACTAGAGGATTTCCTTTAGACTAGATATTCTTTAGTGTATAATTCAAATTAATAGTGATGCTTAGTTTTATTAAAATATATTACTTTTTTTCATTCACAAATATTATATTTTGATATTTTCTTAAAAAAAAATTAATCCTCCATTATATAGCGGAAAATCGTGGTCATGCTAATTCAAAATTCAAAATAAAATATAACTACATTCTTAGTAGTTTAGTTTCCTTAAAACAAAGGAAAATTGAAATAATATGTGATTCAATAAAGAGTCTCTTTTTAGTCCCTGCCCAAAGGGCCGATGGGGACTCTTGTAATCATTTTGCATTGAAATAGGAACCAATGTAAAAAAAACAAACTCTTAAACCAAAGTCTTAGGGTATATAATTTAATTCACTTTTTCTTCGCTCTATCAAACACAAGAAAATTTTTATCCCTATCAAACACAAGAAAAGTTTTATATGAACTAATCAAAAGCTCAAAGGTCTTATTTGGCCTCTTACCAAGGCTGACATAACTTAGTGTTAAAATCCATATTATCCAGAATTTTTAACAGAGTTTTTTTTGGCAGAGTTGAGTAATTTTGTAGCATTACTTGATTAAAATTAAATGTGTGATTGTGCAGGTGGCTGCTGGTGCATGTGGCTCTTGCTCCGTGATTACATGTTATTATATGAAGGTTGAACATAGCTTAAATGCATATTATCCAGAATTTTTGGCAGAGTTGAGTAATGATGTAACATTACTTGATTAAAATTAAATGTGTGATTATGCAAGTGGTTGTTGGTGCATGTGGCTCTTGCTCCGTGATTACAAGTTATTATATGAATTTGTTGTGGTGTCTAAAAGCATTGGTGCCACCTACTACATAGTCCTCTTGCTTTGCGATTACATATTATTATACAGATATGTTGTGGTGTCCAGAAGAACTGGTGCCACCTGCTACATATTCCTCTTGCTCTGTGATTACATGTTATTAGACAGATATGTTGAGGTATCTAGAAGCACTGGTGCCACCTACTACATAGTCCTCTCGCTCTGTGATTACACATTATTATATGGATATGTTGTGGTGTCTAGAAGCACTGCTGCCACCTGCTACATAGTCCTCCTATGTCACGGTGTGAGAAGGTGGAAAAGGTGGCACCGGTGACCAATGACAACTGCTGGCACATATCTGGAGGGGAAAAAATGGGTTGTCCCCAGTGGTCCTGCAATGCACAAACACTCTAAAGGAAGAAGAAACCTATTGTAGCACATATATATATGGTCTATTTTATTACATATCTATCTGGTAGGGAAAAAAATTTGGTTGTCCTGACCTCTGGTTAACTCCTGCAATGCACAAACACTCTCGTATGTTTTTCGTTTGTTTTGTTTTTAAGTAAATCAGAAGGTTATAAATGGTAGACCTTACCATATGACAAAGAATAAAAATAATGTGGTAATTGCTAGAATTGAATACGTGTGTAATTTGTTAATGTGGTTTCCTCGATTTTTTCCATGCAGGTTATAAGAAGTATACACTTTTGTCCATGCAGGTTTTGTCTGTAAAGGTTGCAAGAAATATAGTTTAGCTAGTGAAAGTTTGTATGCACTCCCTGTTGTAGCTCCATTTTTTTATCATGTATGTTTAATACACTATTATTTTTCCAAAAGTATAGCTCCATCCAATCCATATCCCTCTTGCGTATTTGTTTCTTATGGCGTATTCTTCATGCTCTATTTTTTTCGTTGTTTTGTTGCTTCCAGTTGTTTTCCTATTTTTGTTCCAAAGAAAGACTTGTTTAGCCAAAAACATGGTAAAAACACGTTATTTGAAATAGAATTGAATGCATATGCTTGAGAGAGTTTCTTCTTCCAACTCCCAGCCCTCTGGAGTCGGTTTTATCATGTGTTTCGCCTTACTAGCTCAAGCACCATCACACTGTTGTCCATCCCTTCTTTTTCCATTGGTCAATTTCGAGGCCGAAAGCTTCCTTACAAATGGTAAGTTCTCAAAATTTAAGTCTTTAAAACAATTGAGTTTTCTAGAGGCACCAACGCATCTCATGGGGAAGTCCCCAGTTTCTGATCCAGTTAAATGACCCTTATGACCTGCTGATGATTCATATTTAAATTCCAAGATGGTTGTCCAGCTCTTCTATATTCTGCCATCCCCATCAACTACACCCATTCTTATCTTTGGGACCACTTCCTACCTAAAACTTGGCATGAAAATGTACCGAGCTTTCACAGGGGAAAGCTACAGTCTAAAACGTTCACTTGGATATATGGTAGGGGAAGAAGTAGCATTTTATTTTTCAGTATGGAGTTGCCACCTGCATGGAAGATGTTGTAAATGATACATTTACTCAACATAAACTTAAAAGCTACATGTGTGAAGTAAATGATTCATGGATGATTAATAATAAAATAAACTCTAACGTGGTGTTGTAGTAATATGCAATAATGTTATCTGGATAAGCAGCATTCGAGGGTTATCTATACACAAAATGGGAAACGTGGTAAGCATCATTTCCCTAAGCCTTCGTGGGCAAGAAAATTCACCGTTCATGCACAACTACATAGTGTGATAATTGCCACGTTGTCTTTCAAATACACAGTTTGTTAATGATGTAGTGGCACGATAACCATCACTTACCTAGCTAACTATATTTCCAAGGTGTTCTGACAGGGATGAAAGCCCCAGTTGATACTTTATTCATGAAACATGAATGATTGTTGTGTTATTAGTCACTGTCGTCTGAAGACATGGGACTATATTAATTTATTTTATGAGATAGTATTAATCCATGCGAGAAACCTAAAATTTAAGCTAAAGTTTGGTTTCTTCGTTTCAAGGAGTATAGCCATTTAACCTATCAAATATCGACATTGTTTCCTCCACCAATCGAATTCTTTCTCATCTTATTGGCTTCTTCCCGAGGAAAATATACTAAACTATGAGGGAAAAAGGTTATAACATCATGGTTAACAGGTTTGATTCATATTTCTAAAACTAAAACTAATTCTGACATTAATTCGCTGACATTAAATGTTGGTTTTCTAGTTACTAATATATATAAGTATATCTTGGTATGATCTCTTGGTCATGTAATAAGCTGGCATACACTTCCATCTGGGGCATTTTGGCTTGTTGGTTCTTCAAATATTGCCATGATCTTCTGAGTTGTGGTACACACAACCTCCTCTTAAGCTTCAATAAGAAGAGTTGCTGCAGGTGTAGCTATGCCTTCAACCGATATGCATGTCTTCATGTGATATCACAAGAGCCCCAACATTATCGGGGTCTCATACCCATCTAGGATGCATCTACTCAATTACTCTATTCCTATTCTTGTACCTGCAGACTCCTGTATTTGCACCTGCACACTCTTGTATTTGCAGATAACTTTTTTCTTTGGCCGAGTAGTAGCGGCACTTGTATTTGTAGACAACTTTTTTCTTTCGTTGAGCAGTAGCAGCACTGTTAGAGAAGTTTCTTTTGCTGAGCAGTAGCGGCACTGTTAGAGCAAATTTTTCTTTCGCTGAGCAGTAGCGGCACCTAACAGGGTCGCAACTATTTTTTTTTTTGGTGATTTCAGCTTGAGACAAAACCCTTCCCATTCAATGCAGGATATTCTATGGAAAAAAGATTCCTCCATGCACCTATCTCTTGAATAGATTCCTTCACCACGCTTCAATCCTAGCGGTTCCCTAATTAGGGCTTGGCGGTCAGGGTTTCCCCGTTACTTTCGTGGCTCCCCTGTCCCTCGCGGTCATTAAGTGGTTTCCTAATTGGGGCTTGGCGGTCAGTGTTTCCCTGTTACCTTCGTGACTCCCCTGTCCCTCGGCGGCCATTAAGCCCTTAACGGAAATACGACAACTGCTACCTATTAAGTAACTCCATGTATTCTCTGCTAAAGCATTCAAGCTCTAGAGATATTCCAGGAGCATAGCCAGGAATTTAATAAAATGAGCTGAGCCAGGAATTGAATAAAATTTCAGAAAATATGAAAGGGATGCTGGTCAAGTTGGTTGTTTATAAAAAACTAGAACTAGCTATGGATTATCTACATATGGTTTTGCTACTTGTACCGTTGCTGGTGGTACTACTAATTCAATCTTAGATCAGTATCCGTTGCTCGAGAAACTGTTGGTTCAACTTGATAAGCAAGGAGCTACTGGTGCTTCTATTGGTGGTGCTTCAGCTACTGCTACCGGGACTCATTACTTATTGAATCTATAACAGGTATAAGCTTGTAAGTAGTTTCAGTGTTGCTTGCTCTCCTTTACTTGGGTGACGGTGCATGTAATACATTCAAAAGGCACGTGTAATACATGCAAATCCAGTAGTTCACAAGTTAGTACTTTATTTTCTTAGCTTTTGCAGTTCCCCTTCTAGAACGGGCGGAGGTATTGATCTCGAACTTAAGTTTGAATGGTAATCTTCCCACGCGACTAGAGCATCCCGCCGTAGCACCTCAATAATGTCGAGCATGCCAAAGCATAAGTAAGCAGAGTTCAATGCCATCCTTCTTCACTTTTAATTTTCACGAGTATTCCCAACCCATTTTCGGAAAATCTGAAGAGGGATAAACGGACGCAATTTTTGCCGTGAAAGTGTCTGTACTCGCCAAAGTTGAATGCCGCAGCTGACTAGAGCATACCGCCGCAGCACCTCAAAAACTCAAAAACTTCGAGCACGCCAAAGCCATCTGCAACAGATTGGGGAAGTGAAAGTCGTAGTTTTCCATAGCACAGATGCAAGTCGCAGCTTGTCACTGCAGAGTAGCAAGTCACATTTTTCCATAACGCAGTCGCAAGTTGCAAGTTGTCAGAGATCTGACAGTCACAAGTTGTCAGAGGTCGCAAGTTGCAAGATATCAGAGGTCGCAGAGTCGCAACTCGGGCTACTTAGTTGGGAATGCGACTTGGCGACTTGAAGATAGGTCACATAGCCATATTTTGTTGACGATCCAGTAGAAAATGACATGTCTTCTTCCATATTGTTGTTGTTGTTCTGCGCCTTGGTCATACGATGCCACCTTCACTTTCCCCATCTGCAAATGCTGTAAAAAATGTCTCCTCTCATAATGTCGACCTCTGAAATGCGGTGATCGAATCTTAGTACTAGAAAGACCTTGTGGGATGCCCATTTTCATATTTATAAAGATTTCACAAGTTTAGTGGTGGGGCTGCCTAGAGGAATATTGGACCTGCGTTAATGCGAGGCATTATGTTAAAGTGAATGAGTAGGAGTGCTATTATTGTGTCAAGCATACAGTAGAGTGTCGAGCATATAGAAAAATGTCGAGAAGCCGATGGGCAAGGAGGTCAGTAATTATCGATTATAATGGAGGCATTATCAGTGGATGAGCTAACTTTACAGCATATAGAACTACGAAAATTGGGGTGAACAACAATAATTGAAACATTGTATTGCTTGGATAGAAGAATCAACACACATTTCAGATTCAGAGCATAGGGCTAGAGAAATTTAAATGATTTAAAAGATTTAAAAGTTTAAGTTGTTCTCTTGAGGGGCTTGAATTTGAATGTTTTCCACATTTCATTTTTACGAGATAAGTTTGGGTTGGAGAGAGACACAGTTTGAAACTGAGTGGTGGAGGAATTAGGAATTAGGAGTTAGACAATGCAACGGTGAAGGGATTGGAGCCCAATGCATGCAAACATGGTAATGGGACAAGAAATTTCGAAACCCATAGAAACAAATGATCTAGGACGAGTGAAAATTGCCTCATCAGCCAAAGCGGGGAAGTGGGTTTGGGTCAATGCCAGACAATATCGGGGTATTTTAAAACGGAGACTAGCCCGTTTAAAATGGGGGCAACCAAGGAAAAAACAGACTCAAAGGAAAAGTACTGCGACCCTTCGCAATAAGCAATATTCAAACAAGTCACTTTTGCAAGCATATGACAACATGACCAGAGGAAAAGGAAAAGGAAAAGTCATTGATGATTTTTCCTTGTATAGTCCCACATCCACACCTCTCACATGGTCATCTAATCTCTATGTGGCATAATTGTTAAGTACAAAAAAGAGGGTGGAGGCTCTAGAAGCTAAAGAGTAGGAAAGGGAGCATACAACTTATGCAATCATAGTTGAGAACCAGTCTTTAGCGGAAAGCAATAAAATTTTGAAGGAGCAAGTGGCATTGCTCTAGGAAGCTCTCCTTATAGGGAAAATGGAATGGCAACGGATGAAAGCAGATGTTCAAAACATGAAGAAATTGGTAGAGGAGAGTATAGAGGTGGGGAAGGCGAAACAATCCCAGGATAAAGAGAAAGAGGTTGCCCAAAGAGACAACCATGAAGGGACAACAAGAGAAGAAAGGAAAGAAGGCCACACAAAAGTTCCTAAAACTTGGGCTGAAGTTATTATCAATTCTGCTAATAGGGAAGGAGACACAAGCTTTCGGGTCGGCAACATGCAGGATAGAGAAAGAAAGGAAAGACAAGATAGAGCAGCAAACATAATTATTAAAGGGGTGAAAGACTATGGGAAAAATGAATCTACTTTTGACCTTGCAAGGGAGTTCTTGAAAGACAAGTTGTTATGGCAAGGACAAATAGGTCAAGCATGGAGGGTAGGAAAGTTTAATGGTGAAAGGGCCAGGCCCATAATAGTCATCATGGCTATTTTTCGTGATAAAGATAGCATTCTAAGCAAGAAGCAACCCTTGAGGGGTTCTCTCTTTTTTATAGAAGAATATTTAACTATAAGACAACAAGAGGAAAGGAGGGAGGAAATTTCAAAGGTTAGGGCAGCAAGAGATGAGGGAAAAAGAGCATGGATTTATAAGGGAAAAGTTGTGATAGCACGATTTGGACCTCCTCCGAAAACAGGGTAGAAATATGATAATAAAAAAGAGACAACAAATTCTTTAACAGAAAATCAGGAAGCAAGGTCAGTATGGGAAAACAAGGACAAAGAATCAAATGTGAGTCTAACATGGCAAAACAAATAGCAATCAAGTCATGCCCAGGTTTCCTCAAATTTAGTTTGTTGGAACTACATAGGTTATCCATGGAGACGAGGACCTGGGTTAGGGCCTATTGCGGAAGATAGAGACATAATTTGCCTCATAGAAACACATGAACATAAAGGGTGCAAGACACCTTGGTTTGAAGGGTACTAGAAGATGGAAGTGTGGAAGAAGGTAGCAGGGAATGGCAAAGGACACGGGGGTTTCATGGTATTAGTGAAAGAAAAAGAAGGTCATTTCATTCGCTAGAAAAAGAAGACTCAAATAAACAATTCATTTGGTTTAGAATATCATAAAATTGAAATCACATCAGAATTGCAGCATGCTATTTTGTGCCACAAGTTTCAAAAATCTACAAAAGTAGAGGGCTTGACCACAAAGATCCTTTTGCAGCCTTAAAGGCGGATCTTGAAACATATTCTCAGCTAGGTGAAACCATTATATTGGGTGATTTCAATGCTAGGACTGCAAGTGAGCAAGCTAGCATTCCTTGTTGTGAAGAAGACTGTGACCCTATCTGGCTTTCAGAAGAGAGTAATCAACAATGGGAAAGAATCTCAGAGGACAAGGGTTGAAATCTCTTTGGTGAAAAATTTCTTACTCTATGTGGGGCTTTTGATTTAATCATCTGTAATGGTTTGATTAGATGGGAAAAGTCTGGTAATTTCACTTGCAATACTTACAATGGAGCAAGTATAGTAGACTATGTAATTTTCTCACATAGTTTGTGTGAGAAAATTCTTGAAGTCTTGATTGGTGATCAGCCTTGGGACTTAAAATCAGATCACAAGCCAATTTATCTAGGCTTCTCTTGGACTGGAAACACACAATTAGGGTCAAAAACTCAGTGTGCACAACAAAATTTTCCGAAGGGCAGAATTATTTTGACTCCAGAAAATTGTAATACATTCAAATTAGCACAAGAGAGACTTTGCGAGAAGGAGAAAATCTCATTTCTCAACCTACATAGTCATGAATTAACACACTTAATTCAAAGCGCACTTGCAAAGTGCAAGAGAAAAAAAAGCTGCAAGAAGTCGGCAAAAAATTTCTTTCCGGTCAATGCGTGGTTTGATGAGGAATGCAAAAAGGCAAGGAGAATGTGGAAAGAGTCAAACAAGGATGACATAAAGCTCAAAGCTTACAAGAAGATATTAATAAAGAAAAAGGTTGACTTCATGGTTTCAAGAAGATAAGAACTAATCTTCCTCGAGAAAAATAATCCCAAATTATTTTGGAAGGAACTTCAACAAAGAAAGATGCAAATTGAAAATGATATCACAGCTTCTAAATGGTTTGACTATGCAAGAAAAATATTCGAGCAGAATCCCAAGGCTGACCTTCCTCCCTTGGTCAACACTAATACAAAACTCTTCACAGTGCAAGAGGTAGAGACGGGTATCAAGAATTTGGGTGTTGGACAAGAAAAAGACTTAGTTGAGCTCCAGGCAGAGTATCTAAAGTGGGGCTCAAAAATTCTTGCACCTCACATTACAAAAAAATTTAACAACATCATACATGAGAGGTTCCCCACTGATTGGACAACTAGTTTGGCAACACCTCTTTCCAAAAGTGGTGACGTCAATAACCCCTCCAACTATAGAATCATAATGATAAACCCCTTGTTTGCAAAGCTATTTGGAAGCATGTTAAAATCAGCAAGTGGGCAAAAGAAAAAGTAAACGTGCTAAAGGACAAGCGGGTTTTAGACCTAAGCATTCCATAGTTGACCATGGTATAACTCTAAGGCATATCATTGAGAAATTTTGGGAGAAAAAGGAAGAAGTATTATGTTGTTTTGTTGATTTCAGAAAAGCCTTTGACACGGTTCCTAGGGATAAGCTTTGGCACAAAATGGAGGAACTTGGGGTTCCCAAGCATTTGAGAGCAGTTGTGCATAGGTTGTATGAATAGGTGAAAGTCAAAATTAGAACATCAACAAGAATTTCTGAAAGTTTTAGAAGCGATATCGGGGTCAAACATGGTTGTCCATTGTCTCCTAACCTCTTTGGGTTATATATTGACAAACTTGAAGAGTGGCTAAATTCGTAAGGGGGTGACGAGATACATTTGGGTAAGTTTGTTATAAGGCTTATTTTGTATGCAGATGACCTTATTTTAATTGCTAATTCTGCTCGTGGTTTACAAGAGCACTTAATTTCCCTGGAGCATTTTTGTAGAAATGTGGGGATGCAAGTCAATACCAGCAAAACGAAAGTGGTGGTTTTCTCTAACAAAAGAAATCATAACCAGCATAAGTTCTACTTTGAGGGCAACATTCTCGAGGAAGTTGCGGATTATAAATATCTCGGAATTGTTTTATGAATATAATTCATAACGAATATAACAAATATTACTACATAGTCAATTAAAGATTATGTAAGTAGTCTTTAAGTTAGTGAAAGGGCATGTCTAAGAGACATTCCCATTCATGAAAGGTCACCTGCGTAGGTATATAAGCAGGGCCTCATTGTAACAATTTATCATCTATCTCATATATTTATAATATAATATTTGTATCCTCATGGATATCTTTGTATTCCAATTGTTTTGAAGTATATTAACTTGAGAAGGAACTTTGTTCACTTCATTTGGTATCAGAGGAATTCGATCTTTTGGCCGCTCATCGCTACACAGAGCTACGCTCCTTGATCCAGGTCTTTGACCATAAAAATCATCAACCTTGTTGCTGTCGTGACTAAAGCATTCGCTACAAATTTTGGAGTTTCTCCATTGCTGAGTTTGTGAGAGGCCTTTGGCCATAATAAAAAATTGAAAAAAGAAGAAGGAAGAAATATATATATAAAATATATATATTAATAAAAAAGTAAAAGAGAGAAGGAAAGTTAACATAAAGGGGGAAATAAATTAAAAGGGAAAAAAAAGAAAAAGAAAAAAAGAGATATATATAAAGAAGTACATATACGTACATACCAAGATAAATTAAAATTAAAAAGGAAAAAGAAATAAGGAAGAGTAGGTAAGGTTATTTTGATTATTCTTTCAGTGGTTTACAAACTCGTGGTTTTGGAAGCCCATGGTAATTGCCCATGGTATTTGCAAGGTAAAATAAGAAGTAAAGGAATAAAAAATCTCTTGTGAATGGTAAGTTTACTTTTACGTGGAGAAATGCACATAAGTGGACATATATTTTATAGGTGAATATATGTGAATAGCCACGTTTCACTAGGGTTGTAACTTTTCAACAAAAAAAAGAGTTAAAAAAAAAACAATTGTTAAAAGAATATATATATATATATATATATATATATATTAATTTAATTAATGAATTAATTAAATTATTAAAAAAAAATTGAAGGAATAATAACCTCATTAAAAAGAAGAAGAGAAAGTTAGGAAGGGTTACCTTAAAAACCCTAAAAACTCAATTCAACAGACAAAATGAAATCAATCATTGATGAAAAAGAAGTTAAATCCAATTCGGAAAGGAAAGAAGGAAGATTTCCTGAAAATTATAGTATTTTAACAAATACAAGATGAAGAAATTATTATCCATAAAACTTTGAGGACAAAGTTCTGAGGGAAGGTCCAATTCATAACAAATAAATAAATAAAAGTTGATATATTAAATTGTGACGAAAGCAAATGAAGAAAACAGTGCGTGATTGAACTGAAGAAAAGTGTCAACTATAAGCTTTGGGGACAAAGCTTTTGAAGGAAGGGGCAATGTTATGAATATAATTCATAACGAATATAACAAATATAATTATTAAATAGTCAATTAAGGATTATGTAAGTAGTCATTAAGTTAGTGAAAGGGCATGTCTAAGAGACATGCCCAGTCATGAAAGGTCACCTGCGTAGGTATATAAGCAGGACCTCATTGTAACAATTTATCATCTATCTCATATATTTTATAATATAATATTTGTATCCTTATGGATATCTTTGTATTCCAAGTGTTCTGGAGTATTTTAACTTGAGAAGGAACTTTGTTCACTTCAAATTGACTTCAACAAAAATATAAGCTAGGGTAGATGTAGAAATAAAAGAACTTTGGGGGGTTGGAAAGTATTATATGCTCTTCAAAATAGGTGTAGAGAGGCAGAGCTATGGGACTGGAAAACCACTCTAACTCATTTTGGGCTTCTATTGATTCCGGTGATTCTGTACGGTTGTGAACTGTGGGCGAGTAGTACATCCGACATGTAGTGGAAGCAAATTGAGAAAATTCAGAAGCATTTGATCACAAACAAATTCAAAATTAAAAGTGCAGTTCCATATGCTATCTTGTTAAGTGAAACAGGGGCGGCTCCTATTGATGCAATGGCTATGATACGGGTCATAAGGTATTTAAAAAAAAATTGAGCAAATGGAAGAGGGAAGATGGCCTAAAATTGTGTTTAATGACATATTGTACATAAGAAAGAAAACTTGGATGCGACAAAATAACAAATGGTTTAGTAAATGGGGCATTTGCTTGAGCATGTGCCCCGAAAGCAGTAAAGAGATAAAAGCTTTTGTTATGGATAAGTTTCACAAATGTACTTGGGAGAAAGAGTTAGGGAGGAAAACAAGTATTATATTGAAGAGTTTAACCCCTCTCATAATCATCAACAAAAAGCATACATAGGGGCCAATATTTCTTGGAGAGCCAAAATTCTTATCGCACAATTAAGGACTAATTTGCATCAACTTTGTTGTGAAACAGGGCATTGGAAAAGGCCAAAAGATGTGTGGGAGGAAAGAGTATGTAATTTTTGCTCTTCCAGAAAAGTGGAAACAGAAAAGCATTTCATTTTAGAATGTGAGGCCTTCAAAGACAACAAGGAAAGGTATGTAGATATTTTGGCAGCGAGCTCCTGGGATATCCTATTCAACAAGGGCTTTGTTGAGAAGCTGGGCAAGCTTATTGTAAAACTTCACAGGAAAAAGGCAAAGTACAAGACCTAGATAGAGGAGCAATCTATCCCATAGGTTATATTTAGCCTCGTGGATGTTAAAATAACTTATTCTTCTTTTTATATGTGTTAGCGTTCGAACTTTGCAAATCCCCATGTTCATTCATGTGGTTATAAGACTTTTTCCTTTATACATGTGGCCAACTACATTGAACAACTGCACTTTTATAAATTGGTATATTTCCGTTTCAGAGAAATCTGAAGTGGAGATTGTGGAGATTCTCTAATGAAAACGAATGCTGTTTTAACATATGCAAGAGTTATGTCAACGGTTCATAATTTATAGTTTCTTCCCTTCGAATTTATAGTTTTACTTTGGGATTTGGTTGAAGTAATCACTTGTTAATGTCTGACAACAAATTACTTCAATTGGGTATCATGTTGTTCAAAAGATGAGCTCATATACTTTCCGAGTAAGAAGGAAAACGGACAAGAAACAAACAATTAGGTAACAATTATTTTCAAGTCGATTAGGTAACAACGTATGAAATTAGAAGACATGGGGGCAGAAAAGTCGTAGTAATTTGGAAGGGTTTTACGTAAAAAAATTGAAACTATCCTAGTCAGAGTTTTGTTTGAAATGATTATCTCTTTCTAGGTTTCTTCAAAATCTTTCTCGTTATGACATTAGTGTTGTCAAGAATGATGACAGGGCTCTTATGGAGATTCGATTTTACCAACCCTACAATCAAACTCCAACCATTATACGCAACATATGGCAATAAACCAAACCGAAATCTGCCCAAGCCAAACCGAACTTCTCAGAGATATATTGAAACTCATTTTTTCTATGGACTATTATATTATATTGGAATCGATCTGAGGCAGGTGTGATTTCGATATGTACAAAGTGTTGGAATTCAATTGCATTAGTTTATAATTCTGTCAATATAATGGCTTTTTTTTTTATAATTTTGTTAATGGCTTTTCTGTTTCTGCACAATCACGCTCTTGGGCTTGGGTAAGTTTCTGTTGCGCACAATCACGCTCTGAGACACGGCAGTGACTAGTTGCTCCGCAACCGATCTTGTTTATTCAAACAAACAAAATCTGTGACTAAAATTGAATGGATCTCAAAAACAAGCGAAACACAAAAAAATCTGTGACTAAAATTGAATGGATCTCAAAAACAAGCGAAACACAAAAAATGTAAATGCAGTGACCTATATTTGGAAAAAATACAAGCCTTAGTACATGATCCTATGAATTTTGATCCTAACAATATGCAACATTATTTTGTGGCAAGATGATGCATGAAAAGGGTGAAGAAAATTCTTAACACGGTTGTAAAGATTCCAGGATAACTGTGCTACTCCGATTTACAGTAATGTTTGTAGTTATTATATGAAATTTGTTGAATTTTTTGAAAATTATATTTGTGCAATGGATTCTCTCAAAACAACTTGACAAATACCAGAAATTCTGCCTAATTTGACAAACTTGACAGGGGGTGACTGAGCATGATCCCCACAATTAAATAATGTAAACAATATCAAGTTGTGTTCACCAATTCCAACTTTACATTTTATCTAGGGACTTTATAATATTAAACATTTGGAACCTGATATTGCATCCAAACCCCAGTGTAGAGAAAGGTGCTATACTAATCCAGATATTTGCTTTGGGTATCATAGTAAAATATATTTGCAAGAAGCAGTATCGAGCAACACGCCATTTTTGTAAAGTGGAGTCCAAGTAATCTGCCCCATTCAAATTCCAGAACTTACAGACTTCTACACTTTACACCTACAATTGTCTTATTCTCAGCCTCTTCCATGTCATATTACATTCTCAGAATTCAAAAATACCCAGGTAAAAGGTTCTGTGCAAGAAATGCACCAAATACTGGAGTTTTCTTGCCCAGAGACTGGAGTCTGGAAACTTTCGCCGCGCATCTAGGTCCTTTGCCTTATTTAGAAATTACAGCCCTCGAAGGTTTTAGAGAACAAAAATCCAAGAACTTCTTATTAAAAATAAGAACATGGTCACAATTCTCCACCAACACCAGCAATGATCTGTTTCACAATTCCTTCCTCTCCATTGCCTAAATGAGAAGGAGCATGGAGATGTTGCAGGCCTGGCAGTGTCAAAATTGGGTATGAGATGCAGAGCATCATATGCTTTACTCCTCTCCAATGCCTAAATGAGGAAGAGCATGGAGATGTTGCAGGGCTGGCAGTGTCAAAATTGGGTTTGAGATGCAGAGCATCATATGCTTTCCTCTTCTCGGGATCAGACAAAGTATCATAGGCCTTATTTATCTCTGAAAAAAGCTTAGTGGTTGTCTCAAGCTGGTGCAAGGGCATGACATATGGGTGATATTTCAGTGCCAGTTTTCTGTATGCAACCCTGATATCACTGTAGGAGGCAGCACGAGGGACCCCAACAGAGCATAGTGATCCTTTTTTCTCCTGAAAGCAATATCCCTCTTCTCTTTTGCTCCACAACTGGCACTGATTGTTCTGCCATTAAAGCTAGCAGAAGACCTTAGTACCCTCTTGCCAGGACTTGAAATTGGGCTGCTTGTGGGACTTGTTTGGGACATGAATCCCATAGGGCCTGACCTATGAGGGATGCGAGCGGGAAGTTGACCTCTGGGAAAAAGGGGATGAGAGTGGGGAGTTGATTGTGAGAAACTCAACTGTTGATATCTTCATGATTTATTTCTTGCTTGGAAACTATGAATGTCCTAACAATTTTACTCTTCAGGAGAGGCTGATCTCAATGCATTAATTAATCTTGGGCACCTTACCTCCATTCCCTGATATCTAAGGAAGGGTGGAGCTTAATATATGGTAACATGAAATGGTAACATGAAATGCATGTTTCCATCCATTTCCAAGAATTTGCATTGTTCAGTTCTATAGGACTCTAAAACATTTCAGAGATATAGCATTTTATTGCTTTGTAAAAGTAAGAGAAATTCTGAGTAATTTGTATTCTATTTGTTTTAACTCTATTTCCCAGATATCTGAAATGCATGTTTCCATCCATTTCCAAGTAATCTGCATGTTGCCATCCATTTCCATGAATCTGCATTGTTCAGTTCTATAGGACTCTAAAACACTTCAGAGATATAACTTAAGAAAACATTTCAGAGATATAACTTTTTATTGCTTTGTAAAAGTAAAAGAAATTCTAAGTAATTTGTATTCTCCTTGTTTTAACTCTATTCCCCGATATCTAAGGAAGGGTGGAGCTTAACCTGAAACCTGAAATGCATGTTACCCTCCATTTCTAAGTAATTTGCATGTTATCATCCATTTCCAAGAAATCTGCATTGTTCAGTTCTATAGGACTCTAAAACATTTCGGAGATGTTCAGTTCTATAAGACTTGCATTTCCAAGTAATCTGCATGATGCCATCCATTTCCAAGAATCTGCATTGTTCAGTTCTATAGAAATCTAAAACATTTCAGAGATGTTCCGTTCTATAGAACTCTAAAACATTTCAGAGATATAACTTATTTCTGAGATATAACTTTTTCTGGCTTTGTAAAAGCAATTTTAACTAGGAAAAACATATAAGGCATTGTTCAGTTCTATCCCACGGTAAGACATAAAAGTCGGAGTTTTCCATGACTTTTAATGAGTTTTTCATTAAAAGCCCACTTTTAATTCATATTATAAACATGTGTTCTTAGATTTTTAAAGAACTATATTGCCTGCCTTCATTGTTGATGTATTCTTAGATTATTGCTTTCATTGTTTATGTATTCTTAATTTTTTACAGAACTATATTGCGTGCCTTCATTGTTGATGTATTCTTAGATGATTGCTTTCATTGTTATAAAAATTATATATTCTCAACATTTAGAAGTCCAGTTTCTCATTAAAAGTGTACTTTTAATTCATGTTTCATGTTATTACCCTCATTGTTTATGTATTCCAGCTCATTAACAGGTATAGTTTATTATTCTAATTAAGTGTTATAAATCTAAATCCCTGGGCCATCCTTGTGCCTTAATCAAAATTCTTTTTCTTCAGAAGACTTTTGCTAACTAAATCAAAGGTCTTTTTTTTTCTCAAGAATACTTTTGCTAACTGAATTTAGCAAAAGTCCTTAGCTGAATTATAAAAAATTAAAAAAATTATATGATTACACAGTACATATTCAAATTGGTAATAACTTATGAATTTCATTATAGTCAATCTGTAATCAATTTGATTACAAAGTGTATATTAAAATAATTAAATAAATTGGTAATAACTTATTTATAGAAGAATTGAATAAATTTGTAATAACTTATTTATAAAATAATTAAACAAATTGGTAAAAACTTATTTATAAAATAATTGAACAAATTGGTAATAACTTATTTCTCAAATAATTGAACAAATTGGTAATAACTTATATATAAAATAATTGAACAAATTGGTAATAACTTATTTATGGCTCATGTCAAAAATCCAAATTAAATCTTAAATTGGTGATAATTCTAAAAATATTTTCAATTTCTGGAAATTGATTAAATTAAATTTATGCCAAAAATCCAATTTAAGATTATTCTAAAAATCTTTAAAATAACTTATTTATAAAATAATTGAACAAACTAGTAATAACTTTGCATATTTAAATAATTGAACAAATTGGTAATGACCTATTTATAAAATAATTTAACAAATTGGTAATAACTTTGCATATTAAAATAATTGAACAAATTGGTAATGACTTATTTATAAAATAATTTAACAAATTGGTAGTAACTTATTTATGGCTCATGCCAAAAATCCAAATTAAATATTAAATTAATGATAATTCTAAAAATCTTTTCAATTTCTAGAAATTGATTAAATTGAATTTTTGCCAAAAATCCAAATTAAATCTTAAATTGGTGATAATCCAAAAAATCTTTTAAATTTTTAGAAATTGATTAAATTAAATTTATACACTTTTTAACATGGGAATTGTAGTATCCAAAGAAATGCTCAAATGAATGTATTGTTTATGAGATTAATTTAACCATGTTCATTCAATTTATAAATTATAGTAGAAAATACCTAGTTAAATTGTACACCTTTTAACCAGTTAAATTGCACATCTTTTTAATATCGTATTTGTAGGAAAAATAAGTGATACAAACTATTGTGAATTTATTTTTATTAATATTGTATTTGTAAGAAAATTGGTGATACAAACTATTGTGACTTATTTTTATTAATTTATGAGTGAATGTATTGTTTACCTTTTAACCAGTTAAATTGCACACTTTTTTAATACCGTATTTGTAGGAAAATAAGTGATCTAGTTAAATTGCACACATTTTAACTAATTAAATTGTACACCTTTTTAATACCGTATTTGTAGAAAAATAAATGATACAAATTATTGTGACTTATTTTTATTAACACTGTATTTGTAGGAAAATTGGTGATACAAATTATTATGACTTATTTTTATTAATTCATGAGTGTTGGGTGATGAAACCATTTGTTTTTGGAGAACATAATTTTAATTTAAAATTATTTATGAATAATATAATATTACTTTAAACTTTAAGAAGACAAGAGACTATTCTCCTGAAAGCAAATCTTGTTTGACTATAAATATATATAATTTGACCATAAATATATATAAATGGATTTAACTTAAAATATACTTTGTTTTTTGTTTGTTTTAAAAAATATATAGATAGTTTAACTTGAAATTTATTTTGTTTTTGGTTTTTAAAATCATGACAATAGATATATATGGTTTAATTTGAAATTTATTTCTTAAATCAGTGTCAGTATTTTCTATTTTAAAAAATATACATAACAATAATCTCTACCATCATTCTAATATAATGGAACAAATACAAAGTTAGCAATGCAATGGAGGAAATAAAAAAGTGAGCAGTGGCCATAAGATATATTTTCCGACCACAAAAATTTGGCAAAAAATATACATAACAATAATCTCTATCTATCATCATTCTAATGTAATGGAACAAATACAAAAGTCAGTAGTGCAATGGAGCAAATAGAAAAGTGAGCAGTGGCCATAAGATATATTTTCCGACCACAGAAATTTGGCAATAATCTCTGACCATCATTCTAATGCAATGGAGAAAATACAAAAGTTAGCAATGTAAAGTAGCAAATACAAAAGTTAGCAATGGCAATAAGAAATAATTTCCGACCACAGAAATTTGTCAGCGACTTGCTGCCTTGCAGCCTTGCTAGGTTAAATTTTACTTTTTCTACATTTAGATCTATGATTATTAATTTTTTTATATATTTTTATGTTGCAAGGCATTCTCTAGTTTAATATTTCCATTGATGTGATCTCCATTCATTATTGTGTATTAATATTCTATGACAACTATCCAACCTAGTTGTGATGTCCAATTCATATTGGACCTCAAACATAGGTGTAGGCATGGGATTCTATGACCCTTCACTATTGTCTATGAAGACAAAGGTGTAGCATACGCAACCCCTCCATACTTGATTAAGTTTGCATCTATTCTAGACCCAACCTCCAAAGTGACTTTATAGAGAGAGATAGGGCTATAAAATTTCTACTATATTCAACTTCCTTGAAACAAATTTTCAAGGCCACTATTAGCTTATGCTCATCAATAGCTTTCCATCAATATATTTTTTTCCCAAAACCAAGCTTTAACCAAGAATTTATGCCCATTTAAATATTTTTCCTTTTAGGGCCTCATTGGCACTTGTGTATCACCATGTGGCACCACCTCACTAGCCTATGTGGTTATCCTATCTCACTGGAATACATCTCAGTTATCGATCCCCAGGAAAGCATTTACCATAACTTCTTGTATTACCATTTCACCCAACCCAACAATAAGTCATTAATTGAAATTTCTAACCTTCCTACATATTTTATCACGAAATGGAATTATTGGTTTATGTTACTATCAAGTTATCGAGCCCCTTGCCCCCTAGGATGTATCTAAACCTTAATTTTGCTTTGTGTTGGAATGAGCAACCAGAAAGAATGATAAGTGTGAATTACTTTATTATTCACAAAAATGTTGCATATAAATATATTGTGTGACCATTGGATTCATCTTGCAAGGTCTCTTGGACTTCCCTTGATGGTTCACGTTCTACACCATAACCCTTAACGGATTAGGTGTCCAACATTCTCCCTATACATGTGTCTAAGAAGAGAGTTGAAATACAAAAATGAAAAAAACACATGGTATTAATTGGCTTAATGTATTCTCTGAAGTGATGGTATAACATGGGAGAACCTGAGGTCTCAACCGGTGGTGGTTTAAGGTTGACCACCAACATTGGAACGCTTAGTGCAATTCCTCGAATAGTTTCAAATCTGGCTGGAAGTTGAAATATTTTGTTAGAGGAAGTGCTCCCTAATTCTTGGAAAAGGGAGACCATTGAGGTATCAACTAGTGGTGGTTTAAGGTTGACCACTAATTCTGCTTAGTGCAATTCCTGGAATAGTTCTGAATCTAGCTAGAAGTTGAAGACTTCTACTAGTGGAAGTACTCGTGATCGTAAACTGAATCACACTCATAACTTTGACTCTGGCAGCAACTTTGATTTTGGTTCAGGCTTGAAGCTCTGGTTTTAGTTGTTGTTCAGGCTCTTCAAAACTAGTAGTTGATCATTAATCCCCCCCTATCATATCCAAGGTGAGAATATGATATCATTGTTACTCAAGCTCACTTGAACATGCTTGATTGATAGGGATTCACAACCATAAGCGTCACTGAAAATCCCCTATTGTCCCATACAAAGTGAGAGGAAGAATACGTTTATAAAATGTTCGCATGGATGAATATAAAAAAAACCATGATCCTCCATGTGGGAAACTCGAGAAGGGTGTCCGTTTCTACCTAAATTTCACCCATTTACAATGCAATTTCATAATTAAACTTACAAAAAAAATACCATTTGTAAGTTACCATTATTTTAAGTTGAATTCCCAAGATATACAATGCTTCTAAAACTTAATGATGTCCAAATCCAACAATCACAAACTCTTAGGTGCAATATCCCATAACAAAACATGCTTATCATCAAAATACAAAGATAAAATACAACTATCTCACAAAGTGATCCTTATTGAACCAATAAATGCCTATTTCGAATAATATATACTTGAGTATCCATGAAATTATGTTGAATGCTTGATTTTCCAAAAAAATCCAATGGTTGGGCTCTCACAAATACCCTTTATGAGGAATGAACCTAAGTGACTAGATAGGAATATTAGGAGGCAATCAGGGCATGAGCATATAATGCCAACATCCTTTATAATAAAACAATCCCTGTATATAATGTTTTCCAGAAGCTAGAATCACAGCTCACTTACGAAAATAGTACAAGAGGCATCATTATGTTGGCCCATTTGGCTCACCATATATCGTTGCTTTAGTCATGGCCATAGAATTCAATGAACTGGAAATTTCAAAGTTCATCTTATATGTCGTCACATTCTCTTTCATGTAGCTAAATTCATTGAAAGGTGGTGGCACGTAATGAACCTATGTGAATCAGATCCTCTATAACTGGTTTGTACTCATAATTTTTAACTTCTTTGTAGTAAAGGCTATACGAGCATTGGTACTAGGGTTGATTGCATGTGCTTTGGACTCTTCCTCCATGGCTACAATGAGTGCTACCAAAAATGGCACTCAGCAAAGTTTTCTTAGGGGCGCTTTCAATCCGTCGAAGGGGTGTGGTAGGAAGGAAATTCTCTACTCAACGGTGTTGACTTCTTCTTCCTTGCAAGGAAACATCATGGTGTTAGATAGAAAGGGATCAGATCAATCCAATATATTAAGGGTAGAGAGGAAAGTGTGTAAAATAAAATGATAAAATTGAAGGAGAGGTGTAGAAAAATCCATATTGTTACGTGAGATTTCATTTGAGTTGACAGAATTCAATCCAATCACCAACTAGGCATGCAGTGTAAGGGCATGGCCTCAAATGTGTAACTTGTATATTGATAGAGATATGAAATAGGCTTAGCAATACATCTAGTATATTAATGGATTACAGGTTGAACATTGTCCCTGCTCTCAAGGAAAATCCAAGACGGTGATGGAAAAATTGGTTACAAACTTAATCGAACGAGGAAAAGAATTTTTTTATGCACAGTTTGCGGGACTGGCAGAAACTCTCGACCAACAAATGTTGTAATGTATAATCAAGATGTGAATCTCCCAGAAAACATTAGTAGGCAGAGAAAGAACAAGTGTTGCAATTCACGGAGAGAAACTAAAACACCCAAGACATTGCAAAGGTATATAAATGGTGAGAATATGGCTAAGAACATGTTAGAGCAAGGCACAGAAATGGCCAAGAGTTTCAATATTGCTCAGAGTGAAGATCTAACAAATTTAGAGAGGCAGATATGACAAGGTCTGAGCAAGACCTGCTCGGATACCATTATTGGAATAAGCAACCAGAATGAATGATAAGCATGAATTACTTTATTATTCACAAATATGTTACATATAAAAATATTTTGTGACCGTTGGATTCATCTTCCAAGGTCTCTTAGTGCAGTTCCTAGAATAATTCTTGGAACTCCTAGTGAAGTTCCTAGAACACTTCCAAAAATGGATAGAAGCTGAAATATTCTGCCACAGGAAGTGCTCCCTAATTCTTGGAAAAGGGATAACATTGAGGTCTCTACCATCGATGGTTTAAGGCTCACCACCAACTCTAGAATTCTTAGTGTAGTTCCTGTAACAATTCTAAATCTCGATATAATTTGAAGACTTCTGCTAGTGGAAGTGCTCCTAATACCTGTTTGAATATTACTATAAATTGAATCGTGCTCATAACTTTGACTCTGGTTGTAACTTTTATTTTGGTTGAGGATTGAGGCTATGGTTTTAGTTGTTGTTCAGGCTCTTCAAAACTAGTATTTGATCATCAATTCTAGAAGGAAACATCATTGTCAATTCTCACTTATCATTCATTTTGATTTCACATTCCAAGATAAAGATAGATATATATAAATGCATTGTGTGACCATTGGATCCATATTCCAAGGTATCTTGGACTCCCCTTGATGGTTCACCTTCAACACCATAACCCTTAGAGGATTAGGTGTCTAACACTTTTCCTAATATTTGACCCTAACACGTCAATAGGTCGATATATCGTTGTCAACTAACAAAACCTTATCTTTTTCAAATAACAAGGATTTTTGGCTCTATTAATTCCCATGGGGTATGCCTGTTACATGGGTCCAAATCCCGACACTAGATAGTTGACCTCTTGACATCTGATATGCACATCGCCTACCACCTTAACTATCATCCGGTTGCCACCTTAGTTTCATTGTACACTCTTATCCATGCCACCTTTCCACTTCATTAGGAAACATCATCTCCACGTCAACACCATGTCAACTCTACATCAACATTGTGCCTACCTCTACCACATCAATTTTTATCAGGTTTGGAAATATTAGGATGAAAGTCCTAGTAGAAGGGCCTGAATATCATAATACTTGATATTTAACAACCCAATATTCATCACTTGACAACCCCAACCATCCATCTTCATTAACTGACAAGCATTGAAATTTTTGTTAGATTTAGGGAGTTATGTTGACCTTTTCCTAGAGAAAATCTGACATCAATATTTTTATCACCTTACCTATCACTTAAAAACTCCCAAACTTCCTACTACGTGATGAATAGTGTGGGCTATGTTAGAATTGGGGTTGTTTTCCACTTGATCGACTATAATGCACTCTCTCAATCATTGAAAGGAAAAAGGTTGACACTCAATATCCAATGGCATGATAGCCCCTCCCCATTATCTCTTGGTATTGGCCCTTATGTCGACCATCTGACTAGGGTCTAAGGCCAAGGCCTTCCAATCCAAAATTTCCATAAATCTCCACACTAAGTGTTACACATTATTTTGTTGCATCCAAGAAAATGATGTCAAATATGTATCTTTTGCTATCTGAAGAACTATTATCATCAATCCCTAAAAAAGATAGAATAAATACCTCTCCATAAAAGATAACAATCCTAAATTTGCATACCTAAAAACCCTATTTTTGGAAATCGTCGCAAGTTTCAGTATTATAACCCGCGACATCACATCTTGCATAGCTAACATTTGGCATTTCCATCGAAACTTTCTTTGTCAAAGAGTGTGTCGAACTTCTTATGTGGGTACAAATAAAAAAGGTCACAGAGCTTCCATTCTAGAAGCCTCTAGGATGTATCTTTCCAATTGATGAGGATATGGACATGAATACCTTCTCACTATGGTTCTCATCCCTACCATAGTGGATCCCATCACCTTACATTATGGATCCAATTCCTACCTAAGTGGCTCTCAAACTTCTATCCTTGGCTTATAAATAAAATACACTCAAAGGAAAGGGGTTAGCCTTTAGAATTTTGAAGTATACTTTCACTTTTTTAAAGTATCCATTGAAGGCCTTTAAATACAAGGTTAGAATCGAGGACTATAGGGAGGAAGCTATCAACATCAAGGCATTGGTTTTAACTCTCTCCTTTTCCTTATTAATACAAAATATATTTAATTCTCGCATTCATTGTGCAAATATTGTAATGGAACTCCTTGATCATCCATTTAGAATATGTTGAGTATTTTATATATCAAATTCTTTGATTAGTTGTTTGTTGGTAATATTGCAGGTTTTGGCTTTGAGGATCAAAGGTGGAATGGCAGCTATAAAAACAAAGGAAAAACAAAGACAAACTTCATATTACTAGGTATGTCCATGTTTACATTTTCAACATTATCCTAAGATTAAACAATATTGTGTTTTTTGTTCTAGTGTTCGGTTTCTGGACCTAAAGATATTGTTCTTGTCCGCAAGAGAAATTAGTCCTTCAACACTAAGGGACTCCATCCTTAAATTTCTATTCAGCTAAAAAGAAAAGAGGTTAATCCCTAAATATTCAACCCAAAACCAAGGATGGAATCCCAAAATATCTTGTTAGAATAGGGAATTATTTCCTTGTACCGAGAATTATAAAAAACTTTCTCAGACACTAAATCTAGCTAAAAGACTTTCAATGATGCAGAGATCTCCACTTAACCATGGAATCATCTAAGATCCTACATTCATCAACCATTCATCAAGCCTCTCTTCTAAAAATCCTATCAAGTCATTGTACCTAGTTTGCTTCTTCTGAGGTCTCTAGAGATCTTCTCCCAACTAGGAAAACCTTCCAACAACTCAACAATCCAAATAAATATAAATCCAAGATGCTAAATTATTCATTTGGCCTAGTAAAAACCAAATACCTTCACTTAAAAGCTACTTAGGCTCTCCATTATACTTTACAACTTAGTTTTCATTTTAACCTATTGTATAAGAAGAATAAAAAGTAAACCTTAAAAAAAAAAAAAAAAAAAAGATTATACCATATAAAAAATACGAATTCAAACCAATGAAAAATTATTAAAATATAATTATAAAAAATATTGAAGAGGATTATATCAAATAATAAACCATCAATACTTAAATAAATGATTAATATTAGAAACAATTAAACTATGGTGATTTTCAATTCGACACAATACAATTTTTTATTTATCATAATGATTATATCTTTGTGCAATACATTAAACAATGAAGATATTTGTGGTATTTGTGAAAATGTGATACATCACATGAAAGATTTTTTTATTTTTTATTTTTGTTAAAATATGATCTATTGCACATCATTTTGTTTTCCTCGCAACATTTTGAATCCTTAGGATTTTGAGTCTTTGCAATCTTTCATACCTTCCAAAAATTTTCTTTTGCAACATTTCTCACATTATTTTATTTTCTTTTTGATATTGTACATTCTTTAAAAGTTTTTATCTTTGTCATGTTTTGAATCCTTAAGAATATTTTAGTCTTTCTAATAAGATAGAACTTCAAAGACTTAGAATTTTTCTATAAACATTGGATAAAATTATATTTTTGCAACTTCCAAAAATGTCTTTTATTGCATCAACTCATACCCAAAGTGTTTTTACATCTGAAACATCACATTGTCTCAATTTTCCTTTCTTCCCAACATTTCATATCTCTAATAATTTTCCAACTACGCAACATATCACATTACCTGAATGTTTATCTTCATGTGATACATTGTGTCGCTATAATTTTTATTTTTTTGTGGAAGTTCGTCATTTTATTTGCGGAGGGTGTTTTTGTCAATGGGTTAGTCTGGCGTGTGACCATCGCTTCTTTGTCAGGGTTTCTTCCTCTTGGGGGTCTAGCATTCTGAGGCGAGGTTGGAACCATTGTGCCTCAGGTTGGCGTGCTTGTCTATGTTCATATAGGCTTCTTGGGTCTCCTTCTCATCTCATGCTCATAATTAACTATTCTAGTATGGTGATAATGTCGCACGAACGAGGGAGGCCACGTTGTGGGGGTGGTCATCATATCTCTGTAGTTTGTCTGGCCAATAGTCATAGTTCATCTTCAGGTAATTTAGTAAGTGAGGAACATGAAGGTGAGGTGGCCCATGCTCCATATCATCCCCTGGGACGAGTGGACACTCCAGCTTCCTTGGAATCCATTATAGAGCAACTTAAAAGAATTCAGGAAAGAATGGACATTTTCATAGAGCACAGGTATGAGGACTGTAATGAACTGGTAGTTTACATGAATGCCATTTAGTTCAGCCAAAACAAGATTTTGGAATAGTTGGAGAATATCCGTCAGAACCACCATCGAACCAATGAACGTCTTCGCGATCTAGAGGCCCAAGTTTTATACATCGACTTACACATGTATGAACGTGTTGGATTTCTTGTTTCACCTCCTATAGTTCCTCCCCATCTTTATCGTTGATATGTTGCTGTCTATATGTTGTATCTTTTTGTTTCCTTGTAACATAGTTACTGATCAACATAAACTATTACCTCAAAATGAGAATTCTAACAAAAAAAAATTCAAAAAACCATGAAAAAACAACCCTAAAACAAAAAGTTGTATTCTAGAATAACCTTTTTTTTTCGAGGTAAATTTTCAACATTTTTTAAAAATGGAAGTAAAAGCCAATTTTTGTGTGCAAAAAATTGTATTCTGGAATAACCTCTCTTTTTTTCGGGCTAAATTTTCAACATTTTTAAAGAATGGAATTAAAAGCAAATTTTGTTTTTGCACAAAAAACACCCCGAAAACGAAAAGTTGTACTCTGGAATAACCTTCTTCTTTTTTTCAGGGTATTTATTTTTTTTTATTTTTTTTTAAATAGAAGTAAAAGCAAAAACACCCCAAAAACAAAAAGTGTTGAAACAAAAATTTTAGAATAATAAAAATTTATATTAAATTTTTTTTTTTAAAAAAGGAAAAAGACATTTTAAAATAATTGAAAAAAAACAAAATTCATTATATTTTCTTAAATTAAAAAATAAAAAAACATTTTAAAAATTAAAATTTAAAAATATATTTAAAAAAAACACAAAAATATATTAAATTTTAAAAAACTAAATTAAATTTAAATATACGAATTAAATTAAAAAAGACAAAAAAAAATTTAAAAAAAAATTCTTTTGGTTTTTTTACTCTATTTTATTTTATTTTAATTTTTTTTCATTTTTAAAATTTTAAAATGGTTTAATTTATAAATTAAAAATAATAATAATAAATAATAAATAAATAATAAATAAATAAAAAATAAAAAATAAAAATAGATTTTTGTTTTTTCTTCTTTAATTATTTGAATTTTTTTTTTTTTTTTTCATTTTTTTAATCTTAATTTTTATATTAAAATTTTATTTTAATTCTCTATTTAATTTTTTTTTTTAATTTAATTTTTTATCATGTTAAAATTTTTATTTTTATTTTTTATTAATTTTTTAAATTTAAATTTAATTTAAATTATTTTTTATTTTTGTATTTTGATTTTAATTATTTTTAAATCTTCTATTTTATTTTATTTTTTAATTATATGGTTTTTTTTAATAACCTAAAAAAAAAAAGTTTTTGATGCTTTTTTTGTTAATTTGTGTTTTTTTTCTTTAAATTATGTGTTTATTTTTTTTCCCTTTTTTATTTAATTTTCGAAAATAAATAAATAAATAAAATTAAAAAATAAAAAATAAAAAATAATTATTTATTTAATTTTGTTTAAATTTTAATTTTTACATGTTAATTTTTTTTTAAAACATTTTTATTGGTGTTTTTATTATTTTTTATATATTTTTATATATTTGCATTTTTTTTGTCATGTTTTTCTTATTTTATTTTTATGTTTTATTACTAACATGAAAATCGTCACTCTAAACAAAATGGTTGATGTTGCAGCAACACTTTTCAAAATTAGCATGAAAATCACCAATCTAAAAAAATGGTTGATGTTGCATCAACACTTTTCAAAATTAGCACGAAAATCACTACTCTCAAAAAAATGGTTGATGTTGCATCAACACTATTTAAAATTAGCATGAAAATCACTAACATTTTAAAACAAATGTTCATACTTCATAAATAAAAAAATTAAAGTGTCAAAAATATGCTTAAAAAAAAGGGTGACTCTGCATCACCACTTTTCAAAATTGGGTGTTTTTTTTGCTACCTCAAAAAGGTAGGTACTAGTTTAGTGACCTATTTGATCGGTAACTATGTTTTGTTAGCCTAGCAGAAATAATGATTTTATGGGTTTATCTTCACCAAACTCTGGCTCCCATTGCCAACAAGTATGGTTGGAATGAGGATTGGGGGGTTGTAGAGATACATTTTGTACTATTTGGTTTTATGAGAATATAATAGATGAAGTTTAACTGAAAAGAAAGATATATATTTGAATAGAGAATTGAAATTCAAAAAAAATTTGAGAGGCTGTGAACAAGGGCCATCAAGATTGAATTAGTTGTTATAAGATAGAAAATAATATATTATTAAAAATTATTAAAATTAAGTCAAATTTGTTGAAAAAAGGAAAACAAAAATCAAAGGAAGTGGAGGCAGGAATCGATCAAGAGTTATAGTAGAAGAAAATATTAAATATATGATAGAGTGGTGTAATCAAGTGTCGAGAAGAATTAAATATCTCGAGGTGAAAACCTCTTTTTTCAGTACAAAACTTGAGGAGAGGTTTGCACCAATGTTGCAATAATCGTGATCAGGATTAAATCGGTGAGGGTCGGTAAATAATAATAATAATAAATAAATAAAGAACAATTTTTGGGTCGTTGATTTAATCGTTTCAGGGAAAAACTCGTGATTTTCGCAACACTACTTTGAACCTCAAGATATTTTATCCCTCTCGGCACTTGATAGATCTGAGACTAAGATGGATCTAGGCTAGTTGTATTCATGCGCGATCACACAAAATATTTTGAACATATGATTATTCTCATCATTTTAAATATGTTAAATATGTCTAATATTAATCTAGTCATTTTAATTTTAAATGTACTCAGTTACCTCAATTTGTTGAGATGATAGAGATTGTTAATAACTTGAATGATGAAATAAATAAAAAAATTATGCAAAGTGGCAATGTAACAGTGTTGAATGATAGAAAATATGAATAATAAGAATTTAGTCAATTACAAAGAGTCTTCCTTGTGATCGTAATGTTAATTTTGTCATATTTCCATATGGATCATATGAAAAGGACGGTTGAAATTGCAGGCCATTCAAATCTTTAACTCGAGCTATTGTAGTAAACATCATACCTTGTCTCTCATGCTCTCCAATATTGATAGTAGCTTTCTCCAAATTCAATCATTGTGACTTATATAGTGTTAAACCCCAAGTAGGTTTCAATGGTAGTTGTTTTCTTTTACCTTGTTTGAATGCAAAGTGACTAACAATGTTGGATGATGAAAAAGGGGAATAATAAGAATGTAGTCAAACTACAAATAGTTTACAGTTTCAAGAGCAAACATTTCAGGTAAGTGAACATTTTATTTAAGATGAAAATTCAAATATTTTTTTATAGTTGAAATATTGTAACAGAAAAATCAATGAACATCGTCAATATTAATTTGTGTTCTTACATTGAAATCAAAGCACAATATTAATTTAATTAATTTGAAATTAATGTACACCATATATTTAGTTACATCAAATCTTAAATGAACATCTATACTCAAATGAATGCATCTATTTAAAGAAAAAACAAAATATTCATGGCTTTCTAAGTCCAACTTCTTTTACATTTTGTAAAAGCTTTACTTCCTCCTCCTCTATGGTTAATGTTCAATATTATATAATACTATATAATATATGTATTTGTCTCTATCTCTGTCTCTCTCTCTCTCTCTCTCTCTCTCTCTCTCTCTCTCTCTATATATATATATATATATCTCCCCACCCTCTACATATATATATCTATCCATCTCGCATTCTTTGTCTCAATGATCTGAAAAATGAATGCTAGTTAATGTTGTGCTAGTTTCATATCATATATAAACTTTTCTTTGTTGTGTTTTACTTATCCTTCATAGGTTTGTTTATGAGCATGTGATTGTCAAACAGTGTACTTAGTGAAATTATGAGATTTTCATAAGCTTAGAAAGCATAATTTAAAATGGCATAATAGAAGCAATATAAAACACAGCAAACACACATAACAAATCTTAACACACAGAATTTTGATAAAGGAGTTCACCCCTCCTAGGCTACATCTCCTTGGTCCAGCTTCATAGTGTGGGCCTTTGTATTACCTTCAAGTGTGCTCAAATTGTTGTTACAAGCTTTAGAACCTCTTGGAACATGTTCCAATGATTTTAAAACATCATAATCTCCCAAAAATGACTATTTTTTTGTTGAATTTGGACTCTGGATGCTCTAGAAATGACCCCAACGCCTAGTGGCCCTATCCTTCAAAAATCTTCAAATGCACTAAAACACTTGTAGATGGCGTTTTCTGCCTCTGCAACCTGGTCCATTGAGTTCCCAACATGCCAATTAGCCTAGAATGACTCTTTCTGAGCTCAATTTGGTCGAAAATTTAGTGAGCTATGACCAAAACCAATTTTCCCCCAATTTCTCCTCTAAAACTGGAGGAACTGCCAATTAACATTCCAAATTTGGAAAACTCGCCAAAATTGGTGCAGCATCCAAAATTTCTGCCAAATTAAGCTCCAGATTAATTAGCGCTAAGCGTGCTTATGGGGGGATAAATCAGGTTTAAATGTTAAGTGTGTTTTACGCGCTAATGACGGTTTAACGTCATTAACCCATGGTTTAACATTAATTAATCATTTTATTAAAACCTGTCGGTTCAACTGTTTTAGCACTGGGTTCTACGTTTATGGCCACATGGGGAGGGGGCTAACCCCCTCTAATCCCCAATGGTCGAGCCATTAAACTTCAAATAAAAGTGGCGATCATAAAGGTTAAGAAACACCTTGGAGATGAAACGGTAAGTCGCACAGATGGAAGGCGTGAGGTTAGGGGTTCAACCCCCACTCCGCCTCAATAATTTTGCACAAAAATATAATAGAACTCCAGTGCTAACTTTGTTGACACCGCCATTCTGGAACCTCCGCCAATATGTTTAGAGAACCTTCCAAATATATATGTGTGTGTGTATATATATATATTATGGATAACGGAGGAGGCATATTAAACATCTTTTTCTCTTCTCTCTTTTTAATTTTCTCCTCTCCCCATATTTTTCTTTTGGGAATTACTACCACTATCCATCTTTGAATCCGCTTCTGACCATCAGATCAAATGTGAGTAACATGTCTTTTTTGAGGGTGATGTTCTTCTCCTTATTTTTCCCCTCCCCGAAGGAGACATTTTATAATCCTTTTGTACGTTAGTTGTTATCTACGATACTTTTCTTTTATTGCTTCTTATATATATATATATATATATAAACCCAATGTCAAACATCAATATAACAAATAATTCAACCCCCATAGGTTAGGAGATGGCCCACCAAAGAAGACACGTGGCGCCCTCTGGTTGGGTTATACTCCAACACCTAAAAAAAATAATCAAATTCCAACTTAGGAAGAATTGGAGGTCATTGGACAGTTTCTCTTCACTTAACCCATCTGGTGAATCTAAAGACGACACTTGTCACAGTTTCATTGGCTGCAATCTGGAGAATATTCCCTACAATGTTGATTGTACCTGCCACATCATCACTGTACCCGTTCTACTCATTTCTTTCATGTTTTGGAAAACAAACAACAGACGATAACTCAGTCATATGAACTCGGATTTTATTGAAACGAGTTGTGCCGAAATCCTGGCGACGAACTCTATCCAAACATTTAGGTTTGAAGCAATTTCGAGCACTTTAAATTTTTAGCTAAAACTTCAGCCTTAGATCATTCCTCCCCACTAGAAGCCTTTTGGACCCCAAAATATACTATCAATTTTTTAACAAGTGAGGGTACATCTCCCTCACTTTTCCAATCTCTAACCATTTTTCCTTTGAAGGATTCTGACCTTTGAGTCCAACTCTAAGGTATTCAACATTCCCTCTTCTTGAAGTTCTGATTCTTCTGTCAAGTATGAGATCTTGCTAAAGTTCATCAAGATATTCTGGCGAGAAATCATCTATTGATGGTAGTTGAACATGCTCTCCTTGATCATAAATCAAAGGAGGCTCAAACAATCTCAAATTCTCAACATTAACAACAGAATAAATTTTCATATGAGGCAAATCTAGCTTGAATGCATTTGTACCAATCTTTTCCAGAATTTTAAATGGACCATAACGGATTGGTTTGAGCTTTTTACCTTCCCCTTGCAATCTTTCTTTGCTTATGTACAACCAAACTTCATCACCAACTTGGAATTTGTGATCAACCCGATGTTTGTCATGCCTTGCCTTATAGTTGCTTTGACTCTTCTCAAGTTGCTCTTGCACTGTGTGATGTACCAACTGAATTTTCTCAATGAGCTTTCTTGCTTTATCTATGTCACTATTTCTGTCTATAGAAACATCTTTCTCAAAGATAAATTCCAATGGCGATCTTGGCAAGTAACCAAAACATGCCTCAAATGGCAACGTATTTGTGGAAGGATGCTTTGCCTGGTTGTATGCATGATGTATGTAGTGTAAATGTTCGTCCCACAACTTGGGATGCTTACTACAATAGCCTCTTAGAAGATTAATAACGGTCCTATTTACCACCTCTCTTTGACAATCTGTTTGTGGATGAAATTTTGTACTCTTCTTCAACTTTGTGTCCATCATGTCCCATAATTTTGACGAATCTAATTGTCTAGTCTTTCAGCATTAACTTAACGCAACCTAGATTGTGTGTACCCACTTTATTATATATAATTCTCATCAACCTCAAAATAGAGTCAACTCCATATGCGGAAGCTATTTCACATTATCTCAATTATGTTGTTAACCATAATAAAAAATACCCACCTTAAAAAATCATTTTTATAAATTCTACTTTGGTTAAAACCCAAAGCACCAACATAATATCATATCTGGGTCCACAGCTTTATTCAACTCACCTTTGCCGATGATTTACATGCCTTCCCTTATCCAACAGCAATCGCAAATTAAGATGTATGTCATTTAATGTTTTTATATTCACACGAAATAGGTGGTTTTTAATTGCCACGCGTCACTTTTCTATCAATATCACACTCTTCATTTAAATACTACTTACCTCTTTAAATATGTGTGATAATACCACTGCAGTTTTATAAAACCACTTCCCTCATTCTTATGCGCCATCGATTCATGTTTTTATGTCTTCCCTTTGACTCCAAAGTTCCACAACGCATAGTGCCAGAATCAAGAAACCACTCCGGTCACGAAGGTAATCAACATCTTTCCAAATTCATCAGGGTTTATTACAGATCATTCAACGCAGTCCCTCATGAAAGCTTCTACATTCAATTAAAAATCATATACAGAACTTCAATTAAACCGAGATTGGTCTATTCAATTATGGTCACACACAAAAAATAATTCTGAACACAATGAAAACCCTCCTTTCATTCATAAACGATATTTACATAATCTCAAACCATCTCGTGTTTTGTCTTCTGTCTTTTAGGCCTAATTTTCTAATTAAATGGTCTTTTCCACCTCTCTGGCCCATAGGCTTACAACAACAAACTCTATCTGTCTAAAACCTCCTCTATATTTTTAATGCCTTGAGGCTTATCATTTTATACAAAAGCTTCTGTAACCAATTTTGGTTCAGATCCTTCATCTTCTCAACAAAATCTTGAATATCCTCTAAGTCCTAAAATCTATCCTTTATCCCTAAAAATCCTTTCAAATCATGAAACCAATTATAATTTAGGAATTACAATTAATTCTCAAATCTCTCATTCCCTATGGAATCTCAACTATCCTAATTCTCTCATGTTCTCCAACATTCAAGAAAATTTACAAAATTCCTCTCAATATTTAATTAATTCATATTCTAAATGTCACTCAAAAACATTAATAATTACATAAGAAACCAATCTTCTTTGAAAACAAAAGTTCCCTAAATCTATTAAAATACAAATAATTTTCTGAGCCTAATGCTCCTGCATCAGACTTCCAAGGTTAAAAACAATCATGATCTCCTGATAATGTGCTTTTAATCTTTGTCTTCCTGGATCCCATACCTTATTCTTTAGGTCTCCACACTTTATGCTGCTTTGCTGCACTAGCTATGCTTTCACAGTCTGTTGTTGCTGCTTCTTTTTTTTCCTGTTGTTATCTTCCTTTGAGATAATTTCATCATTATCCTTTTTATCAATTCAATTTCCTTGTCTAATAAATCTTCTGTCTGCTGATTACTTTCACCCTTTGATTGTTGAACTTTTATTCTTACTGCTACCCTTTCATCCTTACACTCTTGTTTACTGCAACTAATAACTCCTTCCTGATTGTCACTTAGGAAAATTTCTTTGTCCTCTTTCTTCAGAAATTTCTTGGACTGATACATAATCTGCCATTTACTGCCATCTTCTTCTCTTTGTTTTAGTTTTTTGCTGTTGTCCTCTAACTCTTGCATTTTCACATTCTGCAGTTCCCAATATTGAAATTGAGATTTCTCTTCTTGTAATGAATCTTGATTCTCCAACATATTTTCCAGCATTCTAATATCTCTGTTCCATGGATCAAATATTTCCACAGAAATTTCTTCCTCTTTCTTTACTTGGTTGTTCATCTATGCTAAATTTTCTCCAGCATTTGCAACAAAACTTGTATTCACAAAACAATTATTAAAATGAAAAACATAAGGCCTCAGTGCCTCTTTTTCCTTTAGCAACATTTCAGTATGTTGCTCTGAAATTTCCTCCTTTATCAGCACATCAGTATGTTGATTCATTCTTCCTAATAATTATCTAAAGGACTCTCAAGACTGTCAACAAGTCTCTCTTCCACACCATCTTCTTCAATGATGTCTCTTTGTTCTTGTCCATTGTAGTGAACTTTGTCTTTTGCAATCTCTCTGTCATACTCTGAGTTTTCCAGCAAATATTCCAGCAATGCAATTTCTTTTTGAAATTTCTTAAGTACTTCATCATCACTTACAATCCCTACATTTATACACAAATTGTCAGTTTGCAAATTACAAGGTTCAACAGTCTCAATTGTTGCTTCACATATCAGCACTTCAGACTGAATCTCATCTCCTTCTTTCACAAGAAATTCTTCCTGTGTTGTAACATCTTCAAATATAAATGCATCAATGCTTTCTTCATTCAAGAGACATTCTTCATCATTCTTTAATTCAGAGTATTTATCTACTGAAAGATACTCTTCCATACTTTTGACAGCTTCAAAAGATTGTTCATCATCTATAAAACCTGTAATCACATCATTAGTTACAAAAACACAAGGCTTTACACCATCTGGCTGATCTAATCTTGTCCAACAGTTCAGGAAATCATCAATAATTCTCTTTTCAGCAAGGTAAACTTCTTGCTGTCTTGAATCTTCATAATAATTCATAAGATCTTCCACAGATATCCAATCTTCATCTTTACCCATGACTTCACTCTATTCTGCTTCACAAATGGAAACTTCCATTTTCAATTCAACTTCTCTGAGTTCTTCACATCTCAATTGCACACTTATCATATGTTCAAGCTTTCTCAGCTCTTCTGCTAACTGCATATTGTTACACAGAATTTTGTCACCATCCCTACAATCCCTCACCGTGCATATTGGAGGGTCTTTCCCATGACCTGTGAGCAGTGTCAAACTCTACAAATACTTTATTCGCATCCTTCTTCATAAGGACATGATTCTTCCTATTGAAAATTTCCTCAGAAAGCATTCAAAAACCTATGTTTTGGCATTGGCGCGGGTACCCAGTTCACCTCTCACGCCAATGGGGAAAATTTGCACTAGAGGCCGTGCCAGCTAGCACTCTGTCCCTGTGTTGAGCCCGCGCCAGCCTTTTTTCGAATGTTTTTTAACAAATTGGAGGTGGAAGTTTCCTTTAACCACCTCAGGGATGACTCATTGTAAGTGGTTAAACTCGATAAGCCACGAATCTCTTCCTTTAGGAAATGGTTGATGGAACATTCTCGGAGGATAGGACTCCCCCCATGATTATAGGGATCCTAGCCTCTCCTTCTCCCTCTATATAAACAAGCCTTCTCCCTTAACAAAAGCTAGCTGAACATATAGCCAAGAAGTTGGACTTGGAGAAGAGATATTATAGTTGAGTAATCACTATAGAGAAGGTCGAACCAAGGAGGATCCCGTAGAGAGAGTCTCGTCTGAATTCCTGACGAGATTTGTGAGACGTGTTCCGCTGGAACCCTACTGGAGGAGATCGCAACGTCAAAGCTTGGTTGTACTCTTCCTTCTTTAATTTAATATACTCGACTATGATATTGATTCCATCTCTGTGTTATGTTTATTTAACGCATGTGATTTAGCCTTCTTTGACTGACAGATAGTTAGGAATGCGAAATAGTATGTTGTGTATCGTCTTCGTTTCTTGTGTATGTGCAGGTATCCGGGCGTGAGAACGAGCGGATCGTGATCTATCAAAGCAGGAACGAGAGGCAGCTATTCTTCCGGACGACACAACAACACAGGACCTACGATAGGTGATCTACCAAGTCTTTTTCCATTCTTAACTAGGAATTGATGTCATAGTGTGTCTCGTTTGTGGCTAGACCCACTCTAGGGCTAGTGGGATCGCCTTTGTCCGAAGAGGGGATTTACCTCACCAACAAATTGGCGACTCCAATGGGGATTAGTGCGAGTTTTTCTTTCGTCTATTAGATCTTCTTCTTGGTCTTTGATTTCTTAGCTTGCCTTTTCTGGATTGTTTCGCTGAGTTTTAGGCCCCTGTTCAACCCCAGAGGATCAGTTTTAACCTCTGTTTTTCCAAATTTTCATCTTTTCAAGGTCGGCTTGATTGGTGCGGTTTCCAGCCTGACAGTCGCGCCCACTGGCATGAGTTGCCAGTTTATCACTGGTGCCATCCCCTGTCTGGCACGGATTACAGCCAGATGGTCGCGCCAGTTCCTGTAGGTGCTATGGTTTCCCTTGTTTTGGATTTTTTGGTCCATCCTGGTGTCTCCGGGTGTTTTCTTGGCTTGATTTGAATTCTTTGGGTTTGTTTGTGACTGTGATCAGCCTTATTCCTTCAGTTGTTTTTCCATTTCATTCAGCATCATGGCTTTAGTGCTTTCTAGTGCTTTGACATGTTGAGCCTCCTGTAGGATTTTGGGTCTCTTGTTTCACGGTCACCTTCGTTATTTGCTTGATTGCATTCATCTCCCTGGATCCATTTTGAGTGGTTGCTTTTGGTCAAGTGAGTCTTGAGTGAGTCTTGTCTCTTTCATTTAGTTTTGTGTCCTGTCACTCCAAGAATAGCTTACATTGCTTGTATGGGTCTGTTTTGATATCTTTCTTCGATTTGAGAGATTGTGGCATTGGTTTGAGTCTTTGTTTTGTTTTCTTACGAGTTGATTGAATTTATTTCGCTTCAACTCTTGCATTTGCATTCTCGAACTAGTGTGAAGATTCATTTTTCATGTTATTTAGCCCACTTGCTCTATTACATTGAAAAAATCAAAACATATTTTTTTACATTCTTGTTTGCATCGTGGAATTGAAAAATCTTTCACATAACTAGCATTGGGAATTCTAGGAGAGATTTCTCGTTTTCATTAGTTTGCATCAGGTATTGTAGTGAATACTTCTATGATTTCTCATTATTTTCTATCGCTTGAAATTCCTAACCTTCTCGTAGATATCTCTTCATTGAAAGAAATGGTATTCTATGGCATGTAGCTTGCATTCAGGAATTTGTGAGATCCAACATTCGGTAGGACCTTGGAATTGAAACATAAATACAAGATCAACTTAAAATTTATTCAATTAACCTAAGGCAACATTGAAACTTAACGAAACATTTAGTGGTCTAAGTTAGAGATGTGTTCCGGCGTCTTTAAACCTAGCAGTTGTCGCTCGCCATCTGGTTTCAGACAACGCTAGTATAGACTTGTGCTCCCTGTACCGTCGAGTATATAAATGGAGACCCCTATAGGTTGCAATCCTTTTATCCGTAGGAAGCCGAGTCTGCCGCCTTGTAACCGTGATACACCGAACACAGCATTCGAGGAGACTACCTACACATACGTCAAGTCCTTGGTTGATTCTTATTTCATTTTATAACCAAGTTGTATATGGCAGTTCACGGGAATCTGGTACACCCTTTTACCTAGACTACCTGAGAAGTCATTTTCAATCTTTAATAACTCCATAAATTTGAAAACATCATCGAGCACTTGTCCTTTCATGCTTTTTTCCAACCTGAAAGTGATAGAGTCACCTTTTTCCTGTTTCTCGACTCTTAAAATATGAAATGGCAGAGTTTTGTTTCAATTTCTTAAAAATTAACTGCCCACGAAATATTCCTGGTTAAAGTTAGTTTCCTTAGGGTGTTGTTGTAAAGCTGTTTCTGATGGCAATTTTTCCGGAGTTCACTAACCCAGGAATCCATTCTGAAGGGAATCCTGGTCCTTTTCCTTCTTTTTGGAATGTTGGTGCTCCTTACATGGCAACGTTGTCCCTACCTGGTTTAATTGTTGGATTGCCTGTATGGTTATTTTTGACCTCGATGGTCTCGAGTGTTCAGTCTGTCGTACAGCCGTCCCCTCCACCAGAACAACATCATGTTGTTTCTAAGGTGGACCTCTCCCCTTCTTCGCCTATTTCTTCATCCTCCTCTTCTGCTTCGCCTGGTCAAAGTCTGGACTCCAGCAACCAGGTGGCTAAGAAGAAGTCATATAAGCGAGAGGCTAATACTGTAGCTATTGCGCCTAAAAATCTTTCCCTTGCGGAACCATCCATGCTTCCATGGAAAGACAAATTCCCTTGCATGATCTAAAAAGGTAACCACTTGCTTTGAGATTTCCCTGGTATTCCCAAGGTACTTGACGCATGGTCTGATGACCATCCGTAGTTGACTTTGGCTTCTGGAAGTCATATTGACACATCTTCGACTAGCACTGGTAAGACTCATAAAAAGCAGGGCAAGATTCCTAATCCCTGTAATTTGTGTGAAAGGCATCATCCTATTCACCTTTTTCTGTATATGGATGAAGCCAAGACAGTCTTGGACAACTCTACTATTCCAGCACCCTGCCTTCCGCCTGGTTACCAGAAACTTTCTTTGAGTCCTCCACTAGTTGATTCAAGGGTTGGTCAAGAGTCATCCTTGGTCAATCTCTCTCCCTCAAAAATTTGAATTCAAGAATCCCTTCCCCACCAACCATTGGTCGTGGAATCTATCGGCCTAACCCCATCAGTGGTTCATCATGCTTTTTCCGTTGAGAGTCGATCTCATCCCCCCCATGTTCTTCTTGTTTCTTCAGATTCCTTGGACTTGGCGAAAGATTCATCCGTCCCTATAATGCAAGAAGATGCTCCTCCTACTCCTTTGATGGAAGTCCAGGAAAGTGCTCCTCTTACTTCGATAACATTGGGGGGAAAACATCTCAGTTCAATGGTACCCCCCCCCCAAGTAGTTTGAACGCTTCCTTCGATTGGAGTTGATTTTTAGGATACCGCCTTCCTTTCTATGTGCCTTTTGAGATAATGGTACAAACCTTTGATCTGGTCGTACCTAGCACAATTATAGATGAAGGGGCGTCTGTTAGTATCCTATCTTCAACTACTTGTCAAGCTCTTAGTTCTCCACCACTTATGCCTGTTACCCAGAATCTGTTGTCTTTTAACAGAGGAACCAGTCAACCGTTAGGGATCCTTCCGAAGTTGCCTGTTACTTTGGGAGGGAAAAACATCCATATAGACATGATGGTTGTTCCAGGCCCCTTAGACTTCAATTTTCTCTTGGGGCGCGATTATACTTATGTCATGGGGGCATTTTTCTCCTCCCTCTTTCGTGTGATCCATTTTCCAAACAAAGGACGAATCGTGACCATTGATAATATTTCATTATTTGGTCTCGACGTGACATCTAATCCACCATCATCCCTTCCAGGTCTTTATCTGCCGGTTGTATATTCCCCGCCGTAGGTTAATTATGTGGCTACCTATCCCGTGCCCACAATCAGTGATAGTGCCATTGTACATCGTGTGCTGGGGGCATTAGGTCCTGATTTTCAAGATATTGTTCTCCAACCAGAGGCAAACCTCTTGGAAGCCATGACTTCTTATTCATCATGATGAAAGGTCATCGGAGCATAGTTCGTTTTCTTGTGTCAAGCTCCTTAAAAAATAAAACAACTTCGTCGGAGCATAGTTCGTTTTCTTGTGTCAAGCTCCTTAAAAAAAGAAACAACATCATTGGAGCATAGTTTGTTTTCTTGTCTCGAGCTCCTTAAAAATGAAACAATATTTTCGGAGCATAGTTCATTTTTCTTGTGTCAAGCTCCTTAACAAAATGAAACAAGGTTGTCAGAGCATAGTTCGTTTTCTTGTGTCAAGCTCTTTTAAAAAATGAAACAAGGTGGCATGAGGATAGTTCTTTTAATGTGTCAACCTCATTAAAACAATGAAACACATTCCCGTTCAATTCGAGTCTTTTCCAGATCTCGTAAAATCCCAGTCGAGTCTTTCTCTTGATCTCATAATTTGAACCTTCACTCCATCAGCCTTTCATATGAACTAAAGCTTGGGGGGCATGTACCTCGAATTGAGTCACCATGCTGGGGGCATGCTTACTTTTTTCAAGCATAGTTTGTTTCCATTTCAAGCTTGTGTAAAAATGAAACCGATTTCAAGCATAATTTATCTTTGTTTCAAGCCTGTGTAAAAATGAAACCAACTTTAATCATAGTTTCCTGATTTAAAGCTTGTGTAAAAATGAAACCATTCCCATTTTACCTCTTGTGATTGCCATTTTATCAGCCTATTTTTCTAGATGAACCTTGGTTTTCTCACTCCATCATCACTATCTGCTTGGCCAATCATATGCCTTCACTTGGTTGTTTCACCCATTCCCGAGGAACTGCTGCGATGAGTGGTCTTGTTAGCCAACCTCTTAACCTTTACTTGTTCTGAGCAGTTTCACAATTACTAGAACCATTAGCTACCTTTAATACCACTCGTTCCTCCAGGAGGAGTCAACTTTCAGCTCTTTTCTGACTCCCTAAACTGAAAAGATTTCCAAGACTCTTGTCGTTTTGAACTCGTTAATTTGGTTGTGAAACGATATCTACCCAATATACGTTTACCCCTTTTTTGGGCTAGGATAGATTATTTACGAAAAATGAATAGCCTAGCCTATCACGACTAGGAGGTTCTCTCAGACACAATTTTATACCTTTTTGGATCTGTGAGACTACCTACGAAAAGGGATTGTTGGAGTTTCCTTTTCCGTCTTCTTTTAAAACTCTCTAAATATGAAAATACGTCAAGTTCTCCCTTTGTCAGACTTGTTAAAATTTGATGACATTGGACTCTGTCGCAATGACGTTACTCGAGTTCCTCCTTCCTAAGGCTCGTAAAATGTACTAGGTTGGATTTGTCCGAAGGAAAAACTTACAACACAAGCACATGTTATCCCCTTAAAGCTTGTTTTCAAAAAATAATTAGGGTACTTGCAAGAAATGGTGGGGAAAAATGGAACCAAGATCGTAGTCGTGTTGGCAGTATGTTGCTCTTGAACATGGCACTTGTTTGCATTCGTGTCAGGTTGGGGACATCTCATCTCGTTGTTTGCTTGCCTCCATGGGTTTGGGTAATATCTTTTGACCGCTCATCTGCTCTTTGCCACGTCACCATGACCTCAAATCCCTTGATGTCAAATACTGCCAAATCCAATGTCGTGCCACCAATATGTTCAAGAGAAGTTTGCCTCTGTAGTTGTTAACCTCCCTCTGATTCTCTGTTGGTCTTGATTCACAAACATCATATTCCTCTGTCTCGTGTCGATGATGTGGGAGACATTATGGCCTACATTCGATCAAGGTCCCTTCCTGTCGACTCCAGCTCATTATCCAGGAATTTGATCTAGAGACTCCCTTCAAGTACCTTTGGGCCTGCATGCCTCAATGGCAGGTTCTTCACACTCGACGTAAGGTCCACATCATTGGCCTTCGATCGACTGACTCTGCGAGTGTTCGACGTTAGATCACTGTTCACATTCCGTGGATTGTACCTTGTGTACCTTGAGTACCATTGTCATTATTGGTTGTTTCTCTCGTGTCTGTTAACAGCTTTCATCATTGGCTGGTAATCAGACGATGTTATTTCATGTTCGACTTCAACTCACATATTCGCATGCTCGAATTTGTACTGTGTTCGGGTCGAGATGGAGTGCAAGACCTTGGGTTTTGTCTGATGAAATCCAGGCTGCGGGTTTTGTCGATTATTATGACTTATTGTATGACTCCTTTGATTGGATGGTTGCGACCATACCTGAGTCTATTTATTGATCCCTGCTGTTGGATGGTTGTGTCCATACCTCAGATTTCATTGTTTATATGCTCTCTTATGGATGGCTGCGCCCATGCCACATGTCATATATTAGATGTATCAGTTGTATTCGTAATTTCAAGTTTTCCAACAGCAGTGTTTTGGTCGAATGCGTTCTCATAAAGAATTTCACCCCGCCCTCTCTCTCGGACCTCATGCTTTAGGGGGCATCTGTTACACAGCATTTTGTCACCATCCCTACAATCCCTCGCCCCACATATTGGAGGGTATTTCCAGTGACCTATGAGCAGTGTCAAACTCTACAAATACCTTCTTTGCATCCTTCTGCATAAGGAAATGATTCTTCCTGTTGAACATTTCCTCAGAAAGCACTCAAAAACCTATGTTTTGGCATTGGCGCGGGTACCCAGTTCACCCCTCGTGCCAATGGGGAAAATTTTCACTAGAGGTTGTGCCAGCTGGCACTCTGTCCCTGTGTTAAGCCTGCGCCAGCCTTTTTTTGAATGTTTTTTAACAAATTGGAGGTGGAAGTTTCCTTTAACCACCTCAGGGATGACTCATTGTAAGTGGTTAAACTGGATAAGCCACGGATCTCTTCCTTTAGGAAATGGTTGATGGAACATTCTTGGAGGATAGGACTCCCCCCATGATTATAGGGATCCTAACCTCTCCTTCTCCCTCTATATAAACAAGCCTTCTCCCTTTACAAAAGCTAGCTGAACATATAGACAAGAAGTTGAACTTGGAGAAGAGATATTATAGTTGAGTAATCACTATAGAGAAGGTCGAACCAAGGAGGATCTCGTAGAGAGAGTCCCATCTAAATTCCTGACGAGCTTTGTGAGACGTGCTTTTCTAGAACCCTGCTGGAGGAGATCGCAACGTTGAAGTCTGGTTGTACTCTTCCTTCTTTAATTTAATATACTCGACTATGATATTGATTCCATCTATGTGTTATGTTTATTTAACGCATGTGATTTAGCCTTCTTTGACTGACTGATATTTAGGAATGCGAAACAGTATGTTGTGTATCTTCTTCGTTTCTTGTGTATGTGCAGGTATCCGGGCGTGAGAACTAGCGGATCGTGATCTATCGAATCAGGAACGAGAGGCAGCCATTCTTCCAGACAAAACAACAGTGCAGGACCTACGGTAGGTGATCTATCAAGTCTTTGTCCATTCTTAACTAGGAATTGATGTCACAACGTGTCTCGTTTGTGGCTAGACCCACCCTAGGGCTAGTGGGATTGCCTCTGTCTGCAGAGGGGATTTATCTCACCAACACATATTCACCTGTTGATTCCTCTTTTCTTGTAGCCTCTGCCACTTCACTTTCTTCCTCATGGTCCAACCATATATCTGGTCTTTCTTATTTCTCTGCAACAATTCCATCAAGAAATCAAGGTGAATTGCTATCTCAGCTTTCTCCCTCTCATACTCTTCATCAGTCAACTATCTATGTTTGCCATTTGCCTTGGCATCTTCTTTCTTCACTTTTCTTCTATTGTGGTCTCTCTTAGAACCTTTGCTATATATTCTATGACTATTAGTAGTCATCTTCTTCTCCATCTATATCTTCATGAGTTCCTCACTCATTCACCATGAGTTGTACTAAAGCCTCTGCAATAGCAATTCCTCCCTGCTGCCACTTATCTCACCAATCCCCTCTTTGGACTTGGTCTTTTGGCAAGCACTGGTTCTCTATTCTTTGGAACCTCTTGAGCATTCCTCTATGCTCCTTCTGGGCTTCAACTCATCTACACCTTTTAAGAACACAACTATCATTTTTATCCAATTTCTTCAAGGTTTTGCCACATTCTTCTTTCACTCAGAAACTCTTACCAACTTCCTTCATCACTTCTCTTAAGGTTGTGATCTTCTTTTGCTGAGATTTTCTTCAACTATCTGCAACCTGAATTTTGCAACATAATCTTTAAACCAGATTAAAATAACATATAACGCCTCACCTTCAAGGTCTCTATGTGATCTTGTTTCACCATTTATCTGCATTGTATCTCTATGTGTTGTAATCTATCAGATTCAAAATCTGATCTCCTTTCTGTCATCACCATTGTACCTGTATACACACCTTTCAAAATATAATTTTGTTAATCTCAAAAACATATTTGCTTTTTAACTCAGATTCTGTAAATCTGAATTTCTCATAGTCTTAAACTACCAGTCTTCCACTGCATACCTTTTCCAATCTGCAACTGCTGTCAATCAAATTTAAAATCTGAACTTTCCTTATTTCCTTCATCACGCATGCATTATCTATAATTAAAAAAAAAAAAAAAATACTTCAAAAGAGCTTTGCCAGCTTTGATACCAAATTGAAGCAACCTAAGTTGCATATACCCACTTTATTATATATAATTCTCATCAACCTCAAAATAGAGGCAACTCCATATGCGAAATTTATTTCACATTATCTCAATTATGTTGTTAACCATAATAAAAAATACCCACCTTAACAAATCATTTTTATAAATTCTACTTTGGTTAAAACCCAAAGCACCAACATAATATCATATCCGGGTCCACAAATTTATTCAACTCACCTTTGCTGACAATTTACATGCCTTCCCTTATCCAACGACAATCGCGAATTAAGATGTACGCCATTTAATGTTTTTCTATTCACACGAAATAGGTGGTTTTTAATTTCCATGCATCACTGTTCTATCACTATCGCACTCTTCAGTTAAATACTACTTACCTTTTTAAATCTGTGTGATAATACCACTGCAGTTTTATAAAACTGCTTCCCTCATTCTTCTGCACCATCGATTCATGTTTTTTTGTCTTCCCTTTGACTCTGAAGTTCCACAACGCATAATTCCACAACGTATAGTGTTGGAATCAAGAAACCACTCTGGTCACGAAGGTAATCAACATCTTTCCAAATTCATCAGGGTTTATTACAGATCATTCAACGCAGTCCCTCACAAAAGCTTCTACGTTCAATTAAAAATCATATACAGAACTTCAATTAAACCGAGATCGGTCTATTCAATTATGGTCACAGACAAAATAATTCTGAACACAATGAAAACCCTCCTTTCATTCATAAACGATATTTACATAATCTCAGAACATCTCGTGTTCTGTCTTCTCTCTTTTAGGCCTGATTTTCTAATTAAATGGCCTTTTCCACCTCTTTGGCCCATAGGCTTACAACAACAAACTCTATCTATCTAAAACCTCCTCTATATTTTTAATGCCTTGAGGCTTATCATTTTATACAAAAGGTTCTATAACCAATTTTGGTTCAGATCCTTCATCTTCTAAACAAAATCCTAAATATCCTCTAAGTCCTAAAATCGATCCTTTATCCCTAAAAATCCTTTCAAATCATGAAACCAATTCTAATTTAGGAATTAAAATTAATTCTCAAATCTCTCATTCCCTATGGAATCTTAACTATCCTAATTCTCTCATGTTCTCCAACATTCGAGAACATTTACAATATTCCTCTCAATATTTAATTAATTCCTATTCTAAATGTCACTCAAAAACATTAATAATTACATAAGAAACCAATCTTCTTTGAAAACACAAGGCCCCTAAATCTATTAAAATACAAATAATTTTCTGAGCCAAATGCTCCTACATCATAACTTCTCCATTGTATGTAGGAAGTTCAAATTTGATGTCCAACTTGAGTAACAGAGCCTTAACTTTTGGGATCTTGGAAAGAGTATGGGTATGATTTTTTGTAGTGGATTTGGAAGATGAAGATGCGGATGAGGATTATGATGATAGTGATGGTGGAGAGGAAGGTGGTTTTCCTCCACTAGATTTTAACCTCCTCTCTTCCTCCTTTTTATTGTTTGAATATTCTTATCTATGAGGTTGTTTTGAACCTTCTCCAGTTTCCTTTGCCATAAAATCTTTATACATAACTTTCACCATCCTTTGAATTTTTTTGAACTCCTTCTTGACATCCTTCTTGAACTCCATCTTGACTTCTTCTGCGCTTATGGCCACATGGGGAGGGGGTTGACCCCCTTTAACCCCCAACGGTTAGGCCATTAAACTTCAGATAAAATCGGCGGTCGTAAAGGTTAAGAAAAACCTTGGAGATGAAACGGTAAGTCGTGCGGATGGCGGGCGTGAGGTCAGGGGTTCGACCCCCACTCCGCCTCAATAATTTTACACAAAAATATAATAGAACTCACCCACTAACTTTTTCAACGCCGCCATTCTAGAACCTCCGCCAATATGTTTATAGAACCTTCCAAACTTGGTGATATTCGTCATGAGGTGGGTTTTCAAACATATATATATATATATATATATATATATATATATATATATATATATATATATATTTCACTATAAACCCAATGTCAAACATAAATATAACAAATAATTTGACCCTCATAGGTTAGGAGATGGCCCACCAGAGAGGACACATGGCACTCTCTAGTTGGGTTATACTCCAACACCTAAAAAGAAGTTCAAATTCCAACTTTGGAAGAATTGGAGGTCATTGGAAAATTTCTCTCTTGACCTAACCCATCTGGCGAATCTGAGGACGACACTTTTCACAGTGTCATTGGCTGCAATTTAGAGAATATTCCCTGCAATGATGACTGTACCTACCACATCATCATTGTACCTGTTCTTCTCCTTTTTGCCTGTTTTGGAAAACGAACAGAAGACAATAACTTAGTCGTATGATCTTGAATTTTGATGAAACGAGTTGCACGAGAATCCTAGCGATGAACTCCATCCATTCATTCAGGTTCAAAGAAATTTCGAGCACTTTCAATTTTTAGCTAAAACTTGAGCCTTAGATCACTCACTATATCACCCCCCAAACACATGTGCTCTCTCTCTCTCTCTCTCTCTCTCTTCATATCTATCTATCTCTACTTCCCTCCCTCCCTCTCTTTGTGTCTCTCTTATTCCCTCTCACCCCCCTCCATCTATATATTTATCTTCCTTCATGCATCCTTATTTGTCTCTCTATATCACCCCCTAAACATACACACTCTCTCTCCATGCTTTTCTATCTCTATCTCCATCTCTCTTACTCTCCCTCTCACTCTCTTCCCCTTCTCTCTCTCTCTCTCTCTCTCTCTCTCAGACACACACACACACACACCCTTGTCACTCCCTCTCTCTCTCTATGTAATTTTTCTTCCCTCCCTTTATCTCCCCCTCCAAATCCATCTCTCTTTCCCTCCCTCTCTCCTTCTCTCTCTCAAGTCATCTCTCTCCCTTTCTCTCCCACATCCCTTTGCCTCTCCCCCCCATCACTCTCTATCCCTCCCTCCCTCCCTCTCCCCTCCATATTTTTATTTCACTCTCTCTCTTTCCCTTCTCTCCCTCTCTATATCCTCTCCTTTTTTCTCTCTTCCCTCCTTCTCTCCTCTCTCCCTCACTCTCTCTCCGCCTCTCCCTTGTCAATCCATCTCTCTCTCCACCTCAATCTCTATATGTGTTTGATCTTCCCTACCTCTCTCCACTCCTCTCTGTCTTCATTTCTCTCTCTTCCTCTCTCTACCCTTATCTCTCTCTCTCTATCTCTCTCCATCCATATGGTCAAGAATTGTTGTAATCAATAATATACGTAAGGTATATATATAATAATACTCATAATGTTGATGATCATTCTTATAATATATTTGAATGATAATAATTAATATTATTGATTATTATACCAATAATAATATATAAATAAATAACATTTAAAGAAATAATAGTAGATTAATTTTACATTATAGACATACCAATTTCTTTTGATAAAATTGATAGCTTTGTGTCTTACATTTTACATTTTGTATATTACATTTTACATTACGTTACATATTACATTTTACATTATATTTTTTTATTTTACATTACATTTTGCATTTTACATTACATTACATTTCACATTTTACGTTTACATGTATTTTAATTTGAATATTAATTAAAACATATGAAGCTGACATTACATTAATAACTATTTTTTTATATTAAATGTTTACAAACATGTACAACACTACAACACCACCCACATACTGGGTTGTTGAGCACCTCTCGACCCAATAATAGTGAATTTTAAATTTTAAAAAGAGAATTGATATTCAGGATTTAAAATTTTTAAACTAACAATTAAAATTAGAATGTAGATATTCTTTTTTGAGTAATACTGAAAAAAGGGGGACAAAAAGGATAAACATAATAAATAAAAGTTAAAAGAAGCCAAAGAACTATTAACAATTGAGATTAAAGAGAAAGATAACAAGGTTCAAACAAAGAAGGCGCAAATAAGAAGACAACAAACCAAAGAAAGGGGTTATTTGGATAGGTGATGGATAACATGCTTCTAAGACTAGCTTAGCCTGTAACCATCTTCTCTATTATAATTGTTATGATGATTTTCAATTTTGAGAGCTTCCTGGATGATTTGAGGATTATGATAAGGAACAGATGCTAAGTTCTTAACTTGATTGAAACAAATAAGATGTTGAGTTTCAAATTAGTGTTCGACAATGGTTGAATTAGAGATGTGATTATGGGGGGCCTCTACTATGTGCTCTTTAAGGTGAGTCTGGAAGGATTGACTAATTGGACAGATGTAGGATTTACCACAATAATAGAGAACCGGGTAAACACCATAATATTGAAAGGGGTTTTATTTATCCTTAGGTGACCAACAAGTGTTTAAGGGTTTTGTAGGGTTTAAAAACAACTTTTGTGTTTTTTTTAGGTAAAATTCTAGTAATATGAGTTGTAGTCCCTTTAATATAAGGTAAAATAACGACGGAATTAGGGGAGATGTAGGTGTATCCATTAACTTTGAAAGATTGCTCAAAAAAAAAAAACTACGTTTTAATTTAAATTTAAAATTTAAAAATTTTAAATCTTAAATTTCAATTCTTTTTTTAAATATTCAAATTCACTATTATTCTCTAATTCTTCTTTTTAAAAATAAATTAAAAGTCTAATTTTTAATGTGTAATTTTTTTTTGGACATTTTACCTTCTTTATCATATATTTAATATTTTCTTCTCCTTTAACTCTTAAATAGTTCCTTCCTCTCGTTTCTTTGATTTATGTTTCCTTTTTTCAACAAATTTGACTCAATTTTAATCATTTTTAATAATAAATAAAATTTTCTCATAACTACTAGTTTCTTCTCCATTTTATTTATTGTCCACGTGGCACTTGGTCACATCATCTCAGAGATTTTTTAAATTTACTATTATTTTCTTTTTTCTTCTTCTTAAATTAAATTAAAAGGTTTAATTGTCAAGTCTTACTAGCACAATTGGTTGAGGATGGGCCTCGTTAGTAAGGCGACTCAGGATCAAACCTCACAGAGGCAGTTGCGCCTATACTAGGGGGAAGAGACATGCTAAAAATCCAATTAACTTAGGGTTGGTGTGGCCTGGGCCTGGTGCGATCCCCAGATGATTTTGACAGCTTAGACGCCCATGGGTCGCAGTTTCTCAAGCCACAAGTCAAGCCTGGATAAACACCGATCACTTGACAAACAAATAGAAAATAGAAAATATTAATTATTAATTTGTTTAAGTTGATTTTTAAATAAATTAAAAGTTTAATATTTAACATTTTATGAGTCTCTTTAAAATCTTAATTTTAGGAATTTTTACCTTTCTCTATCTTATCTTTAATATTTTCTTCTCCTATAACTCTTGATTAGTTCCTTCCTCCCCTTCTTTTATTTCGTTTGTTTTTTTTAAGAAATTTGACTCATTTTGACTCATCTAGCCTAGATTCGTCTTAACCCTGGATCTTTCCTCCCCTTCTTTTATTTTGTTTGTTTTTTTAAAGAAATTTGACTCATTTTGACTCATCTAGCCTAGATTCGTCTTAACCCTGGATCTTTCAAGTGTGGAGATAGATCAAATCTCTCGAGGTGCAAACCTCTTTTTTGAGTGCAAATATTGAGGAAAGGTTTGCACATCGAGAGATTTGATTCCTCTCGATGCTTGATAGATCCAGGGTTAAAATGGATCTAAGTCGGTTTTAGTTGTGTCCTGCCATGAAAAATTTGTTGAACATCTAATCATTATAATCATTTTAAATGTGCTAAATGTGTCTAAGATTAATATGATCATTTTAATTTTAAATCTGGTAAGCTACCTTAGTTTGTTGAGATGTTAGAGACTATTAATAACTTGAATGATGAAATAAAATTTTGAATGTAAAGTGACAATGTAATAGTGTTGAATGATGGAAAATGTGAATAATTAGAATGTAGTCAATTACAAATAGTCTTCATTGTGATCAATCTCAAACTATTTTCTTCTATTGTTCTTATTTTCACACCTATTAGTTTTGTTATTGTTTCATATGGATCGTATGAAAAGGGCAGTTGAAATCATAGACCATTCAAATCTTTAACTTGAGCTATTGTAGTAAATGGAATGCCTTGTCTCTTTTACTCTCCAATATTAATCGTAGTTATTTCCAAATTCAACCATTGTGACTTATGGAGTGTTAAACACAATGGTAGTTGTATTATATTACCTCATTTGAATGCAAAGTGACTAACAACATTGAATGATGGAAAATGAGAATAATAAGAATGTAGTCAATTATAAATAGTTTAGAATTTCAAAAAGCAAACATTTCATGTAAGTGAACATTTTATTTAAAATGAAAATTCAAGTATTTATTTATGTTTTAATTACTATAATATGAAAATCAATGCATGTGGATGATAATATTTATGTGCTTATGATGAAATCAACGTACACTATTAATCTAATTACTTTGAAATTAATGTATATCGTACATCTAGTTACATCAAATCATAAATCAATCTCTACATTGAAATCAATGCATCTAGTGCAAACAGTAAAAAACAATATTAGAAATCAGCATCTACATTAAAATAAATGTGTCTAGTGCAAATAATCAAATAAAATTAGAAATCACCAGTCTTCCATCATGAGCCCTCCCCATTCTATTTATTCTCCTTGTAACACTCATTCACATCATCTCAAAACATTTATGTCCTTGATAATAAATAGAATATCCACTCGAAACATCAAACACACAAAATTTGCAAACATAAATTTTTTACCAAAAACTCATCTCACAAAATCCTATATCAAATTATTTTGATTTTAATAGTAACCATGAATCAGAAATATTTTAGTGCTAACTATGAATCAGAAATAATCCAAGAACACTTTAAAACATTCGCATGTATTTTTATTTATTTTAAATAATAACTATATGAATTGGAAAAAATTTAAAAACACTTGAAAAGAGATTGACATGTATTTTTCTTTTCTTCAAGTAAAACTTACATTGATCAAATATGAAACGTTTATTTGGATTTGACTAGCCGTGTTTTGGGTGCTGTTGGAACTCGTGCCGAACGTTAGCAGCCCAACAAACATGCAAACAAAATCATTTATAGAAGTGTGTAGGATGTATGCATGGAAAAACACATTTCTGAGTTCCGAATATCTATGCAAAAATAATAGGGCTCGCCTTTCGAAACTTAGTATATGATAGCAAAATAATATCACTTTATGAGTTGCTTCTATTGATGTGGTAATGAAAGTTCATAATTACCGATATTTAAATTACCATATAATTCTGGAGAAGAATCATTAAAATCTTTTCCTGGCTCCATCATCACTACCTATGTATTCATCCTCCAATAAAAATTTAAGTGGTTGGGTGCTTTCATCTTTTGTCAGACTTTCCACCCAGATCAATCCACTATATAAATATTCTACAAAAGCATCATTCATAGAGACCACGCTATAAAGTAGTTCTATCAAATTATCAATGTGTGTGGGACCGTTCAAAATTAACGAGGAGTTCGGACCAGTTGTTTATCTTCTTTCATATACTTTACACATCTTTAAAATTGTGATTCCTTTATTGAACTCCCAAACATAAAAAACAATAAAAGGAGAGGAAATTAGTACATTTTAAAACCTTTTTTTCTCGAAGTCGAAGTTCAACCCCTAAATGAACTAAAGAATCCAAATATTGAAAATTTTAATCACAAAGAATCTTAGCTAGATCACTAATATATTTTTTTAAACCATTACTCATCATCTTAGGTAGCAAAAGAATATCCAACTTGTTAAATCAAACTTTCTACTTATTTTTTTAAAGATTGCGCACCCGCTTGCATTCAATGCCTAAAACTCTTTTGTACATCTCGTTACAGAACAGGCCACTCTAAGGATCCCATTAATAAGATCGTTTAACAACCAATATCTCTTTCTTTAGCTTTCATGTGCTACAGATATAAGTGGTCTCCTTCTCCTAAACCCCAAAAACACTAGATGGATCATACACCCAAACTACCTTACACACCTAGTTTATTACCTTTATATTAGATTATCTAGATTTAAGGAAATGCTCAAATAAACACTATGCACCCTCTACATTCTCCATAAATGAATCGAGGGTATCCAACAAATTATTGATTAATCTTTTAATGATGGACCACACTTCTGATAGTTTGTAATGTTGATTCGTAAACCATTTAATGTGATGTATATGGAAGAAATATATCGCCATGATCCTAATCACAATTGTATGAGAAATGAAACTAATAAGTCAAATATTTAATAGGCTGTAACTTCTTATCTCTTTAAGGGGCTATCCCTCGAATATGAGAGTGATAAAATATCATTATAATTGGCATTCATATGATTTGGAATTGCTATTATTTTTCTTACTCACCCTCTTAATCCATAAATTAACCAATTTTTCGAGAAAAAAATGAGAAGGATTGAGATTATGCTTACTCATTATTATGGAAACATGTTGACGCAACATCTCTACCTCTAATCCTTTTAAAGGCATTCTACTAGCATTACATAAAAATCCAAACTTAAGGGATTTTAATTCATTTGAATTTTCAGTTTCTTTGTTACTCTCCATACCACCTCATTTGAATTCGGCTATAAACCCTTATCCACCTAAGCCATGTCAGCCTCCTAAAAGCATCACAATTGATATCACCCATCACTTTCAACATGATTAACTCCATTTTTTACCATACCTTCTTATGAATTTTTAATATCACAATCTACCACCAAGTGTCCATATATGTGAAAACTAAATACATTTGAAAGGAATACTCCTAATAATCTAAAAGTATGAGAATGAGAAATATGACCCCATTAACCATTTGTTAGCTAATCCCTCCTGACATCCAAACCAACCAAGATTGGTCAATGGTCATGATACTACATCCATAAAACTCATAACTACTCCCAGAAATGTGTCAATGGAATTCTATCTCCAAACACTTTCGTGGACCAAAACCTGGATATGACCTAGAGAGTTTTACCCAAACTGTGTAACAATGAGGATTTTTCAGGTTTAGTGTCAAAGGATGAAGATCGTATCTTTAGAATTAGTTAGTTGAATCATAGTGCTAAAATCAATGTGAATATATGCTACCTTCTTCTAGGAATCTTCTTAAAAACTAAAAACATCCGCTCTATTATGAGGCGAAACTTGCTAATAACTCCAAATTAATTCTTGCGTCTAACCGATTCAATTGTTTGTGCTCAACACATACTTTACCTGTATCAACTCTGTACCAAAATCTTAGAAACTTAACACTACAAATTGGTGCATCCCACCCCTTAATAATAAATGGATAAATTTCCTTTCTTTCTCTGCTATTAATCGTATCAAGGTGGATATTACATATTATCTACTATTCCTAATTGGGGCTAGGTTTCACTGGCTTTTTACTATTTTAGCAATTTTTTGGGTCCCGACTTCAGGCCATTTTAAGGCAATTAAAAGTAGCTTCTGGAGAGATATTTCCACCCAGGTATCATATGTGCCAAACAAGAGATATTAATATGACCAAGGTTGACATCTCTAAAGTTGGTTTTGCCCAACTAATCTCAAATCTGGCCCATAAACTATGGTGTTACATTTTGTTAGGGTTTTTAAGAGCCACATTTTCTTATTTTTAAATAATAAAAATGTCTCTCGAGACTCATTGTAACACAATTCTAGGCATGTAGTCACGACATCTTTTCTTAGAGATAAGCTTTACCATCGCCTAGTTAGTTTATGTCCATTTTTCTCGTAAGCATATTCGAGTCGTTTGATATTAATGAAATGTGCTATTTTCTACTACATCTTTGTGTTTATGTTTATTTGTGTATTTTATTTTGTTCTTGTATAAATCCCTATCTGTTACAACACCATGAGGGTTTGAAACATATTTAAGTTTCAATGTTTTGCGCAATATTTAGTAAAATTCATGCAAGTTCCACTATTCCAAAATATCATATTAGAGAGTGAAAAATTTCATTTGAAATTATTTTTTATTATATCAAACTGGCTTTCATTTAAATTTTGATTTCCGTTTTCCGGTTTGAAAGATATGACCAAATTGAAGTTACATGTCCGGAACATTGTGTCGTCGCGCGTGTACTATGAGTTTGTGGAATCATTTTCTCACCCCACACGTCATAAAATTTTTAAGTGTCTTCTATAACTCCGGAAAGATCTATTCAACACCAAATAGGTATTTGACGGAATTTGATTTCATCACCCATAGCAAGGACAAGAAAGTTGCGCAAGAGGTCTATTTCAACCAAGATCCTGATCGTTGGTGCATCAAAGCTTGGGTCGCTCTTTCTGATCTTTCTTTGTATGTCCCCAAAGAGGTTAGGGTATACGGATTTAGGCTCGATCCTGGGTTGAAGCTTTACAATATCATCCTCCCAAACTCGACGGCCTCGCATGGAAGAAGAAAATAAAGACGAGAGAGCAAGATATCTTATCAAAATATTGCCTGAGGAGGCTCCCCAAGAAACAAAGGAATGCAATGATGGAAAACTTCATACGTATCCTTCAATGACTACCCATCAATGGTATATCTTCATCCAACAGTCACTATGGAGGCACCACCTTTCAAGGTACAAGTCAACTTCGACATTCAAGTATTTGAAGGCCAGACAGATGTAGACATCGTAAATAGATAGTTGAATTTACAAGGGTATTTTTTTATCCATGATTTCTTCCGACCGAAAAAATATTACTTTGTACTCAAAAAGGCACTCTCATGTCAAAGATTGGTGGAAACCCATTGTGAGCAAAAGGACAAGAGGGAAACCCTTTGTTCCTGTACTCACACCCACCTGGAATTTTTTTCCGAGACAACATCAAGGAACAATATTACCCCATGGGGAGCTATGAGGACAAGTACATCCAATGGACCACGTTATGGCAAAGAAAAGGATCAATATGTGCACAAGTCGACAAATTTGTTCTATACCCCACACACAAAGTTGGGTATTAAATATTCGTAGAGACATTTGGTGCTCAAGTACTACGCTGTTTGCACATATACATTCAGAGGAAATGATTTCCTCGACATACCTTGTTTGACATGGAATATCGATATGCCACCAAGATCAAGCATAAATTTAAAGGTATAGTTAGACTTTAGATCCGCGAACTGCCGTGGAAAGGTGACTCCCAACTACATAACAATGGGCAAAGCCAGTGCGAAGCAACTGTAACAACACCACAAACCCAAAAAAGGACACTCGGTAAGTGGTGTGAATTTCATAATGCTCTCCTCCACTCGCAACACAAGTGACCTGCCGACCAAACAATCGGTCATTGGTCGAATCGAAGGCATCCGACCAGATGCATCTTCTAATTTAGTCAATCGGACAAGGGAAATCACAAAGGGAAGTATATCATTGATGTGACCTAGTGCCACCGGTTGCCACCACCAAGCTCTGAGAGGGAGGACCGAGGATCCGCATGAGGGGGAGCGCCTCTTCCATTCGTCGCATGGGTGAAGGGTTCTCCACGTAATTGCTGATGGCGGGAAGCTAAAAAGAACCTCATTTCAATAGAGGTCGTGAAGCGTGTTTGGCCTATCAACCATCGCACACTGGCATCGTATACCATCGGGTGGCTTTCTTCACCAAGGAGGAGACCCACGGTAACGGGCCGTTAGCGGACCCCACCGCCAGCCCGCCCTCCCTCCCCGCGAGCGCCCTCCTCCGCCACCCGCCGCTCTCCCCCACCCGGCACCCCCACGTCCGCCGGCCACCAACCACAATTAAATGCGCGTTTTCATTTTTGAATTTGAAATTCAGCCGTTCCTGGCCGGAACCATTATTTGCTGGCAACACAAGAGGATTCAAATAAGTAATCGGCAGTATACAAATACACGCAAGCAAGATCTCGGTCGTATCTTTCTCGAGCTTTAATGTATTATAGGTCCAAAGGCACTTTGCTTTGCAACATTATCATCACCATCAACATGCATGATCGACATGGGAGATCCATGATCGTTTGAAACATTTTTTGCTTAATCAAGATCCTCCTGGACAATGCATGAATCGATGGCGTTGACATGTTTGGTTTGCTACCATATCCGCCGACCGTCTGGAGGATCAAAAAAATTAAATTCATAACTAAGGGCTAAGATTTTTAGTGAGACAAAGAGTTATTATTCACAGGGCGTATCTACGTATCCACTATGGATTGAGCTAAAGAGACTCTCGGGCTCGTTGGTACATTGTTTGAAATCCATAAATTCAAATATCGAGTGTGGTTGAACACTCAACGAAGGGAGATGCCCCATGCCGATATTTATTTCATATCATTTAATCAATATACTTATAGAATCACATGGCCAAACTAGCTTTACCAACAGTCAATACCAAGATTGTGGTTTAGTAAAGTTAGTCATGAAGCCTTCCACATTATCTTCATCCAATTGCGCAGGTATTCGTCTTCCAAATGAGAGGCTCTTCCACCTTCTCATTTGCTTAATTTTAGTACACAGTGCCAAATTAAATCGAAGATGCTCTCGGGTTCACAATTCACTGTCATATTTAAAATCAAGGAAATTTTCTATACTACGAAACAATAACAAATTTTATTTGCTGATTGGACAAGTCCACATATGTACACAAATTTTCAAAGTTCTCTAGTTATTCTGTCATGAAACATCGTGGAAAATAAAATGCCGTATATAAACTTGAATGTATCTTATTTTTTACTTTCATCAACTAACATCTATTTATTTGAATTAATAATCAAGAGTGACTAAAATGCGACCAATGAGATTTATGCTAGAAGAACTTTTCTTCATGACCAAAGCGACTAACAAATTATGTATGTTTTATGTAGGCAAATTATTGTAACTAAGGTTTACTCTGGGTGATCCAAGGAAAAATCATGATGCAATTGAAGATCTTACAGGATCGTTTAGTCAAGGGCAAAGCAGAGGCCTTGGACTCATCAAAAGATATTCTCGTCTTCCGTGACGTATCTCCCAAGTCACTTTGGCATGGTTTTCACTCTCTTTATTCTCTTCCTCGATGGTTTAGCTTTCATGTCCATAGCAGAAGCCCACTTGGGATGAGCAATTATGTTGTGTCCAATGTATCTCCGGTCAAGGATTTGCAGAAGTCAAAGGAACATATAAACTATAAAGGAATCTTTCAGTAGTTTACAATGCAACAATGTTTCTCGAGGGCTTTCCTTTGGTTGCCATCTTGTTTGTTCCGGGGAAACTCATAAATAACTTGGGTTGCAAGGTAAAGAATATTTATTCTTAAGGTTTTGGATATGAATACATGGGTGTGATAGGTCTAGTCTAAAAGTTTGTAGGTCACATTTTTTAACCTTGATAATGTCAGTTTTGATAGCGCCTTTAATGCTATGCTTTTCTTTGGGTTTTGATAACTTCTATGGTAGATTGCAATCGAATTAATGTATTTGGTTGAGATAACATGAGAACGTTGGATGCATACTGAAATGCCACTATCCACGCCTTGAACTATATCCCAAGAGATGTAAATAAACAAAATGGGTTGAATTTGAAAATTTCTCACAATGTGATCACGTAAAGTGCATCGCTTTTGGAGATAGTAATGATGAAAACATTTTTCGAAAATTTTCCGTAGGCGTACTGGAAAATCATTTTCCATTCTATTGTGAAAAAATTCCAACATTTCGAACTTTTAAGTTTTTTATAAATATGCCATGATCAAGATCTCATATAATCATGCTTATTTTAACCACCTCCTCCTTGGGAGGCCTGGTAGTAGAAGTCATATAACTCCCCAGAGTGCCCTCTTTGAAAGGAATTTGATTTGCATTTGTAAAATTGCGAAAAACTATCATTGTAATCGGTATTTTATAATCAAAATTTACTATTTGATCAATAACCTATAATTATTCTATAACCATGCTTAGAGAACAATTATATATTCTCACGAGGTGTTTATTTGTTTCGCTTTGTTTGTTTGGAAATGTAACATCATCGGTGCAGAGTTAATGCAATATTAAGACTGCCTTGTTACATTAGTTAAACCATATTTCGATAACTATCATGTTTTTGTGATAACATAAGGTGAGTGGGTACCTATATCGTTATGAGTCGGATGGAGTTTGTACATTCGAAATATAAGGAAAATATGAATTTTCATATTTTACTGCTGTACGGGCGGTTCATCATTAAGTTGTTCAAAGGGGAATAAAATGAAATATTCTTCCGATTTTGTTGATACTTTTGATGGTAACAACGTCAAGGTTGAGGGGCTATTGTTTCAATGTAGAGAGCATTGCAAAAGCAACAAACATAGGCAACGAGGGAGAAAGGCAGTGGTTCAAAAGGAAACCAAGACAGGTGTAAACCCCAATTTATTCATAAAAGACAATTGTCATGACCTTTGTCGGAGTGTTAGTCCACCTAGCATTTTAAAACCCGCAGTGGGAAAAACCAATGCGGCGTACTCAAATTTTATTTAACATGTGATGGCGTTTTTCTAAGGTCTTCCTTTATCACATGAGATTTGGTACACATGGTCGAGTTCAATAAGATGAATTCCTTTATTTCTTGCATCGCAGCTTAATAAAAATGGTTGCTTCAGCAAGAAAAAGGAAGATTTTATATCCCCGTGATGTCTACCACCATGGCCTCATCGCATTCCGTACCTTGATGCTTTAAAGAAGCAAGCACAATAGTCAAGTGAGAGGGTAATTCCACACTACTTCATAGAAAACATGGGAAGGAAAGGGGATTTACCTATAGAGGTCGAGAGCAAATATCAAGTCGCAAAATCCACCCACAACCTAACAGGAGGCGACACTACACAAGAAAAATTCAAGAGAACAATGAAAATGAAACAATTGCGTAAATTCAACATGCAATGTATTTATCGTAAGAGGCCACGAACAAGGCTCACAAACAAATGTAGGTTGGCTTGAAAGCAAGTTAAATCCCAACCAAGGGAACCAATTGTGATTATTGATGAGCTTCCAAAGAGGGAAGTGAAAAAAATTGCAAACAACAAAAAAGCGTAAAAGAGGGAGGAGCGAGTGGCCAAAAACAACCCCCTCAAAATTCCAAGGGTAAGGAAACATTACTATCGAAATCGAAAGATGAAGATTGGAGTTTTACAAATGCAAATTTCTAGAATTTCATGATTTTCCTGGATTGAATTGGAAAACTTCTCTATATTCTTAGGGTAGATCATGAGATTGGATTACAGTGGAAAACTACCTAATGTTAACCGATGCCTTCTTTGATTTCCTTTGGAACACTAGCCATGATTCTAGGTGGTGATTGTCTTGGATTGATTTTGGGGAATTTCATGGACATTATTCCTGACTAGATTTATAAGAATGTTTGTGACTACTCTTACATGATTCACTTGGAAAACTAAGAAAGAGTCAAAGATACTCTATTTGAGATTAAGATAGTTTGAAAAAATATAAAATGACATGATTTGATTCCAAAACTACAAAAAGTTTATCGTGTTGTGATATAAATAAAACCCAAACAATTTGAATAAATTAAATTGAACTGCAATGAGATAAAAGTTTAAAGTATTGCAGGTACAATCGATGTGAATCTAACATTTCATATGCCATTAAAATTTGTTGTTATTATTTATCGCTTTAAAATATTGGGAATGAAAAGTATGAAAATATGAAAAGCCACAGACAAACATCCTCCATTAATAGGTGATGAGTAACTACGCAAGTTTGTAAACAAGCCCCATGACAGACAGCAACCTAGTTTGGGACACAAGCCACAGATGACATATACCGAGATGAAAGTCTAAAAATATGAAGCCATGACAAACATCCTATTAAGAGGTGATGAGTAACTACAGTGAGCTTGTAAAAACAAAGCCACGCATTTATTAATCGAAGCCATACAAGCAACATGATGAGCATATACTCCAGTTTGGGGATGGGCACCAGTCATATCCAACTAGGTCAACTTGTTGAAACAATAACTTTCCAACCATAGTATACTGAGACTTTGAATACGTATTGGAAAGTTTTTTTGAAAAGTCACATAACATCAAGAGCTATGAATTTTTTCAAAGAGCTTCAGAGCCCAAAAACCCTAAACAACAAAATTCGGTGAATCACTAATCGAGCACCAAGGGTTATCTAAATTATTAGACATTGTGCTGGTGTTGAAAGAGGACTTCCCGCATTAGATGGTTAGAAAACATACTATATTCAACTCATTCAATGACTTAGCTGTGAATAAGAGCACAAAAGAGGGCTTAGATTCGTGAAAGGCCCATGAGTTGACTATAAAACAAATACACAAAATTTCATGAAAATTTTATTTTTTATAAATTTGACAAAAATATTTTTTTGAAATTTGATTTCCAATGTCCATATAAGACAAAAATTTCATTAGTAAATCTATTTTAAAGTACATAAATGAAATCCACGGCATAAAAGAAAGTCATCATTTCTAGATGCTCACAAGTTTATTGGTTGTTTGCTATGAAATTATTAGAAAAGCCAACACAGATATGCCTTTGGAAAAAAGATTGGCAATGTGATCGCCGTGTCGCAGGTGTATTCAATTTGTCAAAAATCTCAAGAATTGCAGATTTTCCGTAGTACTTCCGTGCCTTAAGAGCATATTTTTGAAATCGACTCCATGAGAGTGGGTGCAGACCATAAAGGTATGGTTTGGCACTCTCACAACTTCCCAGAACAAAATGATCTATCAATGTTTCTTTGAGGACCAAGTTTATTTCTTTATCAATTTTGATGAACTTGTGCTATCTCTGTCTAATTTAAATTTATTATTTCAAAAGTCCATTTCATTTCTTTTGTATATTTGGTGGTCTTTGTTATTTAAAATGTCAATTATGTAAAATAAATTCCGCCTTTTGAAAACTCGTAGTATTCATATTATGCATTTTTTATATTCCAAATTTGTGATTCCAAAGAATTCACAATTTTTGAGGAAAATACTAAAAGAAAAGGTTTTTATCGACCAGAATTTTGTTTTAGCATGTGGGAGTATTGATTAATGTTTTCTGACCAGGGAAATGTAGTCTTCATTAAACAACACATTGGCAACGTCGTAAATAAAAGAACTCCACTCATGATACTCCACCTGTATGTATATATATTTTTTCAACTAATCCTCTTATGGATAGCATATATTCATGACCCCCTGGCATCGCCCACATAACCAAGAGATCTGGCCAAAATACTCTAATATCCAAAATTACAAATGAACACAAAAACCAAGGATATCAATCCCCAAATTTGAAAAATTCTTGCTAATTTTCTCACCCCTTTGGGTTTTAAACTTCAACTTCAAATCTAAACTCAAATTGATAGAGGGGCCAATATTCTAGCTTTTCATCTTCAGAGGAAAAAAATTTTATCAAGGAATAACTTGTTGTAGGTGATGAGTGTAACTCCTTTAAAACTAATTGTTTTAGGTTGAGTCTTGTGCCAAACAATGAGCCCTTTAAAATCACAATGTATCTTATTTCCATGTATAACTTTTTTAGTAGGTTTTTTATTTATCTAAACTTGTTTGACTACCGAAAATATTTTTTACTAGCCATATTGGACTTGGTAATGTTAAGGTAAGGAGTGACACATCCTCTTCAAGTTGTTATTAAGGCATTGGATGCAACAATCTCTTTACCCTTCTTATATATGATCTCATAATCATTTCCCAACACCTCGGTGACCCATTTATAATTACTCTAGTGAAGACACTGTTGTTCAAGGAAATAGCTTAGACTATTATAGTCAATATTAATTTGAATATGCCTATGATTTATCGTATCCAAGTTCCACTCTACGAAGGAGTTAGCCATAATTTTCCTCATATGTGGATTTTCCCATTTGTGATCACATAATTGCTTACAAAAAGGAATGTGCTAATGGGCATCCTTCTTATATTAATACTTGTCCTAGACATCTTCCCGAGGCATCACACTGAAGACAAAAGTATTATTAAATTTAAGAATTGCTACTCTGAGTAGTCCACATGGATTTCTTTAACCAGTGGTCATGGTGGCCTCCTCTACCTAGACAAAGGTATTTTGTTCATGAGTGAAGGTATGGGAATTGAAATTTTGCCATAATTTTTCACAAATTTCACATAGTAGCCTATAATTGCATAATCACCTTAATTTGTTCATTTTTTTTTGGATAAGTGGCCAATCTTGTACAACCTCCACCTACTTGGGATCATCTCATACTCTCTCCGACTTTCAATGTGGTCTAAATATTCAACTTCAAGAGCTACTCAAAGCACATTTGACCGGCTTTCATGAATAATTGGTTGTTTCTCGTAAGAGTTGTAAGAAATTATCAACATGCTATATGTATAATTCCATGATTTACTATAGATCAAGATATTCTGGAAGACCAACATAAATTTTCATAAGAGGAATGTGAAAATCTTGTTCATGAGGCTTCCGGAAGTGGATGGATCATTACAATGACTAAAAGACATCGCTAGAAACTCATATTGATATTCATGTAGCCAGTTATTCTCAATATGTTTACATATTTCATCTTGATTGGTAGCAGTTCGAATGTAGATTAATCTTAATGAAAAAACTTTTTCTCCTTGTTATAGGCATGTAAATTTTTTCTGTATGTACTGAAAATGATTTTCCGGGGGTCACTTCATAGGAAAAAAAAATCACATGCCCATAACAAGGAAGACTATCGGGGACAGATGTTTCTCAATGGTTAAAGACTATACATATGGCAGTCAGGAAGGCAAGTGGATATTTGTCGTGCATAATTTTTTTTTTTCATAGCGCCTGGAAAATCATTTTTCCAAATGTTTCTTAAGAAAAAAATAAAAATAAAAAATTGTATGCATAGAAAATATCCACTTACCAAAATGTGTCTTCCTATTTGATACTACCCTCTGCATTTCATGGTTAGTCTTCCTTATGACCATTGGAGAAACATCCGTCCTAATAGTCTCCTCGTTATAGGCATGTAAATTTTTTTTTTTCCGTAGGCGTCGGGAAAATCATTTTCCAAATACCATGGGGAAAACAAATTGTAGCCTATAATGCATGTTTTCTAAAATTATTCGCCCATGGATAGATATCAATGAAATTCCAGCAATAATCGTGGACCGATAGATACCCATGAAATGTCAAAGATTGACAACAAGGATAGATAACTGGTTTATTTTCTTTATCGCTATGCAATGAGAAATGGAAATAAAACAAGAGCGAGGTAGTTTTGATGCGCAATAATGTTAACTTTTAAACGTTAAAAATGCTTGGTATAATTGCTTCCAATATTCCATGGAAAGTTGAAAACTATTTTAGACCAGCTAAGTTGAAAGCCCATGGACAATTTAAACAACATTAACATTACCTAGATTGATTCAATTATCGAATGAATTCATATATGTACATGGTAGGGTCTTCTTCAGCTTTATGTAGAGATGTACTAATGATCGACATCTTACCATTGATGCTTACTTCCTCTTTGGAAACAACTTCTTTGTAAAATCTATTTCAGCAGGAGGTGAATTGAATAGTGACTAGGTTCATTGGGATTGCTACCTGGGAATCTAATGTAGTTGAAAACATGAATACCTTGTGTTGGCCCCTTGAACTTAACCAATTTAAAAAAAATCATATGAAGATATTATAGATTACTCTGGTCCATGTTTGCACAAAATATAATATTTGGAAGAATCTAACCATTAGCTAGGATGGGTATCACTTTTTATCTCACTTTTATTTTCACTCTCATTAATTGAAAACCTTTATCTCATGAATAATGTTTTTTTGCTAAGTTGAATTTTCCCTTCCGTAAAACAAAATTTTACATCAAAACCACGTGATTATGTGTCGGTTTTCCAATAGGGGAATCACTGCATACGTACCCCGCTTTCCATGATATCCATACGAAGAGTTTGGTCGACTTTAAACCAAAACATACAGTTATAACAAAGGTCGGGGGCTACCTAGACTATTCTTAGCCAAAAAAAAAACTAGAAAACTAAGTCTAAGAAATGAAAAACAAGCTAACTCGCAGAGTACTTAGGACTTGTCCGAGCTCTAAGGCTCAGGAGGCTTCACTGGGATGGGGTCCTTGTTGTTTTCTAGAGAGCATCCCTGACCAGAGATAGACAAAGGTGAGTTTCTACCTTTATTTAGCTCTACAATCCATGTGATAGCGGCAGAGCACTTGAATCCTCGTCCAATTGAAGAAGAATTTCTTCCCCCAAGTCTCCGTTCATGTCGATCAACACCTTCCCGCATTGTTTTTAAATGCCAATAGAGTTCAACCGTGTGCATGTAGTAGTTGAAGCGAGTCTTGAAAGTGTCCTATATATGGAACCCAATATGCCACCCGCCTAACACTTTGGGATCCGTCGTGGACTCGGTGTTCAATATCTCTATGAGAATGTTATTGAACCTTTTGTTTATTGAATTCGCAGTTTGTTGCTTTTATGTCGTGCCAACATGTTTTAACATGAAATACGTTAAATTTTATTATTCAAAATAAAAGACATAGGACCATCAAGTATATCTTTACAACAAGAAATATCAAGTTCATGTTCTCATCCTTGGTATATATTATGTGTGTTAATTCAATCGAATATGAAAATTGAATTTTGCTATCTAATGAGAATGTGAAGTCAAATCAATCATGTAATTTTGTGTAATTTATGTTCATGAGAATGCTTTCATCCCAAATGCACATGTCATGTCGGGTAGTTGATCGTAGGTCACAGGCCAGAAATTTCTTTTTCTAACATTATCCATTCTAAAACATGGTGCATTTTAGTGCTTTGGCATCATATGGAGCATTTATGTTCTATGCCACAGTGCCAATGAGATTGGTTTATGGATTCTCATAAAGGAGGAGCAAGATGAGAAGTCACACGAGACATGGATGTATGGCCCGTGTTTTCATACTTTGGCTCGTCAAGTGATCAGTTGTTTACAGCTCATGTAAGTCAGGGGAGACATGGAAAGCCCATGGAGAATAGTACTTATAAGATATTTGTTGTTTGTTTTTGAATTCCATTCCATTATTTATTTTATTTTCTTTACTCTCAAGGGTTGTTTAATTCCAGCTAAATGAAGAACTATCTTCTTCTCAGGAATGGAAAGAGTTTTCTCCAAAATCGATGTTTGTGATCTGTTATTCTAGACATTATGATTCATTAGCTATTGCGCTCTTTGTGGAGATTCTCGAGCATTTTCAGATGAAATGAGAGAAATTTGTTGTCTTCGGGTTTCTAAACAAAAGGTGAAAATTTCCCCTAAAAGCAATTTTTTCAAGATTGCCATTTAAAAATGTCAAGTTTGGCGTAGATTCAATGAATAATTATCTTTCAAAACAAGAAGAGTGAATTATACGAATTTTGTGGCCTAACATTTATTATGGCCAAGGATATCGTCAGGCAAAGGTACATACCAAAATATGCTGTCCTTCTCTACCTTCTTTGTGATCGTGCGATGAAATTCTAATGTTTTGCTTATCACAGATATGGATTCTTTTTTCATGAATCGTATCGTGTTGGTTATTTTTTTGTATGAAGGCTAAGCAAGTGATAATGTTAGGTGTCACGCTCATTGGTTGTTTCTGGGCTCTTATGGACTGGTCTTCACGTTGGCTCGAAATTGAGGACATGTTGGACTGGTCGGGGAATGGGATGGACCACAAAAGAAAAATGCTTCTTCTCGTGGTAACAATATGAGTCAAAGAGCTACTTAGTATAATGTTGTAAGAAAGTACCGAGTTTCCATTTGGGTTTATCAAATTGATGAGGTGGGCCTCCTTTTTTATCTACTATGAAGCTATTTTCTAATTTGTCCGCATCATGCATATTAATAGAAACAAACTACAATTCTGATAAAATATTAAGTTTTATTACTTGAATTTTTTTTTTCAAACAAATAATTTAAATGTCCAAACCTTTTCCCATTATTCATAATATATGAAATTTGTCCTAAATTTATTCATGAAATAAAAACACCATGGAGTATGAAAATTTAAATAAAACATTCATAATCGTTTGATCGACATAAAGCAAATAACATCAAATTCATATTATAAGGCATGACACACCAAGATCACAACCCACAATCATACATATACCGCTTCTCTACCAAGCTACTTTTAATGCTGAAAACCGTAGCTACAAGACAATGAACAATAAAAAACTAACACATTATTCCAACGAATAAATAAATAATAACAATACAACAATTGAATAAAGCATCAAGCAAGAACCATAAACCCGAATCCACCCATACTACTACAATTGAATAAAGCACGCAATAACAAAAAACACCTCCGAATCCATTCCTTATGGTTTACACATCCCTTTGACAATTGTCACCGGCGGTGTCACATTGTAATCCCTTTGACAAACAAGGTCGCATTGCAAACTCAAAGGATCTTCGATGGTTTATATGTTCCTTCACCATCGTCATCGGCGGTGATGCATTGACACAAGATTGTCACGCTCCCAAGTAAAACACAGACATGAACCAAACCATCGAAGAAGAATAAAGAGAGGAAAACCATGCCAAAGTGACTTAGACACGATCAGCGTAGAGGCGTAATACCTTTGATGAGTCCAAGGCCTCTCCTCGCCCATGATCAAGCGTCCACCCTAAGATCTTCAATTGCATCGTCAGATTTTTTCCCTTGATCACCTCTATAAACCTTAGCGTCAGCTTTCTTTGTATAAAACATACATAATTTGTTAGTCCTGGCTTTGGTCATGAAGAAAGTTCTTTTTAATATCGCAAATCTCATCGAGGTTCCGTATTTAGTCGTCTTTCATTATTAAAAATTCAAATAAATAGATGTTAGTTTGATGAAATATAAAAAATAAGATACATTCAAGTCTATATCCGGCATTTTATTTTTCCCCGATGTTTCTTGACGTAATAATCATACTTTTTTATGAAAATTTGTTGGCCTCCGTATATCGGACTTGAAAGCCAATCGCAAATAAATTTGTTATTGTTTTGTAGTATGAAAATTGCCTTCGATTTTAAACATGAAAGCAAGAATTGTGAACCTCCGAGAGCATCTTCGATTTAATTTGGTCCGTGTAATAAAAATTAAACAATGAGAAAGGTGGAAGAGCCTCTCATTGGCGGTGACCTAATGCCTCGCAATTGGATGAAGATAATGTGGAAGTACTACAGCCTAACTTTACTAAAACCACAATCTTGTATTCGCATTCCGCAAGCTAGTTTGGCCACGCGATTCTATAAATTATGACAGATCCGGCGTATGGAAATCGTATTAGCATGGGGGCATCTCCTCTTCGTTCGAGTATTCAACCACACTCAACATATTGAATTTATGGATTTCAAACAATGCACCAACGAGCCAAAGCCTCTTTAGCTCAATCCACCGTGATACGTAGATCCTGCATAAATGTGCCAATAATCCTTTGTCTCCACTGGCATCTTGGCCCTTAGTTATGAATTTCATTCTCGATCCTTGTGCGTATAAGGCAGACAGAAGGGCCAGGAAACATGTCAACGCTATCAATTCATGCATTGTCCGGTAGGATTCGACCAAGTTAAAAATGTTTCAAATGGGCCATGGATCTCTCATCGATCCCTTGTCGTAATCGATGGTGATGATACGTTATAGTAACAAAGTGCTACTGACCTAAAATACATTAAAGTCGAGAAAGATACAGAAAGCGTATCTTACCTTGCGTGTAATCGTATACCACGATTGTGTCGAGTCAATCCTCTTCGCGGAGTTGCTTGGCAATGACAAGGCTCAAAGATCGGGAACTATTTGAACTTCAAATTAAAAATGAAAACGCGTATTTAATTGTGGTTGTGGTCATGGGACATGGGGGTGGCGGGTGGGGGAGGAGCCGCGGGTGATGAGGAGGGCGTCGCGGGAGGAGGGGCGAGTCGGGTGGGGTCCGCTAACGCGCCCGTTACCATGGGGTCTCCTCCGTTTTCCACCGTATTCATTTTCGTTTGACTGCCGGCCGCAGGGAGTGGGGGTCACCGGAACTTCAAGATCGGGCCGCCCACGCCTCCCGATTCGTAGACACACATTTCCATGGAAAACACATTTTCAAGTTTCAATATCTATGCAAAAATAATAGGGCTCGCCTTCGAAACTTAAAGAGATATGATAGCAAAAATAATATCACTTTATGAGTTGTTCCTATTGATGTGGTAGTGAAAACCATAATTATAGATAATTAAATTATCGTACAATTCACAGAGAAGAATCATTAAAATCTTTTCCGGCTCCATCATCACTACCTATGTATTCATCCTCCAATAAAATTTTAAGTGGTTGCGTTTTCATCTTTGGTCGTACTTTTCCACCCCAAATCAATACACTATAAAATATTCTACAAAAGTATCATTCACAGAGACCACAGAAAGTAGTCTTATCAAATTGTCAATGTGTGTGACCGTTCAAAATTAACGAGGAGTTCGACCGATTGTTTATCTTCTTTCATATACTTTACACATCTTTAAAATTGTGATTCTTTTATTGAACTCCCAAACATAAAAACAATAAAAGGAGAGGAAATTAGTACATTTTAAAACCTTTTTTCTCAAGTCGAAATTCAACCCTCTAAATGAACTAAAGAATCCAAATATTGCAAAAATTTTAATCACTAAGAATTTTAGCTAGATCACTAATATATTTTTAAACCATTACCTATCATCTTAGGTAGCAAAGAATATCCAACTTGTTAAATCAAAATTCTCTACTTATTTTTTGAAGATCAAGGAATCTGCCTTGTATTCAATGCCTAAAACTCTTTTTATGGTACATCTCCTATTTAACAGGCCACTCTAAGGATCCCATTAATAAGATCGTGTTTACCAACCAATATCTCTCTTTCTTGTTTTTCATGTGCCACAGATATATGGTCTCCTTTCCTTCCCACCCAAAAACACTAGATGGATCATACAACTCCAAACCACCTTACACACCTAGTTTATTACCTTTATATTAGATTATCTAGATTTAAGGAAATGTCTTTGAATAAACACTGCATGTACCTCCACATTCTCCATAAATGAATCGAGGGTATCCAACAGCATGATGATCTTAATGATGGACCACACTCGATAGTTTGTAATGTTGATTCAGAAACTATCGAATGTGATGTATATGGAATAAATATATCACACATCTCTAATCACAATTGCATGAGAAATGAAATCAATGTTTTCCGAAATATTTAATAGGTAGGTAACTTCTTATCTCTTTAAGGGGCTATCCTCGAATATGAGAGGATAAATGATTAGTTATACTGGTATTCATATGATTTGAACTAAGTTTATTTTCATTCACCCTCTCCATCCATAAATTAACCAATTTTTCGTAGAAAAAAATGAGAGAAGGATTGAGATTATGCTTACTCATTATTATGGAAACATGTCACGCAACATCTCTACCCTTAACCTTTAAAGGCATTCTACTAGCATTACAAAACTAAAACTTATGGATTTTAATCATTGAATTTTGTGCTTCTTTGTTGGCTTCATAACCAATTTCATTTGACTCGGATATAAACCCTTATCCACCCAAGCCATGCCGTTCTCCTTAAAAGCATCACAATTGATATCACCCATCGCTTCTTCAACATGATTAACTCCATTTTTTACCATACTATTAAGAATTTTAATATCAAAATCTACCACCAAGTGTCCATATGTGAAATCCAACACATTTTAAAGGAATACTTAATAACGAAATATGAGAATGAGAAATATGACCCCATTAAACAACCATTTCCATAGCTAATCCTCCTGACATCCAAACCAACCAAGATTGGTCAATGGTCATGATACTAATATCCATAAAACTCATAACTACCTCTAGAAATGTGTCAATGGAATTCCCCATTCCAAACACTTCTCATGGACCAAAACTCAAGGATGACCTGAGTTTGACCCAAATCCAACAATGAGGGATTTTTCATTTAGTGTCAAAGGATGGAAGACCTATCTTTAGAATTAAAGGTTGAATCATAGTGCCAAAAATTTACCAAGAATATATGTCACCTCTCTAGAATCCTTAAACCAAAAGTTCATCTCCGTCTTCATTAAGGAGGTGAAATCCTGGGTTAATAACCTGAAAATTAATTCTTATGCCTAACCGATTCAATTGTTTAGAGTTTTAACACACATTCTTTGGCCTTGTATCAACCCACCAAATCTTAGAAACTGAACACACAAGTTTATGCATCCAGTATCCCCCACACAAATGGACAATCTCCCTTTCTTCTCAAGCACTTCCATCAAGGTGGATATTTCTCTGTGGTCACTCCGCCTATTCCATCAAGAAGCTGTTTCATCGGCTTTTTTATCATTTTAGCAATTTTTGGGTTCCGACTCTGTGGCCATTTTAAGGCACTAAAAAGTGTAGTCCCTGAGATATTTCCAACGAGGTATCATATGCTAAACAAGAGATATTAATATGACGTTATGATCTTCGGAAGCTGGTTACCCAACCACCTTCAACGTGGGCCCATAAACTCCTCGGTGTTACATTTCCCAAGTTAGGGTTTTGGTTGTTTAAGGTTTTCTCTTATTTCTTAAATAAAAATGCCCTTGAGACTATTGTAACACAATTCGGTAGGCATGTAGCTCACATACATCTTTTTCCTTGCAGATAAGCTACTATCACTCCTGGGCTAGTTTATACCATTTTCTCTCAAGCATATTCGAGTCGTTTGATACGAAACGCGCTTATTTCTACGGACTGTGTTTATGTTTATTTGTGTATTTTATTTTGTTCTCGTACAAATCCCGATTCAGTCAAGGGCCCATGAGGGTTTGAAACATATTTAAGTTTCAAAATGTTTTGCAAGAATATTCGCAAAATTCATGCAAGTTCCACTTGTCCGAAATATCATATGAGAGTGGAAAAAAATTTCATTTGAAATTATTTTTTATTATATCAAATGGGTTTTTACGAAATTTGATTTTGTTTCTGTTTGAAAGATATGACCGATTGAAGTTACAACATTCTGTAACATTGTGTCGTCGCGTGTACTATGAGTTTGTGGAATCATTTTCTCACCCTACACGTCATAAATTTAAGTGGTCTTATATAACCTGAAAGATCTATTCAATAATTCTTCAAATAGTCTTGACGGAATTTGATTTCATCACCTATAGCAAAGGTTTTAAATGTTGCAAATAAGAGGTTCATTTCAACCAAGATCCTGATCGCTGGTATCAAAGCGACCGTTCTTTCTTGATCTTTTCGCATGTCCCCAAAGAGGCAGTAGTGGTGGCATTGACGAGGGCCCGATTTGGTTGAAATCTCAGAACATCATTCCAAAGCCCGACGGCCTCGCATGAAAAGTAAAGAAAATAAAGACGAGAGAGTAAGAGATCTGATTGAAATATATTGCTTGAGAGCCACCTCAAGAAACAAAAAGGAATGCAACATGGAAAATCCTTAATACGTATCCCAATGACTACCCATCAATAGTATATCTTCATCCGGTGCCAGTCACTATGGAGGCACCACCTTTTCAAGGTACAACAAAATTTCATCCAAGTATCAATATGTATGTATGAGATACCGCAGTCAGATAGTTGAATCACAGGTTAGACATGTGGTTTTTTATCCATGATTTCTCCCGACCGAGAAAATATTACTTTTGTACTCCCCAAAGGCGCCCCATGTCAAAGATTGGTGGGAAACCTATTGTGAGCAAAAGGACAAAGAGGGAAACCTCTTTGTCTCCGCCCACACCCACTTGGAATTTTTTTCCGAGACAACATCAAAGAACAATATTACCCCATGGGGAGCCAAGAGGACAAGTACATCCAATGGACCACGCTAGCGGAAGCAAAGGGATCAATATGTGCACACGACAAATTTGTTCTATACCCCACACACAAAGTTAAGTACAAATATTCGCAGAGATATTTGTGCTCAAGTACTGAATATTTGCACACATATACATTCAGAGGAAATGGATTTCCTCGACATTACCTTGCTTGGCGCGATCATCGATATTCCACCAAGATCAGCATAAATTTAAGCGTACAGTTTATGACTTTAGATCTCCGCTAATCAAGCCGGGAAAGGTGACTCCAAACTACATAATAATGGGCAAAGCCAAAGTGGGGCAACTCATAACAACACCACAAAGCCAAAAGGACATGGCAAGTGGTGTGAATTTCACAATGCCTCCACTGCACGACAAGGATCATCGACCAAACAAGCCGTCATTGGTCGAATCAAGGCATCCGACCGATGCATCTTCTACTCGAGTCGAACTAGACAAGGGAAAATCAAGAAAGGAAGCATATCATTGATGCGGATCCTAGTGCCACCGTTGCCACCACCAAGCTTCAGAGGGAGGACCTTGAGGATCCGTATGAGGGGAGCGCCTTCCATTCGCATGTGGGTGTAGTGGCTCCGCATGCACTCATGGATGGCGGAAGCCAAAAGAACCTCATTTCCGCAGGTCAGAAGCAGCCTTGGCCTATCAACCACTACACACCCGCAATCGTATACCATCTAAATATTTCACCCAAGGAAGAGATCTTCACGCGCCACCAATAGTGTCACCTTCCGTATAGCATCAAGCGCTTAGCGTATGAGGTATCAAGGTGATGTTACACCCTCGACGTGTCCGATGTATTATTGGGCCAACCATACTTGTGGAAGTGACATGTTGTGTATGAGTCTAGACTCCGTTTTGTTATTACTTTGGGGAAATAATTTGTACAGATATCGGAGGTAAAGGTACCACCTCCGCCATATCTTTGATTATTGCGCAAAGCAACGTAACAAGACTATTTCCCAAACTAGGATTTTTTTTTTTTATTAAGTACCGCCTGTGAGGGCAAGAAGAAGATTATGGTCATAACCTCCAAATAGCCCCACACGAAACAACAAATGGACAAAAGTTGTGGAGGAATGGCAAAGACATTTTTCCTCACCCACAAAGGTTCTCCATAGTTTTAGGTCGGGCACCCATTGATTTGACCTCGTGCGCGTCACGGGGTCAGTCGATGTTTCCATACCTCATGCCATCACACATTTGGCGAACCACACATGTAATGAATGACGTCCGCTAACATGTCCACGACATCTTGAGAAATCCAACTCAGGCACAAGCGCCGCCAAGATCAACATCGAGTGCTACACACGACGTGGGAGACACATTTTGCCGTATTTGTAGAAGCGAGCACCTCTCAATCCCATCACAAGCTATGCTCTACTTCAAATCGGCTAACTCTTCACTGTGTAAAGAACCACTGTGTACCGTGTCTGGTCAGTACTCCCCTACCTTCATGAGTCTTTGTATGCAAGGGACCATTGCTTCCCAAGGGGAGAGGAATGATCTGTGTGATATTATGAGCCACCACTATTCCACTAGGGGCGATTTCACTGACTTTTATTTACTATTTTTAGCATTTTTTTTGGTCCTCGAACTTCCAAAGTCGTTTTAAGTCCCCAAATAGTGTATACATCAAAGAGATCTTCCAAAGAGGTATAATATGCGCCAAACAAAGAGATAATATGACCGTTACGACCTCGGAAGTTGGTTACTAACTAACTCCCAATACAGGCTCATAAATCCCTGCGTTACATCTCCTCAAGGTTTGGGTTGTTTAAGGTTTTCTATTATTTTTCAATAATAAAAATGCCCATGAGACTCATTGCAAATATGTTCAGAAAGGCTGCAGTTAATTCACATCTCTTCCCTGCAGATAAGCTACCATCTACCGGGTTTATGTCCATATTCTATTCAGAAGTTATTATTTCTACTATTTGATATTAATGAAATGAATTTTTATTTCTACTACATCTCTATGTTTTATGCTTATTTTTGTATTTATTTTGCCTCCGCATAAATTCAAATTCAGGTTACTATTTCTCCATGAGGGTTTGAAACATATTTCGCTTCAACGTTTTGTAGTAATACTGCAAGAAATTTCATGTAGTGCCATGATCTAAGGCTGCATCATATTAGAAAATGAAAAATATCTCATTTGAGATTTTTTATTATCTCAAAATGGGTTTTTACGGAATTTGATTTCGTTTCCTAGTTTGAGAGATATATAATCAAGTTACACATGTTTGAACATTGTGTCGGTCACATGTCTATGAGTTTCTTCAGGAATCACTGTGTACCTCCACAAATCATGAAATTTCAAGTGTCTTATATCAACGTAAATATCTATTCAATAATTTCAAATGGGTCTTTGATGGAATTTGATTTATCAATTATAGTAGAAGTTATCAAAGAAAGTTGCAGCTAGAAGAGGTCCATTTCAACCAAGATCCTGATCACTCACACCTCTTACTTCTCCATAAATAAGGCTCAACATAACTTATTTTTCTCTTCCCACCCATATCAATATGCATATAAGGAGACTTTGGAATCACTTCCTCCTTCAATCAACCTTACACATAGACATCGAACAAATCGGAACAACCCTAAATCCAAAGTTTTCATCTCCACCTCCAAAAGGTGACAAAAATTTGGGAATATGGATCCTCCTCTATGAAACAATTTTGGAGCAACCAACAAACATTGTGCAAAGTTTATAGGCTTATCAAAGGATGAACTAATGACTAAAATAATGAGGATGAAATATGACACCCATGTAACTATTACTCCAAATATGCATATTAAATGTGTTTTTAAGATCCTATCATCCCATCCAACATGCCCATTCATATCGAAACCTTGCCAATACTAATGAAGGATTGATTCTCCATTAAAAAACAACACCCTCCATTAAAACCACAATATTTTGTACCTTCGCACCTCATGATGCGATCAAGTTTCAAAGCTAGTCCATTAAAAATCAAAGTTGGCTCATTAAGAAAATATTTTAAATAGTCCACAATATCGACATACATCAATATTGTCAAGCAAGGCTGGCAAAGGACCTTACACAAGGAACAAAGACCCCCCTTGAAAACCCCAGCCCCATCATACTTCACTAAATGCATAATTTAACCACCCTTCGTAAAATCCCAGGAAAACAAAAATTATGATAATGTATGTATGTATGTTTCTTTTTATTTATCAACTTGAGCTACACCCACCGACACATACATACATACATACATATATATATCCATGAAACCAAACATCTTACTCTATAAATTCGTAGGTAAGAATAAGATATTCTTTGGGGCTTAAGGTCGTTTAACAACAAGGCTCAAAGCCATTATAACATTATACTTGATATGATCTCAACATGTCACTTATGGGAATGGAACCGGGTGGGAGGATACTATCATTCATCCCAACCACCGAGATAAATCCAATTGACATCACAATCTAGAGGAATGGTTATCCTCCCTACCTGTACTCAATTCTACAAGTGACACGTTGAGCTCATAATGAGTATATTGTTGTAATATCATTGAGATTTATGGTTTAGTAGTCTTGTGCCCCGAAGAATCTATAGCTTACCTTAGCAATCTTTGAAATGTAGGGAAGTACAAGGGGTTTTTCCCCAAGCGTTGTAACTGAAAATGTGTGTGTCAATTGGGTAACCGGTGTCATTAGAGCCGATTGTTTCTCCCGCCCCGAGTTTAAACACTTTTATTTGGCACAGTTTCTCTACTTAGTGAGAAAACCGTTGCTGAGATTTTTAACCTAACCTTGATTTGTAACTGAGTGTGTGTGTGTGTGTGTGTGTGTGTGTGTGTGTGTGTGTGATCACAATTAGGTGTAGTTTGTATTGTTTGGAGATAATGTTATTTCCCTCCCCGCCCAAGTTTAAATTCCGCTTATGTCATATTCTTGTTCTTTGTGAGCTAATCGTTTCTGAGATGTTGATCTAACTGAGTTTGGAAGAGGTTGATTGATACTAGGTACCATTTTCAAAATGAGAGAAAATGCCCTATAAATTTTCTCTTGAAAAATACATTATGCTTAAAAAAAATGTGTGTGTGTGTGCATGTGAAATATTTATAGAAATCAAAAATTCAATCAACATCATTAGAAGACATCTTTAAAACCTGGGATAAAAACCCATAGGATGGCGCTAACCCTATCTTCATATGCCTAATTATCCTGACAAAATTAATAGAGAGTTAACAATAAATATTGTTGGATTTAATTCCCTAACTACCATGCATTCACACCTCTTTGAAAGGAGGCTCCTCAAGTATTGTTTAATCAATGTCATGGGATGGATTTAAGTAATGACCCCTTCATTAGTGGATAAATAACCTTCTACTATCCACACACTAACATTGGTTTTCTAGTCCACATTTTTGTTTTGACCTTAAGAGTTGGAGAAAATTTTAATGTTATGAAGTCTTCGTTAGGTATAAGAACTTTTTGTGTGATATGCATGCACATTATTCTAAAGGTGATGGATGAGTTTCTCACTTCCATTATAATCTTTATACTTTTTTTATCATATTCAAAACTTTAAAAATTGTCGTTGGCCTCTTCCTTCATTATCGATGGTGTTCCCAATCCCCGCGATTTTTTTTTTTTTGTTCCTTAAGATAATAAATTGATTCCATCGCTCCCATCACTTGTAATTATGGTTATCACTTTAAAAAGTGTCAATTTTTAAAGATGATAGTGTTCAGTTCTAAATATGAAAATATGGTGGGATTTGATCCATAGATATGCACAAGAGTGAAATGTAAACCTCTACACATTCAACCACTACCTCCAACTAACTTCATGGAAATCTCAGACTAGATACTTTCACAAGTATTGAACCTTGATTAGTAGCAAAAATCGACACTCCTCATTGAAGAATCGCTTAAACTAAAAAAAAAAAAAATTCTATGAACTATAACCATACAAAATAAATATGAAAGTGCAACTTTATAAAGGAAGAAAACATTTATTAATGGACTTAATAATTGAGAACATTGTTTCCTCTCCCCTAGATCAAGGTATACACTTAGGGGTTAGACACTCTGGCAGCATGGAAATATCGATTATTGGAAAAACTCCCTCGTTCCTCATCCATTAATCCCTTTAAAACTAAACTTGTTTTTATATGAATTATAAATAATAAATTAAGAAAATATATGAAAGTGAATTTTATAGGTTAAATAAAAAAAAATTTATTTATGGACTTAATAGTTGAGAACATTGCTTCCTCTCTGCTGCATCGCAGATTCAACCAAAAGTATAAAGTATGTACACTTCCTTAAACTTTAAGAATCATATCATTACATAGAAACAAACATCTTGTTATCTTTATTGGTAAGCAGGTTATCTTGCATTCAATATGCGTTGACTTTAATTAACAGCTTTTTACTTAAAAATTTAAAATAACAATGTATAAGGTTAACATTATAAAACAAATTTTGTTTATTTTTTTAATTTTTAAATTCTCTATATATTTAAGTGTGATTGATGCGAAGGCCTTGAATCTTAATTCGTAATGATGAAAATTTGTGTTTGCGTTGTGTTTAATATAATGTGAAGATGCACACACAGACCACAAGATCAAGTTTCTCCACAGGCAGACCCTATTAATGCCTTGTTAATGTGTAAATACAAGACTATCGTGATATAACCTGGAAATTTAGGGGATTCGCCTTTAAGCTTTTTTTTTCAAACAAAACCCCCTCGGGAATCGACTTCCCGATTGCATTCCAAACACTCCAAATCTATAATACTAGCACTTTCCGCTAAAGGTGCAAATATATGTCGAAGGAGATAAATATTGTATAAAAATGAGGAGAGTGCTATGGGAAGGTCACCGTTCAAATTCTCCCCAAGGACGCATTTAATCTCGAATAGTGTCATGAGGATAAAACATCATAATACAAAAACCTTCGACTTAATAATAAGAAAATCAATATTTTGAACCCATGTCCAACAAAATCATTTTAACAAAAAATCATTTTGAAATTAATAAAATAATGCAATAAACATATTTGATAAGTAAATAATTTTTTTTATTTAAAACAATAATTCTATGCTTAGTATATTTTTTATTTAAAACAACAATTTTATGCTTATATATTTTTTATTTAAAATATAGTTTTTCCTATAAATCACATCATTCATATAAAAAATATAAGAATATATGCGAATACAGTGCATCCTTATACAATGTAACCTCATAAGAATGAATGTAAGAATTTGTAAGATGGGATAACACCCAGGTCATCGCATCGGGCGCATTTTCATTGAAAGTCGAAATTCACCAAAGTCTAAATGGTTTTCAAACAAATTCGATCTCGCTCAATGAATATCAAATCAATCAAGTATCGTTTCGTGCCCTAACTCCAAGGTGAATAAAATTACCAAGAATAAGAAGGTAACAAAGTGGAAAGAAAAATAAAAATGCACAAACTCATATTGCACCTCCACATGGTTTTCGTTCTCCAAGCCACCCGACGAGAAAATGGACTATTGGTTAGTTTCTTTTTTTAAATTTCTCCCTGCATATTTCTTAGGTAAAAAATTAGGCCAAATTGATAGCGATATGTGACTTATGGTAATTTTTACAATATCGACAGTAGTATGTTAAAATATATATCTTAAATCTAATGTTTAGAATCAATCAATTTGAAAAAAATTATAGAAAACTTCCGAATGGAATAATTTTTCACAAACAAGGCATCCTCCACTTTATACCAATAGTTGTCTCAATTCAACGATGCATATCAACACATGCTAGCGGATATTGAAACATAGGTCATAGGGAACGCGGGCTCGTGAACTGGATCTCCTCATTTCGTCGTTATATTATATTACGCATACGCAAGGGATTAAGGCAAGAGTTATTTTTTCATTCAAAGGACGCTATTCAGACTACGTATCCAACGAATCAATAGTGTCATGAGGATAAACCTCATAGTAGAAAATCTCGTCTCAATTATTTTAAAATTAAGTGGGGCCACATCACAATGTTCCCATCATGCCAAGCATCCCATTCCATGTAGGATTATCAACTTACATCACATTTGCTTTCACAACATGAGGCAAGCATTGTTTCATATAGCCAAATAGGGTGCAAAGAGTAAGAGATAAGTGAGTATTTGATATGTTCAACCTTGCACACTACAAGAAAAAAGCACATTAGAGGGTCATGTCAGGACGATCTTTAAGGTCCTGGTCACTTAATGTCACATATGGTGACCTGCCCCTAAAAAATCACATCGTAAGGTATATAGTGATGGTCCTTTATGGTCCGTCACCAAAGACATTTTCAATAACACTTTTTGGTGAGGGTCATTAAAGGCCCATCACTAATTCTCTTTTGGTGACACTTCTAGTGACGAACTTTTAATGACCCTTCACCAATGCTCTTTTTGTTACTTTTGGTGACGGTCAAAAAATGTCCGTCATCATCGATCATTAAAAAACCACACTGTGTAGTTACGTATATAGTGATGGTCCTTTATGGTCCTGGTCACCAAAGACATTTTCAATGACACTTTATGAGGGTCAGCAAAGGCCCATCACTAATTCTCTCTTTGGTGACACTTCTAGTGATGAACTTTCAATGACCACTAATGCTCTTTTTGTTACTTTGGTGATAGTCAGAAAAAATGCCCGTCATCATTGATCATTCCAATGAGTTTTTGATGACGCTATGTGCCCTAATATATTTTTTGTCAAAAGATAACGATTTAATACCATTATTGTGAGTATTTTTTATAATATGTCCAAGGCCATAGTGGTTAGGGTTTATCAATTTTTTAGAAGTAATTAGTGTATCATTTCCCCTAGTAATGACTAGTCGAATAGATATTTCATATGAGTCAACACATGATTCATATATATTAAGTTTATTATCTAGAAAATTCCCTTAGATAAAGTTCCACTATTTTGTGTAGGAAATATATTTAATACATAATCAAGCTTTGGATAACTATATTAATGAGAAAGACCTAACAATCAAATAATCAAGTACACTTTTAAAATTAATGCTTTGGCACACACTAACATTTCTTAGCACCCCACATGTCTCTGAACATCTTTGTACCTAGAACATCTTTGCGGATGACACCGTACGCCCAAGCACATGGTGGCATGCACTAGCGTCAACATGGAACTCTAGCATGTGCTGGTGTCGCATATAGTCCCTAACATGCCCCGGGAACACCTTGGTTGGAATGCATTGACATACCTTCAGCACTTGGCACGCAATGCCACTTGGCATGTGGCTGGGGACTCATTATTAGTGTGCTCTGAAGTATGCCCCTTTTCAAAAGATAAAGTCCCTACTTATTAACCTCTTATTGGTTCTTCCTTTTCAAGGCTCGACACATATTGACATACCCCGGGCACTCGTGCCACATCCTTAGCACTCCACCTAGCATGTATTGGAATATCTTGGCACTATTCATTGGCACATGATATAATTAGCACACTGAACTCCCAAGCACACTTTGGGAATTCTTGACATGCCTTGATATTCCCCACATGCCTTACCAATGCTTAGCATACTTACTCCTCCTTGGCATGACAACTACCACTATCAACACTAGTCTTTGGCACACATTCTCATATTCATTAAATTCCATGAATTTTTACCTAGTGCTCCCTTATTGTTTTTCCTAGTAATCCTTAACACTCATCAACATGCATTATCAATCTCTAGCACACCTTAGCACTCTTCAACATTCCTTCACTTCATAACATGCATAACACTAGTCCCTAAATACATATTAAGTACTTGGAAAGTCTTAGCATGTATGGAATACGTTGAGATGCCTTTGTATGATTTGGCATGGTTTAATATTAAATTTATTTGTGATGATCAATTGTTGGAAAGTGATGAGAAGCATCAAAGGAATACTTGGCACTTAGAATGCACTAAGACTTTGCACTTGGCACCTATTGTTGCCTAGTGTTGGTGTGCCTAACATGCCCTTCGAAAAGGTAAATTGATGACTTATTAACCTCTCTTATATGTTCATTTTTGTGTCTAACTTTTTTCTCCTTTTGTTTTCTCGATGTGCCTCTCGACACGCATTGGACACACCCTTGCACACATGTTGGCATGCCTTATCACTTAGCACATTCAAAGATGTTTGACATGTATTCCCACTATCTCTGGCACACATCAAGGGGTGAAGGGAGATGTACCCTAAAAGCAGGATGGGCACGCAGGGCCGTAAGGGTTGGCCAGTGGGAGGTCATGATCATCCTCCAAGAGCAAGATCATCATGTGAGGGTTCGTAAGAATGTTGCATGCCTTAATTATCGGTTTTGCTGCCTAGGAAGTAGGATGGAATATTGCTGGTTCTCTTTCTGCGTATCGAGCTTAAGAGAGGTTTCTCATGAGAATCGGGCATGTGATTTCAATGGTGTCTTTGTGTGAAGGCCACATCAACACCGAAATGTTGAAATTTGCAACAAGGAACAATGATTGAAACCGTAAAGGATTTAAAAAAAAATGGGCACTCCACATCGGTGACGACTTGATGCACCAGAGTGAGGAATGTAATGTGCCTAATTTATTTTTCCCTTGAATAAATTGACAATAAATTGTAATTTCATCTCATAACAAATTATGTTAGTTAATTAAGTCATGATGATCGAGTTAGCTCAAGAAATTCGGTTGGAGACTTTAACATGAGGCATCTTAGAGGGATTATAATATTTTGGGTCGAGCTGAAGGTGCACAGCAAGGGTGCAAGTGTAATTAACTCAATTAAATGAGTTCAAATCGCTTTTAACTAGTTCTGGAAATGAGTGATGAGTTGCTGAGAGGTCCGTTGAATTAAATTAGATTTAATTCACAATGAGTGATCAATCATATAACTCGATAATTTGGTTATTAATAGTTGCATGCATGTCATTGAGGAATACCTAGTTGAGACAAAGGTTAAAGGAACATAAATATCGGGCTTGTATTCAAAGAAAATTTCCTAATTAATAATTTATTAATTGCATGAGCAAGCGCGTGGTCATAAGGATGAGAATTGGCTAAGTACTAGACCCATTTTGCCTAGATCAACGAGAGACAATTACCGCAGTGTCAGAGAATCTCATGAGATATTAAGCACACGCATTGTTTCTGCTGATTCCTTGACTTAATACACAATAGAGATAGTAGAGGGTTTTGACTCGGGCTTTTTCCCAAATACATCATGTTGTTGTGTGATTGATAATTTATTTCTCTCTTACTTATATGTGATTGTGCAATTGTGTTTTGTTTCCGCAAATTGTAGGAAGGATTCTAAAGATCTTGTTTTAGTAGATTACAAGATCATATTGAATCTCATTGGTTAGATTTTCTACATGGTATCAGAAAGGTGAATTTTTTGGGCGGCGAGTTTGGCAGAGAATATCTCAAGATTTTGGTAAAATTTTAAAAAAAATAGAATATTTGGTCTTTGCAAAAAATCTACCCAAATGGAAAAAAATCGGTTGAATCGAGCTCTGATGAGGGAGATATCATTGATTTAAAGTCAACTCTTTTTTTAGAAACTTTTTTGTGTAACGTTGGGACAATTACATCAGGCATGAGCGAAGAAATCTATATGCACTTGAGTTACCGCACGCATGCAAAGCTTTGAGGAGAAAGGCGTGCTAGTTAGAGACTTGGTGGTTTAGAGGGGAGCATAAATCACCCTCTCAACTTGCATCCTCAAGGAGAAGCGGGGCCTCGAAGGTTGTGGGAGTAGTCGTTACAATTGGAGAAGTAGAGAGGAGACTGAGTGGAAGCGTCCACTCGCGCAGACCTCCATGAGGGGAAATTCTCGAGCGTATGGGAATAGGGAGCATCATACCTCGAGGGTGTAAGGTGGGGTGATGTGCAGACATAATCCCAAGATAATAAATTTTGGCAAGTTCCATTGAGATGGCGTGTCTCATGGATCGAACTCCCACAAGGAGGCCACAAGACAAAAGTAGTAGGAAGGATCGGCTTAGATTGATGGCGCCTAGATGTCAACAAGACATAAATCATAGTGATAGATGTCAACATCGGAGCACAAATTAGAGTTAGCAATGTAGCTTAAAGGGCACGGATGTAGATGTGAGCAAGAAGCCACGGAGAATCTAGTACTAGATGTGTGCGTAGGCCATGTGAGTCGAAGACTATGATGATGTATGTTAATATACTAATTTATTGTTCGGTAGGTTATTTAGTTTTAGGATTTGCGTGTGCAAAACAACACTAGAGAAGTGTAGCATGCGTAATATTCCAAAGGTACTAGATGGGGATAGATTGGAATTTTTTCTTGAGAGAGAGTGTTGAAATTTGCAACAAGAAACAAGAAATTGGCAACTAGAAAGGACAAAAAAAAATGCGCCATACCGGTGAGGAATTTTGATGTACTGCATAGAGGAATGAGTATGCCTAATTTATTTTCCCCTTAAATAAATTGGACAATAAATTGTAATTTCGTCTCGTAACAACAATCATGGCCGCTTAACTAAGTCATGATGATTGAGTTAGCTCAACAAATTCGATTATGATTAGGCGGATATTGGTGGCCACCCACCTATTCCACTTTGGCCCTTGCCATCGTTCTTTAGTTTTTCGCCTTCCTTAATTATAGCACAATTTACTATTTTTACTGCAATTTTTCTGTCCAACTTCCCAGGCTCCTTTTTTGAGGCCCCAAAACGACGTTTTTGGACATGAAAATATTTGTTGACTTCATAGAAATCACATTATCAATTGTATTCCTCGTAGATATATTTCTAACGAGGTATCATGTGCGTCAAACAAAGATCATACGACCAAAGGTTGGCCTAATTCCTGGGGAGTTCACGTTCAAACTGGGCTTCAATCTGGGCCCATAAACTCGGTGTTACTTTCCCAAGTTAGGGTTTTGTTTGTTTAGGTTTTATCTTATTTTTAACAATAAAAAGACCCTTCATCCTTATTGTAACACAAATGTAGGAACATAACTATCAATTATATTTATAGAAAAAATTTCCCATGGAAATTAGAAAGTCAGTCATGCCATAATGGATCGCACAACCAAGGAAGGTTGATTTTCCTAATTAATATGGAGATAATTCCACAGAATTGTGTGAGCAAGGCGGGCCGAAGAGCGTTGAGAATTGGCTAAGTATTAGACCGCTCTTCTCCTAGATCACAGGAGACAATTGGTAGAGGCCGGAGAATCTCAAGAGAGATTAAGTACTGTATTGTTTTATGATTCTTGACTTTAATACAAAATAGAGATAGAGGATTTTGAGTAGTTGCTTCCCCGTATACATCTTCAGGTTGTGTGATTGATAACTTGTTTCTCTTACTTATATGTGATTGTGCGATTGTGTTTTGTTTCCACAAATTGTAGGAAGGATTCAGATCTTGTTTTAGTACATTACAAGATGAGATTAATCTCGTTGGTTAGATTTTCTTACATGAAATAGAAGAGAGGGTTGATACCATTCTGTCTGTGGTGGTTAGTAGGCCGGCAAGGTTCCGTGATAAATACCAACATAAATGGAGGAGGGCTTGCATTGTACTCTAGAGCCACAATGTGTGCTTTCCATGTGTGCAATATTGATTGAGTTAACCCTAGTTTGAGGTCGACATTGAGATCTCAAGTTCATGTCAAGATTCAATCAAAGAAATTCCCGCATTCTATGGATCCATATGAGCCAGGGTCGAGTCTCTTATGGAGGCAAGACTTCCGTGTTTTTTCTATGTGTGGATAGGGTTTGTTCTACAAATGCTTAGAAGTACATAAGTATAATGCCCCAGCTAGGACATTTTCCTAGCATGTTTAGTCTACAAGGTATGCCCTTAAGACCGTGACAAATTTGCATAAAAGAAGATGTGCTGTGACCTCTTGTAAAAGGTTTATTTTCCTGCACAAAGATCGTTAGATCTAGAAATGGTTTGCATATTCGCATGTGTGGAGACAATAGATCCAAAGGAGGGTGGAACCTTAAAGTGTAAGATTGAACATGCGTAATAAAATGTGCCATATGAAGAATGGATTGACATGTGTAGGAGTTGATTTTATGTGGAATTTGGCAGAGTTTTAGACAAAGATCTGAAGAACCTATAAAAAATTAGTAAATGGATTGTTAGTGCCGATTTGTGACCTAGTTCACTATCCTGGCAGATTGTTGGGGAAGTATGATAAGAGGAGTATTTCATATTTGTTCATAGATTGGACAACAAAGATCAAATTGTCGATACACAAGAATCGTGATCTCTCGAGAGTGGACTCAAACCATTGTTAGTGGCGTATTTGAAGAGCTCCTGCATGAAGACAATATCGAGGCCCCAGATCAAGAAAAGAATTGGATCATGGTTGGGTAGATCGATGGTAGTCCAAGTACAATTGAGGGTTGTTAAGTTACCGTCAAAGAATAGGCTTGACTGGTTTCGGTGAAGGACAACAAAATTGGCGGGGGTATGGCAGGTGTATAGGGCCCAAGGATGCGCATTTTGAAGGACTAAAGTAACAATCAAGTGGGCCAGCCAACTAGCCCTAGTTCACTATATTGTAGAGGATTGATTCAAAGGAGAAGAAGGGCAGCCTCCATAGCCTCCGGACTTCTCTATCTGGAGTTGTAGTATGGAAAAAAAGTAAGTACTAGCATGGTTATGAATGAGTTGTGAAATTTGTTACCATCAAACTAGTAGTGGACCTAAAATGGGTTCCTAAGAGGGCACCATTGTGACAAGGGAAAAGATGGAGACTTAGCCCATTGTCAGCCCAAGGCCTAAGGTCGTTTTCTTCGCGTACTTTCTACCGATGGGTGGAGTCTCCGGTAGTTTAGGAAGTCACTATAGAGTATAGGTCAATGAATAGGTGGGAAGTGACTTTCGAAACCCTTCTCAAGATAGTAAAGAGTGGGACTTGCTTTCCTTTTTAAGAAAGGGAATTTATTCTCTAGAGAGATAGGGGGAATAAAGGTTGTGGGAGAAGAAAAAGACTTATGGAAGGAAGTTCTCAATCCCTAAAATCCTTTGGGAACTTGGATTCTAAAATGGTCCTCGATGGTTGGCTCGACCACCAAAATGGGACCACACGAGGCCAAGTGGACCTAGCCCAGGTTCTATGATGGACTTAGCAACCAATGATGTTCTATCTCCGGAAAAGGTGAGGAAAAGGATCGACAATATTTTTTACTTCGATAGGTCAGAACATCCTACTAGGTTCTATCTCCGTGGAACACTCAGGAAAACTTGATCCCAGAGCTAGGCTCGAGGCATCCAGGAGATTCCACAATGGAATTGGCCCAAATTCTCGAGGAGAGTGAGGGCACCCAACAACGCACCGTCTCTAAAAGATATAATTTTTTTCCTATAGCCAGATTCTGGGAAATTGTTGCCCGCATTCAATGGGGCTTAGACTCAGGAAATGTGAAAATTAATAATCTAAGAATCCCTACCGCAATATCTTGATTTACTTATCCTACTTGAACCTGTCATAAGTTAATTTCTGAAATATTCAATAAATTAGCCACAAATAGGGTAACACAACTAGTAACCTACACATACGTATCAAATATTGAATAACATGCTCACAGACAAAGTGACACACATTTTTTGGACAATAACAGTTCCCCGAAAAAAAAAACTCAATGTATACAACCGGGGTGCAAACATAGGCCTGGAGGTGGTTTTCATTATTATGCGTAATCTAAGTACAACAACTCGGGCACTAAAAAACCGGTTCACCAAATGTAGAAGTAAAAAATGACAAGAATACGATGCTCGAATCCCCACGCATCCTTAATCGGGCATGTGTCACCTTGCGTTTGCTCAATAAGGCTTGCGTCACACCTAAAGGGCTTACACTACCCCCCGTGTCACCGATCGAGCCCCGCACGCCCGTGGCTCATGCGGGGCCGCGCTGCCCCCCCTGGCAATCGGTCGGATTGTGTGGTTCTATTACTCTGTCGTCCGGGTCGGCTCGAATGCTTATGCGTAAAAAGCATAGGTAAAAGAAGAGTATTGGCCAAAGGTAATGCATAATGGGGCTTTAAAAAAATTGAAGAAATGAAATGAAAACAGATCAATGTCCACAAATAATCGAAGAATCGAATGGGACTAGAGAGTAAAATCTTTGACAACAACAATAAGTGTTTATAGCATCACCAAGAGCACGTAGGAGACTAGTTCTTATGAGGTTAAAATGTTGTATAATTGTTGGCACAAGAAAATCGTAGAATTGTTAGACTAAATCTTGTAGGTACCATTAGCTGGTGATCATCGATAATCATTTCATTTCATCAAATACCTCGATGAATCGACCTTAAAAGATATTTATGCAGACAAACACTACGTAAGCCGGCAGGATGGAAAAATATTCACACTATATTGAAGAAAACATCTACCAAATAAGGATGACATTTCAAATGGGGCAAGAAACAATAGAGAGATAGACATCAAAAGTTAAAATGTCACAAATGTGAGCAACTAGGTAGTATGGTAGAAAGCACAACAAAGAAAATTACAAAAAAATGAAAACCCTACAAATTGTAGGCACCCATCCAAACATCACCACAATTTTTTTTTTAACTCTAAATCTCCAAATTCATCAAAATTATATCTTGTATTCAAACCTCGATCCTCTCTGCTAGGGCCATTTTGAAGATAAGGTCAGAACTTACTACGTAACCATCACCCACATGTAGTGATCTTATTCTCAGTGACTGCACAACGCATTTTCGTGATGATTTGAAAATGGAACTATTTGTAAATGTCGTGTGAAAGTATCCATTTCCATTTAATTAAGTGTGCAAAGTATTCTCCATGTCTTTCTCGTGTTAAACAAATCCTTTTGGTAATTATTTCGAGGCGTTTAAGGTGAGAATTTCTTTATTTGAATTTACTATTTAATATATCACAAGAGGAAATACACGTAAAGAAAAATTCAATTACATAACACAACAAACTATGTTTCACTCTTGGGCTACATTCCGTCTGTCTGCTCCCCAATGGTGTGTTCTTACCTATTAATTTGCTCAAAAAATGGTTACACGTTGAAATATATGCTTCAAACAGAAAAAGAGTCGTGAATTTGACTTCGAAGACAAAATAAGCTAAAATTGGCTTTTGTTTCACCTCAAATAGTGAATTACAACCCAATATAGTTCCATCTCCCCGATGTCCCTAGTGACTCTTACCTCTTTCCAAGACAAAATGGCTAAAGAACACTGTCAGTTCCGCAACCTATCCCAAACGCTCATAATGTTGAATAAACCAAAATTGACTAAAATTTCATCCAAATTGGTTCAATATTGAGAAAGTTATGGTCTTTCAAAGAAAATCAATGTTTGTTTCAGAAAATCTCACAAATGTGGGGAAAAATCGATTAGCGCACTAAATATGGGGAAAAATATGAAAATTTCTGATCGGTGCCAAGTTAGGTGGAACTGCTTAAATCGGCATTAAATTTTGTGTGCGTTCACATGGAAACACTCCAGTTTGTCCGATTGCCATGAATTGGCCCACTAACCACATTAACCATGGCAATAAGTTTTATAATGGGCCGGCCACATGAAAAGCCCGTAGACAATCGTCGGACTGGCCATTATCGTTAACCACCGAGCTTTAGGCTCGGTATCGAGCGCCCGATTCCTATGGGATGGGGTCAGCCCAGGTGCTAGCCCTATTTATTTTCCAACCTATAAAGTTAAACTTAAATATAACTTCGATACTACAGATGTTAAGAACTACCATAGGCCGATTGGTCGGGCTTGTGCTTGCGGGGATAGGACCCGCGTTCGAATTCAGCAGAAAGTGCAAAACATATTTTTGGACACGAAATTTCTCACCTACTAAGCCACGTGGCGGCCTCCTCGGCTCCGCTACATGGCAACCCATGATTGGCCCTTAGTCCAAAAATTCAAACCATTAGTGAATGAATAGGTGCCACTTGTCGAATTCCCATTTGCCCCCGTGGAATATTCCAAGGAATAATTCGAAAATATTCTGAATATTCCCAAAAATATTCCTTGGAATATTCTTTTAATTTTTCCAAAGTCAAAAAGTCAACTTTGGTCAACTAGTTTTTCGAGTTTACTCGAGACTTCAAACCTTCATAACTTTCCCATACGACATCAGATTTAAGTCACGTTCATGGCGCCTGTAATCGCAAGGACGAGGCTTCCTTCGGTCATTCAAATTACAACCACTATGAGCGCCTCCATTTTTTTAGCATTTTTTACACTGACATGATCTCCTAATCACACTCCTCCCCAATGGGAAGCTTTGGACCCCAAAGCTCTTCCGAATTATAGAAATTCAAAGATAAGGAGATTGATTCTCTACCTTCCAACCTTGAACCACCGAAATCTTCCCGACTTCATCAAATTGAGCTTCTCATAAAAAACATAAATTCTTCCTTGAATCTATTGACCGACCGTTGTTAACCTTGATCGGTACATGATGAAAATTTTTGAAATTTGCAAAATGACAAATATAATTTGTAGAAAACATAATGCTCCCACAATGATCTACCTTCAAAGGAAAACTCCGGAAATAAGGTTCACCTTGCCAACTATCCTTATGGCGACTTGCTTCTAATGAGCCATGTACTTGGTGTCGATTCCCCAACCAAGTTTTCTCGCCATAAGAATCGTCTTTTTAAACTAGAATTGATCCGTGCTGAAATTTTTGGTCTTCTTTGTCATGATGCTTTTCCTTTCTTGGATTCTTGCACCACTTTGCACCAACACTTTTTTTTCTCGCACCGATCGACACCAAAGACCCCTTGTGCAACACCTTGTCATCTTCTTCCAAAGACGCACCGCTTTCAGATTGAAACATTTCATCATTTACATCAGCAATAACATGAAAAGGATTATGTACAAAATATTTTTTCTTAATCATCAACAAAGTCAAATTTTGACTTGCATTGACAAGTCTTTTCAATTGTCTCCGTCGCATTCACTAAGATCTAGCTTCTTCCGATGTGTTTCACACACTTCCTTTCCATCCCTGGTCAGGTGATACTTGTTCTCATGGCAATGGAAGATCACTTTTATGTCATATATGGACTACCCAACATCAGCACCCGTAATGTCAAGTGGTACCACATCTAGTTCAACCATGTCAATATAATGAGTCATATGGAAAAGCAAGATGCACTTCCTGAGCACTGTAAATTACATCTGCAAACTATCCAAGTGGATATGGCTTTGGATGTGTAATGCTCAAGTTTCCAGCCTTTCGACCAAGTCTCTCCGAGATGAGATTTTCATGCACTAATTCGTAAAAATAGTTTGTCTATCTTTGTGTGTTTGGAAATTATCCTCCCATGAAACAACTCTATCCTCCTCTTCATTTGTTTCTGCATTACCAGTACTAGAACTAGATTTGTTTCTGCTTTTACAATCTCTTTCCCCTTTATGTTCTTTAGTGCCAATGCTATGCTTTTAGTTTCATCTCCCGATTTAGACCCCAAGTCTTGTTCACTATTGTAAACAGCTGGCCTTTTTCTTGGCTCCATATTTGGTTTTAAATTCTTTCCGTTCAATTTATGAAGTTTCCAAAGAATGGTCTTCATCGTGGCTTGTTTTGGAACAATTTTTACAGAATTTTCCTTTTACTTTCCCAGAGTTTGCATTTCTTTTTCATCTTTGCCTTAAAATTCACTACCTCATTCCCATCAAAAGATTGTTTACCTCTAGCTCCCAAAAGTGTGGCTTGTACACAAACCCGTCTCCAGACTAGTAGGATTGAAAATATAAAGGACAGTATGTATAAGATATATTATGTAAACCACTCATATATTTCAGCAAAGTCTCTTTGGCTATGAAAATAAATTCCAAGTAATAAAGTCATGGTAAACTCATGTAATCTGAACACTTTGTCCCTTAAGTTGTCTAAAACTTTTGCTGACCATGATGGCCTTTGTAAAATGAGCTAATGGATAAAATTGTTGCTTAATTAAGTGAAATAAATTCTGTACCCCATGATAAGTGATCTTACCATGTTTTTTAATTTCATCCTTGGTCTTGGCTTCCCACCATACCAATGTTGGCCTCTTCCATTCTCAAAGAGGCTAACTCAATCTTGGTGTCGTCTTCATGAAGGTTTTGTATCCTCGGCAAAACTTCCAACTATCTTATCCAATTGTCAAGTTTCTATGCATTTCATTTCACCATTAAACATAGGCAACTCAAATTTAACATCAAGCTTTGAAAATGGACTTTTATCGCAGGTTTTATACTTGTGAGATTGATTCACCGAAGTAGAGGATGACGATGTAGAGGAAGAGGATGAAGATGGGGATGGTGGATCACCACACTTCCATGTCCTTTCTTTGACTTGTCATCACTTTTCTTTCCTCCCGAACAACCCTATCCTTCTTTTTGGTGTTTAGACACTTTCTCCAACAAGCTCATCATTCCCTTTTTTGGTAGAGTATCCCCACCATCTCCGTCATGTCCAAGAAAAGCCTTTCTCTAACACCCATTCCTCTTATTTCAGTATCAATGTCTTCAAGAGCTTCTCCTTTCTCTTGAAGACATGCTTGAGGCTCTTTCTATGGCTTTTGGAGGTGGTCAGCTCTTCTTGGTTGAGGATTACTTGTGCACTAACCATGTGTCCTTCACCTCTCTTGAGTTTAAGCCTCAGTAAGCATCAAAACTTACAAACAATCAACTATATCTTTGGTACGTAAGAACAAATGCGTAGCAAAACGTTAGGCTTCCGATACTATCTAATCTAAAAATGGAACTATTTGTAAAATGTTTTCACAGCATCTATTTCCATTAATTAAGTGTTCAAATTATTCTCCATGTCTTGGTGTTAAACAAAGTGTTTTTGGTAATTGTTTCCTTTAGTTTATGTGTGAGAATTTGTTATTTAAATTTAATGTTTAACATATCATAGTGTAGTATATACGCAAGAAAATCACCATAGCATAACATAACAAATTGATGAGGCGCTTCACCCCTATTAGGCTACATTTGTTGGTCCAAGGCTCCCCAATGGTGTGTCCTTGCTCTACACTTGCTCAAAAATGGTTACACAATGAAATATATGCTCAAATGAAAAAAAGATGAATTTGACTTCAAAAGACGTAAATAAGCTAAAAATGGATTTTTTTTCACCTCGAACAGTGAAGTAAGAAACCCAACATGGGCCCATCTCCCCGATGGCCCTGAAGTGGCCCTTTTCCTCTTTTCCGAAGCAAAACACCTTAAAATAACACCTCTATTCGTTCTAAAACCTATCCCAAACACTCCACAATGCTGAAGAAACCCAAAATTGACTAAAGTTTCATCCAAATTGTTCAATATTGGAGAAATTTATGGCCTCTCAAAGAAAATCGCCCAATGTCACTTGAAAACCCCACCGAATGTGACAACTCAGCTATGCGCTAAAGATGGGGGAAAAATCCTGGTACTTTCGATCGGTGCCAAGTCGTGAACCGTTTGGGGTTGGCATTAAATGTTAGCGAGCGCGTTCACATGAAACACTGCCTCCATCCTACGATGGAACCACCCACTAACAATGAAATTAACCATGGAAATAAGTTTTATGATGTGTTGGCCATATGACAAGCTCGCATTAACCGTCGAACTCACCATTATCATTAACCACCAAGGTTTAGGCTTTGTCTCAAGCTACCGAGTCCTATGGATGAGGCTAGCCTCCGGGGTGCCAGCCCTATTTTTCCAACCGGGCGACAAGTTAAACTTTAAAATATAACTTCGATACTATAGATGTTAAGAACTACCATAGTCGGGTTGGTCAAGCACTTGTGCTTAAGGGGGCTAAACCCACGTTCGAATCCTATGGAAGTGAAAAACATATTTTTGAACGCAAAATTTCATCGGTCCGGGGCCACGTGGTGGCCTCCCATCCGCCACATGGCGTACCATGATTGGCCCTACCCAAAAGTCAAACCATCAACGAATGAATAGATGCCACTTGTCGACTCTATTCGCTCGTGGAATATTCCGTGGAATACTTTGGGGAGAATATTTTAAGGAATATTCTACAATATTCCTTTTTAAATTTTTCCAAAGTCAAAAAGTCAACTTTGGTCAACCTGTTCTTTTGGAGTTTACATCAAGACTTCAAACCTTCATAACTTTTCCCATATGACATCGGATTTAAGTCACATTCACGATGCCGACCGTAGCGACAAGGCTCTTTTCCGGGTCGTTCGATTATGTACCAATTATGAGTACTTCCATTTTACATTTTTTTACACTTGGACATGATCTTCCGATCACGTGAAGACGCATAAAGGTAAACACTTTTTGCCAATATTTTCCATACACCCCAGGTTGAGCAACCACATATACATCACCAGCTTTTTCTCTTCGCATTTCAGAATCTCTAGAAGAGCTTTGTCCGACCACCCTCCCAAGTTGCTCCCAAAGTCACTCCGTTTAGCCCTCTCAAAGATCATCCCTCTTTCCGTATACCTAATTAGGGGTACTAATTAACCATACGCTTCGGTGTATTTCAAATATATTTCAAATAAGCATAAAGCTTTCATGTTAAACAATCGTGTCAAAAGACCTTAGACTATGATGCAAAAAATACAAAGAAACCCTCACCAACAAGCAAAGGACAAACAAATTCAAACCTCTACAAAGTATAAATAGATATCTCATAAACTGCCTATTCCACCACAAAATGTGCTTAACTAAAGAAAATTTAATTATCATGCTTTCAAGACAAAGCTTTTCAAGGGCGTGATGTTATAAACATACCCCTACACCTTCGTGAACAATCAATGTGTATAAAATATACTATCATAAGGCCTATTTTAAACATCATTATTACATTAATATTTTATAAATCATTTTTATTAAATCAACAAGAAGCAAGAAACAACAGTATTCAATTCCACCCAAGAAAAGTATACAAAGTTTCATATACCTATTATGAAGCTATTCAGATTTGCAACTTGATTGTATATTCAACCAATCATTGTTGAAGCCCAATATTGTCTCTTTGTGAGAATCAAAGTTAGATCAAGCTCTATGGAAAACTATAAAGTGTCATGAATTATCTCAAACACATTGATATTCAATACAATTTCTTAAGATTCCAAGTTCATTAGGGAGTTGGTAGTGTTGGACCACATTCTAAAAAGTTGCATATGGTTAATAGTTTGACAAAGCTCCTTAAAAAGGGAAGTTTGATTTAGTTAGAGAATCTTAAGTTGGTTGAAAAAAATTTCAAGAGTGCGTTAGATTACTCAGTTGGTCCGAGTTGGTCTCACTCCTCACTTTGAGAAGTTAGGCAACACTAGTTGTAGAGCTATATTAGGCACACTAGTCAAAAAGATTTCTAAATACAACTAGAATCTTATAACGACACCTTCGAGGATAGATGAATTAGTTGTTGGTTCACACCCACCAAGTATGGCACACTAGTTGAGGAGATTAACACCATCATCTTAGGTGCATTCATCAAAGGCAAAATCCATGGAATGAGGCACCTCGTGAGAGGAGTTATATCTACTATGATAATTCACTACTCTAAAAGAAAAGCCTTGCATACAAGGAAAAGTTATGTAGGAGTTGCTCATGCTCAAGGAAGATGCACCACTAACGCTATCATTAATCGTTTTCAACAACACCTTCTCTTAACTTATAAATGAAAAGGATTGGTACACTAGTTAGACATTTGTAGAAATAGATAATAAGAGTGAGCATTGGTTAGCTTGTAGGTTGTAGTAGGATATTTTGTGAGATGACAAATTTCTCCGTGACATTCTTCTATTTGAGTAATAAAGACTTCTTATGCAATCGTTGTTGAGCCCTATTTTTTTATCCCGAATTCTCAAATTGCGCATTTGTGTAGAGTGGGCCCACATATTTGTTGTTTTAATCCAATATACATGTCAGGTTTGCACTTTAATTTACATCCTTCACCGCTCGTACAAATCTAAAAATTTTGGTAGGTAGATACTAAAGTTCAATCAGTTGTTAGGATTTTTAATTCTATGAGGGTATCTCTCTTCTTTTCAATAGTATTTGCATATTTTTTCATCACAACTCATCTCTTCCATTTCATTCTACTATAATACAAAAATCATTTCTAGTATAGTTTAGTTTATTTTCCTTTTTACTTAATTGATATTTTATTTTATTTTATAGGAGCAAGATAAGTACTCCCAATTCACACTCCCTTTGTATTCACACTGTTGTATATGTGTGGTCGTTGGACATTATCTCATATTTATATTATATTTGAGTGCAACTTGTGTATCACAATTACATGTTAGAATTGACAATCATGAATCAATAGGTTGCATTTTTTTGTGTTGTATGACTTTAAGTTGTTGTTTCTAGTTAGTCTTACAGCCAGTGTCTTCATGACAAATCTCCGCAACCACACTGGATATGAAAAGAAACTTTGTCGTGTCTAATGGTCATGCTACTGAAAAATTAGATCTCAAAGATGAAGATAATTCAACATGTTGAATGTGACCGAAATTATCCAAAAAATAATTGTAGCCAAGTATTATATCCTTTAGGGAAAGCCAATAAACTCAATACAATTTTCTAGGAAAAATAATGTAGAAGCCAACACACATGGCCTCGCAATTTTAAAAGTCTAACATTTGGTCGAGATAAAGCTAGAAAAAATAACCTTTTCCCAATTGCAAATTGTTCCCATGCTATAAATGTCATGAATTAAAAAGACACAATAAGAGTGAAGTATGGAATTGGTTTGTTGATATGTCATTTGAGTAAATACTAAATTCTGAAGAATATTCTTATGGGTCTAAGCCAAATGTCTACGTAATACTTATTGGCAACTAATTACTTCCTCATGCATTCACCCTTCAAAGGATTTATCATCACATGACTCCAATGGTTATTCTTGTTGAGCTCTGCTTCCCTTGAATCTTCATGGGTATACACAAACTATTAGGATATTCTAATGTATTTTAAGGATTTGAAGTGGAATATTGCAAGATCCAAAGATGGGCAAAAAGTTAGAAAAGGAAACAATCTCAAATCCTAGAAATGACAAAATTACAATGATATTCAAAGGAATGACTCGCAAGAGATATTGCAATAGTGGAGGCACAATTCTTTAACATCTTCTCGGGGACTATAGCAATATTAATTCCAATGCTAGAGAACAAGATCCTTGAGGGCCCAGCTGATATAATATGAATGATAATTTCTTAGATAAAGAAGAGAGAGAGAGAGAGAGACCGTGTTCTAATAATCGATATCATCGATTTCTATTTAAAATGGATGTCTAGAAATCAAGACCTATCAAGGTGAGATGAATGCTATAAAATTAAATAATTGGTTGCAAAGAATTAAAATTTAAAATTTTATCATTGGGTAGCATCGGATGTGAAAAAATGGGTATTCTCATGTTCCCATGAAACCATCTCCCCATTGGTTTAAGTGACACTAGCCTATGATAAATTTTTCTCATCTTAGATACTCTTTAAGGATTTGGAAAAAGAGGAAGTAAAAATGGTAATTTTTAAGTGCTTTTAATTTTCAAGACATTTTAGTGGGGCATTAGCTGGTAGACAAAAGTGAGATTACATTGAAATGTGGCTTTGTTACGACGTGTAATTATCTAGGAAAATTTGTGTACAAAAATTGCACCAGAGGCGCTCTGGTCCTCACAGAATCGAAACGTGAGACTTCAGTGGTTGTAACTGCTTCTATATGTATCACATTAGGGATATCAATCAACTAATGGATCACTAAGGTAATTACACCATTAGCCCACACTAAAAGGGGGCAATATTTTTCAAAGGTGATTCTAGAACTATATATTGACAAGACCTTGACAAAGGTTTTGTTTGGATACATAGTTTTTATAGTTTTACAAGGTCAAGTACTAAGCTAAGAGTTGGCATCACGTAACTAAAATAAACCAAGAGAAAGGTGTGAACATAAGTTTTGAAATAGTCTCTAACTCTGTGTTGTGAAATGACTTTGTTTCATATAAAGATTAGGTGTTGTTCTTGTCATAATAAAACCTATATGAATTGACCTTGCCAACGGCTAGAGTGCTTTCCATTTGACAACATACCTCATGTATGCAATCGAATTGACACAATGATACAATATTGGCGTTGAAAAAACATAGTGATCCCATGTATTGTCAACATATGATAGTACTCGTTGCAATCTCATCAGGCATAGGTTGAACAAATTCAAGAACCAAAGGTAGTAAACTCAATTACCGACTTTGAATTATATTTTGTACATATTGTCGACAAACCTCTCATTGCAATTATGAACCAAAACATAGTGCCATAACACTTTACCTTATGTGACCCTAAAATATTGATTTTTGTACTCAAATTTGTGACATTGGTACACATGGCGTGAACCTATCTACCCTGTTAATCGATATGACCTTGAAAATTTGAGTATACTTAATCGAGATATCATATTTGACGGTTATTTGATACATCGACATATTGCCACGATGTATTGGTCTTAACATTGATACATTCAACCTCCATTGACATTGAAATTGCACATAGAACACAATTTAAGATAGACCTTTGGAATTTAATTTCAGCAAGTGTTTTGGGCATTGATATGTTGACTGTGTTAGTAGCGCATTAGTATAAGAATATCCTGAAGATTGTAGCAACCTAGACATTGATAGTAATGTGTCCTATTGACTTGATATATCTACACATGGGATGGTGAGTTAACACTTAGATATTATCGTGATGTCGTAACTTTGACTTTAACCTATCATGACTAAGCAAAGATAACTAAGACCTGCTATGTATAACTTGTTATAACATTAATACACTAGGCTGAGCAAGGCATGAAACAATAGTTGATCTTATTACGCATTTAAGGATAACATTATTCTAATGATAATTGACACAAAGAGGAGGTAAAAATGGTACTTTGCGCTTTAATTTCATGATATTTTAGTGGGGTATCATTAGTAGATGTTGAGATTACGTTGAAATGTGGCTTTGTTGCAACACTGCTGCACTATCTAGGAAAATTTGTGTACAAAAATTGTGACCAGAGTGCGCCTAGCCTCATAGAACTCAAATGGGGAGACTTTGTATGTGGTTGTAATCGGTTTATATGTATCACATTAATAGGGATATCAATAAACTAATGGATCACTAAGGTAATTACACCATTAGCCTACACCAAAAGGGGGGCAATATTTTTCAAGAGGTGATTCTAGAACTATATATTGACAAGACTCACAAAGGTTTTGTTTGATTACATAGTTGTTATAGTTTTAAGGTCAAGTAATTAAGCTAAGAGTTGGCATCAACAGAATCGAAATAAACCAAGAGAGTGTGAACATAAGTTTGAAATAGTCTCTAACTTGGTGTTGTGAAATGACTTGCATATTTCATATAAATATTAGGTGTTGTCTTTGTCATAATAAAACCATATGAATTTACCTTGTCAACTTCATGTTTTCCATTTGACAACATACTCATGTAAGGCAAATAATCGACACAATGATACACACAGCTGAAAAACAGTGATCCTGCTGGCAATTGTCAACATATGATAGTAATTCTCGTTGTAATCTCATTGTGCATAGGTTGAATAAATTCAAGAACCAAAGGTAGTAACCCAATCACTGACTTTGAATTATATTTTGTACATATTGTCGAAAAACCTCTCATTGCAATTATGAACCAAAATATAGTGCCATAACACTTACCTTATGTGACCCTAAAATATTTATTTTTGCATCAAATTTGCAGACATTAGTACACATAGACAGTGAACCTATCTACCTTACACTGATATGACCTTGAAAATTTGAGTATACTTAACCGAGATATCATATTTGACGAAGTTTGATACATTGACATATTTCCACGATGTATTGGTCTTAACATTGACATTCAACCTCCATTGACATTGAAATACATTATTACAGACCATAATGTAAGATAGGACTTTGACATTTAGAAATCACAAGTGTTTTGGGCATTGATATGTTGACCTCGTGTTATAGCAACATTAGCATAAGAATATCCCAAGATTGCAAGCAAGAAATGCAGACACGGAGAAAAGTAACGTGTCCCATTAACTCGATATAATTACACATGGATGGTGAGTTAACACTTAGATATTAATGTGATGTCGAACTTTGACCTAACCTATCATGACTGGGTTAAAGATAACTAGGATTGTTATGCAACTTGTTATAACATTAATACACTAGGTTGAGCACAACATGAAAGATATTTGATCTTATTACAGTACTTCTAAGGATAACATTGTCATGAATGATAACTGACACAAAGAGGAGGTAAAAATGGTAATTTTTGGAATTTTTTGTTGAGATTGCAACAAGATGATGAGCTTAGTGGAAAGGAGACGCCTTCACTAAGTGGGCCCGCAGGCTATTTTTGGCGCAAAGTCTATTTTTAGACTATGTCTATTTTTAGACATATGGATCATGTTCTATGAGTCGTTGTGATGCTATTTGTGGATGGTCAAGTCAAGTCGGAAAAAAATAGATGGACTTCTATATTTTTAGACATATTAGATAATCTATTTTTAGATTGCCGGCCTAAAAATAGATATGTCGAATATTAGTTTCAATAATATTTAGACTCTAAACATTATCTTATTCCTTTGGAGCACCGCTAAGTGGCACAGATGTGGGAATGAGTCGACAAAAGGAATTACGCTATTCCTCGAGGGTTAAGTGGAGCTATTGCATGGATACTTCGCTAGAAATCCATGTGATGTAGCTTGGTGGTGTTGATTGAGATAAAGTTAATGGAGTTGTATTCGCCTTCACTAATTCAACATATTGAGCTATTTGTATTCAATTTAATCGATTGATACAATTAGTGAGAGTGGTGAATTAATTATTAATTTATTCACTAATTATAAACTCATTAATCAACCAAAGAATACATCATTAACTTCAAAGGCATGGACAGCTTCAAAGGAGACCATGAAGAAATAGGTGAAAGAGCAAAGTTAACTATGAGTTGTGACTATAACGTTGCTATTTGCAACACATGTATAGGTGGAGAAAGCCCATGAGGATTGCGTGACAAAATCCGTGTGTTTTATCTATTTAATGAAGCCATCCCATAGCATTGATAACGTATTAGAGTATCGGCTATCAAGTGGCAAAAGATTGGAGCATGTGTTTTCATTAGATCTAGCTCGATAGTGTGTAGAAATTTGAGGTTGTGTCGAGAGCTTCAGAGTGAGCTGTACCATATCATATAATGATCTCCATGACATATAATATACGTATAGTTGGGGTTTTCAGCTTTAAGCTTTCCCCATGAAATACCGTGTTCATATGTGTGATTGTTTATGGTTTTAATGTGTGCATGCAATTGATTTTTTTATTTTCGCATGTGATGATCAATGCAGGAAGAGATTTTGTATTATGCATGAAACTAAAATAGTGTGTGATCAGAGAATTTTCATGAATAACATATCAGTTATTCAAATTTATACATGGTATCGAGGGATATTGATCATTGGAGAAATTTCAAAACATTGGAAGCTATTGAGTTTTGTGTCAGAATTAATTTGCGTAGTGTTTTCCTTTGCGTCGGCTGAGATGTCTTTCAATGGATTGCGATTGGAGTATGCCCTCGAGGGAAGCTCAAATTATATTGCATATAAGGACAGATGGAGGCGGTACGTCGGATGACAATGGTTGAAGGAGTTCATAGATGTAGAAATTCCAAAGTCTACTTCTAGTGACAGTCGCCGTATTTCGACGCATGGCAAAACAAGACAACAAAGTGTCGAAGGTGCCGCCGCCGCCGCCGCCAGACCTAACAAACGAAGCCGCCGCAGGTAGAATCATTGATGTGGAAAGCCCATAGGATGGTTTCGCCAAAGGCACGAGGTGTTGGCCTGGTGATACCTGTACCAGGTTGGAGAAGCAGGACAGAACGAACTCCTCGAAACACATCCATGGTATGGTGCCGGTGTGAATACTGTTGAGCGGCAAGGACCAAGGAGGCCGCAGGCCTCCGGTTCTCGAAGTGGCATCACCGGGGACCTTCAAGAAGGTACCCGGAGAATGCCGGCTGGTGCGCTGACGAGCCTTGCAAGAGAGAGCAGAGAAGAACCAGGATGGACCATGCCGTTCATGAAGAGAATTGTCGCGACGCCAATGTGAAGAGCAGCGAAGGTCACTAACTCCGGGTAGGCGGTAGTGGTAGACACCAAGGCGGTGACGCCACACCCCACCGCCGGATGCTGTTCATTGTATCCGCAGGCGGCACAGCAGAGCCATCAGACCCGGTGCCGAGAGTCGCTTAGCCTCGCGCTGATCGGGATTTTTCGGCGATCGCATGCTTGGTCTCAAGTGTGATGGGTTCATGGTGGTTTCCTTGACAAGATACCTTCACATGATGAAAGGCGATTTATTACCGATCAGATGAAGAGACGAGTGCACGAGATGGGGTGATATGGTGAAGATAAGGCGAGACCAGTGTCGGTAACATTTCTCCTTTTGAGAGGAAGTCTGGTAAATCCTTCAGATTAGGTAAAGTGATTTAAAAGTATCTCCAGAATTAAAGGTGGGAAATCTTATCTCCGTGGCTATGTTAGAAGACAAGGGATATGATGTTGTCTTTAGCTAGGAAAGGCTTTCTCCGCATGTATGAAATCAGAGACCTTGAGGATAGGGCTTGCCAAGAACATTTATCAATTATGTGTAGATGGTTACAAAGAATAGTAGGCATATGTATGAGTGGTGAGCGGATGATGGCGGGTTGTGGCACCGGAGATTGGGCCACCTTCACTCATGGAGCTTTGAAGATATCGTTGTTGCATTTACCGGGCTTCCTAAGGGCATTTCTGCATGCCGATTAGTGCAAGGGCGTACCTGGGGAAAAATTTGTGAAAGCCACCTTTTCACGAGAAGGATAGTCGCGCCACGACGATCCTTGAGAGAATTCGCGTCGTACGGCAGTGTGATTCTTTCTCGCCAGCCTTCAATGTACAGTGCCACGTATTATGTGATATTTGTCGATGATTTTTCTCGTAGTGTTGGATCTTCTTCATGCGTAAGAAGAGCGAGACATACTCAAGTTCGGTGAGTTCAAGGCACCGGTTGAGAAAGAATCGAGGAAGCAAAGGAAGGCTCTATGAGGATAATGGTGGTGAATTCATCTCTAGCGACCAAGGAATTTTTAGCTGTATGAATTGCCAAGAGAGTCGCCAGTGACCTCATAACCTACGCAAACGGGTTGTTGAGCGGAAGAACGTAACGATCGTGGGTGTCGTGACGGCGATGTTGCATGATCGTGGCCTACCTATTCACTTGTGGGCGAAGGCATGCAATACTACAAGATATGTGCGGGGGTAATCATTGTCCTCACAGATACTTGGCATGAGTACACCAGGAGGCAGATGTCAGGTAAGAGGTCCGATATTTCCCATTTGAGGATTTTTGGTTCACCGTTTACATTCATGACGAAGGATGCCGTAAAGAAGCTCTGAGCCGATCGTAGAGGTTGGGAGGAAGTAAGATCGATACACCCCACAACCATCGTGTATTTTCCAGAGGAGCCCAAGATCGATAGCGACGAGATATCAAATTTGATGAGGAGAAAGCCATGAAGTGTTCGCTGAGAGGGAGCCACACTTGCATGCGCATGAGGAGATATTAGTTCCTGATATTCCACATGTGGATCAGCCGCGCATTGAGGTTCATGGAGCAGAAGAGAATTACCTGGCAACAATAACCATCATAGGGCTAGCGCACTGGCGTGTCGAGCGACCTGCCTGGCATGCAGAAGGTTGTAGAGCACCTACATCATGTCAGACAGAGACAACACCGACGAGACATCGGGATACATGGCTCCATGAGCAAGTGTATCGTGACAGCCATCCTCTTCGAGGAAGTCAGGAAGGATCCCACATGGGTAGATGCCATGGTGAAAGAGTATGATTCGATTGTTAAGTCAAAGGCATGGGAGATTGGTTCCGAGATCTGAGGGGGAAATCGCTGGTGGTTCGAGATGGATCTACAAAGTGAAGAAAAATCGATGGGAGGTGAGAAGTACAAGGCAATATTTGTTGCCCGAGGCTTCGCGATTGAGGGGACTGGACAGAGGAGACCTTTGCACCTATCGCAAGGTATTCTTCCACATGCACGCATTCTTACTCTCCTCGCTGCGTATGGGGTGGCACATTCATCGATGGATGTGAAGATCGTGTTCCCCAATGGAGTCATTGAGGAGGAGGTGTACATAAAGCAGCCCGAAGGTTTTGATATCTTCAACAACAGTTGCATGTGCGTGTGCTCAAGAGAGTACATGGTTGAAACAAGCACCTCATGTCAGGTACACACCTGATGCATAATTATTTCACCGTGACTTGGATTCTCCAAGAGTGAGGCTTTGATCCTAACCTATACCGCATTTTGGTGGAGGGGTAAGTTGTCGATCATTGTACTTTATGTAGATGATTTTATTTTGACAGTGATGGACTATTGATACACTCATGCAAGGTTGATCTTGCAAAGGAGTTTCTGAGATGAAGGACTTAGGCCTCCTTCATTATCCGGGATCGGGAAATTTGCTACTACAGTTGGTGGATTGTTTGTTTCTCAGTAGCAAGTATGCCCTGGGAGATATCGGGAGAAGTTCAACATGCATGGTCACAAGCCTCGTTGGATACTCCTCTCGGGAGGTTGGAGGAAGGAGGATGCTATCACGGAGGTAGTGATGCCAATGTTTATCACCAGCTGGTGGGTCGTTTATGTGTATCCTGGCCTAATACATCTAATTCTATTACGGGCGTTGGTGTTGAACCGCCTTTCACAAGTTATGGTTAAGCCTACTAAGTCTTCACTGAAGGCAGGCAAGCATGTATTGAGATATCTCAGAGGCACATCTAGATATGGATCATGGTACAAGACAAGCTGATGAGGTGAAGTCACATGGCTTCACGGATGCGTATTGGGCAGGGAGCCCAACTGACAAAAAAGAGCACATCTCGGGAGGGATTTTCATGACGTCGACAACATTTTCTTTGGTACAACAGAAGCAAGAGATCCGTGGCACTCGGGCCCAACAGGTTGAGTATATGGCAGCAAGTTTGGCTGCATGCGAGGCTATACGGATGAGGAAGATCCTGGCTCAGTTGTCTTGCCTCTCACACTTAGAGCTCATCGTGATTCGAATACCAAGGTGAGTATGATTGGGGTGCGTATAATCCCTATCTTGTTGAGAGGAGTGTTGAGATTGGTAACAATATGATGAGCTTAGTGGAAAGGAGCTCACCCCCCATCAAGGGCCCCACAGTGCTATTTTTTGGTGCAAAAGTATATTTTTAGACTATGTCTATTTTTAGACATATGGATCACGTTCTATGAGTTGGGTGTGATGCTATTTGTGGATGTGGTTGGTCAAGTCGTGGAAAATAGATGGACTTTGTTTTTAGACATATATTACGGACCTATTTTTAGATTGTCATTAAAAAATAGATATGTCGAATATTATTAGTTCCTAATAATATTTAGACTCTAAACATTATCTTATTCTCTGGGAGCACTTCAGCTTAAGGTAAGATGTATGTGGCAATAAAGAGTCGATGTATGAAATTATGCTATTTCGAGGGTTAAGTGAGCTATCGTATGGATACTTCGGCTAGAACTCATGTGATTTAATTTGGTGTGGAGTTGATTGAGGAATTTAATGAGTTGTATTCATTAAATAATATAAAACATAGTTGAGCTATTTATTCGCTTAACCGATCGATACAATTAGTGAGAGAGGTGTGAATTAATTATTAATTTATTCACTAATTATAAAAATCATTAATCAACTAAAGAATACACTTGCTTAACTCAGAGTGCATGGGATAGTTCTCATGAGACCAAAGCAAGTAAATAGTGAAAGAGTGTGTTAACTATGAGTTGTGACTATACCGTTGTTATTTGGTAAAATATTACGTATAGGTGGAGAATCTCATGAGGATTGCGCAAGACAAGCGTGTTTATATATTTAATGAAGCCATCCCATAGCATTGATAACGTTATCGTATATCGGCTATCAAGTGGGCAAAATATTGGAGCATGTGTTTTACAGATCTAGCTTGATAGTGTGTGGCAGCAATTTGAGGTTAATGAGCTTGTGAGGAGCTTTGTACTATGATTGTTACATGATCTCCATGACATATAATATACGTATAGTTGGGGTTTCTACTTTTAAGCTTTCCCATAAAATATCGTGTTCATATGTGTGATTGTTTATGGTTTTAATGTGTGCATGCAATTGATTTTACTTCCGCATGTGATGATCAATGGTAGAAGAGATTATGTATTATGCATGAAGCTAAAATAGTGTGATCGGAGAATCTCGTGAATAATATATCGCTATTCAAATTTCTACAATTTTAATTTCCAAGACATTTTAGTTTCGGCATTGGTCGGTAGACGTTGAGATTACATTGAAATGTGGCTTGTTAAAAAATACTGGCGTAATTATCTAGGAAATTTTGTGTACAAAAAAAAAAATTGCAACTAGAGGAAATTGGCCCTCATAGAACTAAAATCGCACTCGTATGTGGTTGTGAATCATGACCGTATCACATTAATAGATATCAATCAACTAATGGATCACTAAGGTAATTACACCATTAGCCTACACTAAAAGGGGGCATATTTTTCAAAGGTGATTCTAGAACTATATATCGACAAGACTGACAAAGGTTTTGTTTGATTACATAGTTGTTATAGCTTTAAGGTCAAGTAATTAAGCTAAGAGTTGGCATCAACAGAACTGAAATAAAACCAAGAGAAAGGTGAACATAAGTTTGAAATAGTCTCTAATCTGGTGTTGTGAAATGACTTTGTTTGCTATAAATATTAGGTGTTGTTCTTGTCATAATAAAACCCTATATGAATTTACATCATTAACGGTTAGAGTGCTTTCCATTTGACAACATACCTCATGTATGCGCCGAATTGACACAATGATACACATTACGTTGAAAAACATAGTGCATCCCATAAATCTGTCAACATAGGATAGTAATTACTGGCATCCATTGTGCATAGGTTGAATAAATTCAAGAACCAAAGGTAGTAACCCAATCAATCGACTTTGAATTATATTTCGAGACATATTGTTGACAAACCTTTCATTGCAATTATGAACCAAAACATATTTCCATAAAACTTACCTTATGTGACCCTAAAATATTGATTTGTGCATCAAATTTGTGATAGGTACAAATAGACAAGAACTCATCTACCCTGCTAATCGATATGACCTTGAAATTTGAGTATACTTAATTGAGATATCATATTTGGCGAAGTTTGATACATTGACATATTGCCATGATGTATTAAAATTGATACATTTAACCTCCATTGACATTGAAATTACACATAGACCACAATGTAAGATATACCTTTGGCATTTAGACTTCACATGTGTTTTGGGCATTGATATGTTGACCAAAGTTAGTAGCAAAGATTAGTATAGGAATATCTCAAGATTGCAGCAGCTAGACATTGATATTAACGTGTCCTATTGACTTGATATAATTACACATGGGATGGTGAGTTAACACTTAGATATTAATGTGATGTCGTAACTTTGACTTAAACTATCATGACTAAGCAGTATAACTAGGATTGTTATGTATAAAGTGTTATAACATTAATACACTAGGTTGAATACAGATGAAATGATAGTTGATCTTATTACAGTACTTCTAAGGATAACATTTCCTTGAATGATAATTGACACAAAGAAGAGGTAAAAATGGTAATTTTTGGCGCTTTTACTTCGTGGACATTTTAGTGGGGCATTACTAGGTAGACGTGGAGATTATATTGAATGTGGTTTGTCACAATGATCTAATTATCTAGGAAAATTTGTGTACAAAAATTGCAACTAGAGGTAGTTTTACCCTCACATAATCGAAACAGAGACTATGTATGTGGTTGTAAATGTTCAATATGTATCACATTAATATGGGGATATCAATCAACTAATGATCATTAAGGTAATTCCACCATTAGCCTAGACTAAAAAGGGGGCAGAAGATGCCTAAAGGTGATTCTAGAACTACATATCGATAAGACTTCGACAAAGGTTTTGTTTGATTACATAGTTGTTATAGTTTTAAGGTCAAGTAATTAAGCTAAGAGTTGGCATCAACAATAACTAAAATAACCAAGAGAAAAGTTGTGAACATAAGTTTGAAATATTCTCTAACTTGGTGTTGTGAAATGACTTTGTTTCATATAAATATTAGGTGTTGTTCTTTTGTCATAATAAAACCCTATATGAATTTACCTTTGTCAACGATTAGAGTGCTTTTCCATTTGACAACATACCTCATGTACAGCACCGAATTGACACAATGATACACATTACGTTGAAAGAACATAGTGATCCTGCTGCCAACATATGATAGTAATTCTCGTTGCAATCTCATTGTGCATAGGTTGAATAAATTCAAGAACCAAAGGTAGTAACCCAATTACCGACTTCTTTGAATTATATTTTTGTACATATTTTCTTTACAAACCTCTCATTGCAATTATGAACCAAAAACATAGTGCCATAACACTTACTCCTGTGACCCCAAAATATTGATTTTTGCATCAAATTTGTGGACATTAGTACACATAGACAAAGTGAACCTATCTACCCTGGCTAATCGATATGACCTGGAAATTTGAGTATACTTAATCGAGATATCATATTTGAAAAAGTTTGGATACTGACATATTTTAATATGTATTGGTCTTAACATTGATACATTAAACCTCCATTGACATTGAAATTACACATAGACCATAATGTAAGATAGACCTTTTGCATTTAGACTTCACAAGTGTTTTAGGCATTGATATGTTGACCTTAGGTTAGTAGTAGTATTAGTATAAGAATATCCTAAGATTGCAGCAACTAGACATTGATAGTAACGTGTCGTATTGACTTGATATAATTACACATGGGATGGTGAGTTAACACTTAGATATTAATGTGATGTCATAAATTTGACTTAACCTATCATGACTAAGCAGTATAACTAGGATTTTTATGTATAACTTGTTATAACATTAATACACTAGGTTGAACTGGCGTATGAAATGATAGTTGATCTTATTACGTACTTCTAAGGATAATATTGTCTCGAATGATCACCGACACAAAGAGGAGGTAAAAATGGTAATTTTTTGGGCGTTTTAATTTCAGAAAATTTAGTGGGGCGATTATCGGCAAATGTGGAGATTGTTATTATGAATCTTTCGTCATAAAAGACCACTTTAGCTATGCATAAAATATCCCTAACATCAATAATTATGGCTGCCAAATATCTTTAAGTCTCCACCCAGTGATCTAAATACGTCGATAAACTAAATATCTAAGCATAAAAGACATTATGCAGATAAAATAAAATGAGGTCTATGCATCCAATAGACAAGACAAGAACAGATGTATTCGAAAGAATTTTTATATTATATTGGAAAGGGGCACCGAGAGGAAAACAAGAAAAGGTGTTTTCCCGCCTCCTCAATGGGATGGGTTCTCCGATAGTCCTTGACTTCGGTATATAGAATCTCTCTCTCTTGTTGGTATAGAAAACCCAGACAAACATAGAACTTCATGGGAGCTCACAAGAAAAATGGAGAAAATGTGACCAAATGTATAGATCCATAGGTGATCTTTAGGCAACAAAAGGTGACTAATGAATGCGGAAAACCCTTCTATTTATAAATAAATATTAGGGTGGTTCAGAACTCCTATGTACGAATAAAATATTATTAATCGAATTTAGAACCACCCTTTAGGAATATTTTATTATATTTGTTGGAGGGAAAAGGATTTTTGACTTGGGTCAATTCATTTATTTATAAATAATAAATAAATAAATGATTTATTTATCATTTTAGGGAAATGATGGGAATATAATAAATAAATAATGGTTTATTTAATTATTTATGGATGATTTAGTCAAATTTAACTAAGAATATTATTTAAATAATGATTTAAATAACTTATTCTTAGGAAATATCAATAAAATAAGTGATTTATTTAATTAATTTTGTTTTGGGTTAAATATGACTGGAAATATAAACAAATAAGTTATTTCACATGAGGAAGGCAATTTTACTTAGGGTAAAAATTGGTCTTACATGGTGTACTTGGGTTCATCTAATGATAATAGGTTAGATGACCAAAAAATGGTGTAAATGTATTTCCCCCCAACGTACGAGTGTTAGAGAAAAATCGTATGACCAAAGTACGTTGTAAGAACTCAATCACTAGTCATCAAGAGGGAAGTGAGAGAGAGAAATGTAAGGTAGTCTAATGTGCTAAAGGACTAGACTCGAGGAGACGAGACTTACAAAAGGCAACAAGTCTCTAGTTTATGAAGTGGTACTTGTGCTAAAGGCGGCAGTGGGAGGCAGGCCATACCTATGCCCGCCGAGACAGTACAAAGAATAGGAAGTCCGCAAACAAGGAACCAAACCATGAAGAATATGTTGGCTTAAATAGGAGCCGTAAAAATAGAATAATGGATCCCACTTACATACTATGCTCCGGAATAACCGTCGACTTATACAATAAGATTTTAGTACATGAGATACAAATACACTCCAAATGTCTCTCACACACCTGTGAAAGGGCTCGCAAAATCAATCGATACATGCAAATTGAAAAGGCGCTGCAAGCTACCGAGGCCAATATCATCAAATGGGAGGAGCTGCATCAAGGGTCAAGTGAAGAAGTCATCCGGCTGTGGGGGCTACCTACAGGCTGTCACCCCTCATGAGGGTTGAGACATCTCACACACACCGGGAATCACCAGTCACTGTTGCCGCACATCGGGACTATCAAGTATGTATAGATCACCATCATGTCGAAAGAGCTCGAACCAAGGTACACTACCCCCTGCACCTAGACTGGAGTAAAATGAGTTGATGTCGATAGAAGTAGGTCCGCATAGGTGAGGTGATAAGGAACCCCAACAAAGGCACGAGAGAAAATAGTAGAGTGACTACGTATAGGACACTAATGATGATGATGAAACGGGGGATATCGAGTAGCCGATGCCCACTTCCCCTCGTTAGAGCATAAACGGCAGCCAGAAATGGATTGCGTCGATCGACACAATATCATGAGGGATAGGGGGATGTTGACCGAAGGCCATAATGTGCGACACGAGAGAGGGACCGAGCAATGAAGGATGGAGGGCTATAGCAAGATACAAAGGGACTCGGGATAGATTCCATGAATGTGATGATGACTCAATCTCCGGATGCTCTAAACAAGGGTGACTCAATGGTGCCGTCATTACGCAGTTGTCCAATGGGGACCATAAAAACATGAGTACAATAGGGTATCTCATGACAAAAATTAACACGAACAAGGACAAGTAAGGAGGAAAAGTGGTGCCCTCAAAAGTGCAAGTTGTAAGTGAGCAAATTCGATTTGTAGAGGAGGTGAATAGACACTTCGTGGACACAATGGTCCCTGGTGAAGTATCAAGGTACTAAAAATTAATGTGCATCTAGAGTTTCATGAATGTGCCGTCGCACTTTTTGGGTTTGTGTCATGACTGCAAAGGTGCATCGGCGTAAAATTATGATCGTCCTGTGAAACACCTCGAAAAGTGCAACCGTCGCAGAAAGGGGGTTTCATTGCTATTTTGGTCGAGATCCGGGGATTTGTATGGCTGAGGGGCTCAGGTTCCCCCAAGCATGTTGCATAAGTGCTAAAATGTATTTAGGAAAAGGGGGATCTAAACACATTTTAATGATGTAGCGCCATTTCCAGCCAAGAGGAGCAGTGGCCTGAGAAAGGAAATGGAGGATTACCACCCTTTTTAGTAATCGCATATGAATCGTTGACTTTACTTGGGTTGGTATACTGGGAAGTCACTATCCCCAAAGAGAGGATTTGGAGATAATGAATCGGTGCTCTCCTAGAAAACCTATAGGTTGGTCAACAACAATGTTCAAAAGATCGGGTTGCGAATGTAAAATGAAGGAACGATAAGGGTATCATCTCGAGAGTGATCTCGAAGTGGCATGGGACACTAGAGGTTCGTTCAAGTGTGGAAGAATAATGGTACTAGAGTTTACATGACTTATTATTATTCAGGGGAGAGTTGTGAGAATTACTTCTCTGGTCTCTCAAATATGGGTGCCCTCTTACCCAAACATTGGGTTGCAATGTAAATGGGCTACAAGGGTGTATGTATTTTAAAATGCATTGTTTTGATGTAAGGGGGAAATAGAGAAATTAGAGATGATTCTTCCATAATGTCATCATCGTGATAGAAGATGGGGTGATCGGGTAGAAGAAAGACCACCTGGACGCGAAGCTTACCTAACTCATCATTATGAGAAAAGAGGTTCACATGCACACAACATTCTAAGTGATCAAGAGTAAGCGGCAGAGCAAAGGATTCATCGATGTTATGCCCAAGGTGATCGCCGAAGGAAGGTCAAGCGAAACAACAAAGGAGTGATTCGCAGGAATGTTCTCCAGGGTCTCATGGATGATGATAGGTAAAAAATGGCGACGAAGGCTCCTTCATCTTGACATCGTGAGGGGGAATGTCAATGGGAGAAATCATGTCTAGTAGTTCGCCAAGCAAAATGCGAAAATAGGGGAGAGGTGAATTTGTTGTGCTTGGCCTCGACTAGCGGACCGCGACTAGAGAGGTGCGGAAGTTCGAGGCGGGACAAAAGTTGGGTGTAATGGCCATGAGTATCATACGTAAAGCATAGGGGTGGCTGGTGTGAATAGTTCAGTTCTCGGTCGCTGGCCGTGGGAAGGAACAAAGGCTTCCGAGACCATGTGACTCGGGAACACGACAAGAATCATGGGCTTGAGATGAGGCAATTCGTGATAGGTATGGGTGGCGGACCGACAACATCACACAAGGCACACTGGATGGTGGCGTTTGGAGGTCGAGGAGGGCGTGGTTTGTTGAGCAAAATTGCTCCTTGATGCCCCCCGTGCTTTGCCCTTCTTACCCGAAGCGGCCGCAACAGAGGTGGTTCTTGTTGAGGTGACCGAGGCACCTGCTGGCACGAGAGTAGTCGCGGGGACGGCGGAACCGGGTCAAAGCAAGATAAGGTTTGGGTTGACCGTGCGGGGTAGTGGTCGGAGGGCCGACAACACACTGCAGCGTTCGTGGTCGGGGGGGAGGGAGAGGTGGCCATGATGGGAACCGAAGAGACTGGGGAGGGGGAGCGAAGGAAATTTATCCGACCGCAGGGTACTTGCTGTGAGGGACGGGCTCAGACATGTTGAGACCGTGGAAATCCGACCACGAGGATAGAGGGGCGCATGGGTACTGTACTGTAGGAGAAGGGCCATAAGGAAGAGGTATGGTCGGTCGAGGTGAAGGGCTAGAGCAAGCTGGTGTGCTGCCAGGTTGAGGTTGAGGTTGTCGACTAGTCAAGGTGTCGTTTAAGGTTAACCGAGACGATTGCATCATACAAACATTTTTCTGCTAGATTAGAGACAAGGAGGAGGAACAATGTGGAAAGTTCCACAGTGAGAGTTCTCAGAGACGCCCTGGGAGACACTGCCTAAAGAATCGATGGTTTGCGTATTAATATAGAAAAGATGGTCGACTCGTGAGTACGGGGAGATTTTGGCTCATGATATGTCAATCGTGTAAATGGTGACTATCTTTCCATTATGAGGAAAATATCTTGCGATGGACCATGGATGGGACAAAGGCATATGGCATAGGTGTAGCTACGCCCCAAAAGAATGTTATAATCAAGAGGGGCGTCGATGACTTCAATGTCAACGCAAATGATTTTTCCCACAAGAGTGATAGGACAAAGGCGGAAAATGCCAATGGCTGGGGAGGCGTGGCCATCTCCACGCCAAGAGTGATCGTGAGGCTAACTCAAGAGATCCGAGTTATTTCCAACCGTTTTATTACTCACATGTGTGGATGCCCCTCATCAATGATGCACCAGAAATGTTAGCGTTTCGGATTTTGACTGGGATTTTGGAAAGCTACCAAGGTGAAGAGGAGAGACTGATCGATGGGCATCGAAAACACCACTGGTCAGTCCATGTGGATCTGGCTGTAAAGACCCGTGCGTATAGTAGAGTTTACTGAGAGGGGCACGTACTAGAGGAGTTCCTAAAATAAGGAAATGGCAAACAGATATTGGGCCAACTCATATACTATTCTATATGAATGGGTAGCTTGGTCAAGCAACATTCTTTGCAATATACCAGAAGCGTGGGTATGAACCTGGTTTTCTTTGGGTCGAGGGATATGAAAAGGACCACATATTGCCCAGGCCTCCGTAGAACTCGAAGAAGGTGACTAAAATACGATGGGAGCAAGAGGTCGAGGGTACTGATGGACCGAGTTTGAAGGTTGAGGTCGATGGTGACAAAGCTGGTCGCAGTTCATCATGAGATCTAGTAATCATAGGTACCGTATGGAGGAGGTTTAGTGGGTGACCTATTCTGTGAGGTGGTTGGGCAGCTGTCAAAATCCCTCGTGCATCCACCGCTTCTGAGGGGGTGAAGTCACCGGCCGGCGGCGGGGTTGAGAAGACAAGGGAGGCGGGGTGAGAATGATGGGAGAGCTGGGATCACTAGGTCGTGATATGGATGAGAATGAGGTCATAACAAATATGGTAAACCCAGGTTGCGAAAGAGGAGGCATGTCGATCCCGTATGCGCAAGGCCGAGAGGGGGAGAAGTGTGGGGAGGTGCCCCCTCGCCCAGAAAACCATAGTTCATGGGAGTTTGAGCGATGGATGAGAGAGAGTTCAAAAAAATACCGTCTACGCATGAGGTGCCCCCGGTGCGTTAGTGCCACCGGTCCGGGGGAGGCCGGGAGGACAAGATAATCATAACTAGATTGGAGTATAGATCGTGTCATATTTCAAGGCTGGTTTGGAGGGCGCTCTTCTTCGGTTTGAGGAAGTGGGATGCGACATCTTTTCCAATGGGAGTGGGGTAAGAGAGAGCGAAGGAACTAGCCCATATAGAGTACGGGTTCAGTTAGGGGTTTGACATATGCTTTTCTCTTTTCTCCTCCGCCTATTCTTTAACATGATCGAATAGGCGGTCGTGCATTTTATTGACGAAAGAAGTCGTACTTCGATATTGGTGTCATAACGAGGGGAAGTTCGAAATAAGATAAGAAGGCGGCAAAGGTGGTCAAGCAAAGGTGGTAAGTAAAGAGGTGGGCTGGTCAACATACTACGAGAAGCTTCGCCGCAAGCGGCGTTGGAACAACCGAAGACAGATGGAATCATTGGTAATGGAATTGAGGAACACCACATATGGAAAGATCGGATATGGTTGGAGGGATCTTCACTAGCATGGCCTTTGAACTGGAATGTCGGAGGAGTCATTGCGGCGCAGCCAACCAACATTCGCTGATAGGATCATCGATCAACCGATTAAAATCAAGGAGACCGAGACTAGTCATATAAGGGAGCAAAGGGACGTCGAGGTAGTTCTCGTAGTGGTTCCACCGGGAAATGACCCAACAAGATAACCAGTGGTTTCCGCTAGCGCTAGGCCCGAACTAGACATGTAGAAAGTGGGGTTGTGGGGAAACCAAAAAGGAGTAGGGGGAGAACCGTCAACACCGAGAGGAAGAGCCTGGAGTGCGGACTTGGGGAGGACTTACTCGATGACGACGGGAAGGAGGAAGTCGACCAACCGGAAATCGAGGGTGAAGGCCAAGAAGTCTCCGTGATAAACACTGAGGTGCAATGATGATAAGAAGAAGAAAAACCAACAGCAAGCGGGAGGTGCAAAATCAAGCGAGGTCAATGTCGAAACAAGGGCGTATAGGTGCTATGTCGATTGATTTTTAAAGTTTTTCCAGAGGTGTTAACGCCGTGCTCTTCTTTGTTTAGGGTTAGTGTGTGGCATGCGTTAATTATAATTGATTAAACCCAAACGTTTATAAAAGAAAAGGCTACAGAATCGAAAATGAATCAGAGTAAATAACATCCAAAGAATAGAAAATTAAGAGCTAACAATTCATCAATCTAACCCAAGAAGGCGGGTCTCTCAAAACTAGTCTATAAGAGGAAAAACTAAGCAAAGCACGCGAAAAGAGGCCAACAGATCTGGCCTGGAGGGCTCGGGATCTAAAGGAGAAATCATGAAAAGAGGTGCGTAGAACAAAGAAAAGACAGCAGTAGGCAAGGTTGTCATAAAAAGGAATGATCACTAAAAATAGAAGGGACAAGGAGGCGGCCCTAGAAATGAACCCAAAACAAAACTATATGAGGTGATTTGAAAGGAGAAGAGTCGATCTAAAGGATCCGAAAATGAGGTATCATATCCGAAAGAAATAAGGTCGAAATCTCCGGAAATTTATCAAAACAACAAAACTCACCCACAAAAAAGGGAGGGTACTAGAGCCCTAAAAGGAAAGATTCCCACTTATCAGTGAACAGATTGCAGCTGTGTCTAACCAAGGAGACAGTAGGCCAGAAAACCTCGATGTGCTTCGACAAACCTTAGGTGTGGTCAGAAATCATAAAAATTGCAAGTCGTGTGTTCTCGCACTGCTTTTCTACCTGTGTCGCAGGGGTTTAGGCAGAAAAGTACACTGTATACAAGTCATGGGGGCTTTTGGGTCGATAAGTGCGCACTTCATGATCCGGCCCTCGGCGGCGTACTGCGGTGTTGTCGTCTCACTGGGCAAATGATAGTTCCACACCGCGCAATAGGGTCAAAAACATATGGTGCTAAAAAAATTTGATGTTTGAGGGTTTTAGAGGTGAAAAAGTACTCATAAAATAGGAAAACGTAAAATGGAAGAGAAAACCTAGGGTTTGAAATAATGGATATGAATATATAAAACGATACGGCCTCAAAAGAAAACTCGTGTGGAGTCGCCAATTGTTAGTATGATCATTTCGTCGTAAAAGACCACTTTATCTACGCATAACAACACGAACATCACTATACGTTTGGGCCTTAAGTCCGTAATCAGGTGATCTAAATAATGTCGTATAAATCCGTATCTACATAAAAGACATTAAGCGTATAAAATAAAATGAGGCTCCATGCATCCAATACAAGACAAGAATGATATTCGAAAGAATTTTTTTATATTATATTGAAAAGGGGTACCCGAGAGGAAAACAAGAAAGGTGTTTTCCAGTTTTCTCAATAGAATGGGTTCTTGATAGTCCTTACACTTCGTATCTAGAATCTCTCTCTGTTGGTACAGAAAACCTGCATAAACATAGAACTCAATGGGGAGCTCACAAGGAAAAAATGGAGAAAATGTGACCAAAATGTATAGATCTGCAGGTGATCTTTAGCAACAAAAAGGTGACTAATGAATGGGGAAAACCCTTCTATTTATAACAAAATATTAGGGCGGTCTAGAACTCCGTGCATGAATAAAATATTATTAATCTAATTCTCTAGAACCACCCTTTAGGAATATTTTATTATATTTGTTGGAGGAAAAGGATTTTTGACTTGGGTCAATTCTTTTATTTATAAATAATAAATAAATAATGATTTATTTATCATTTTAGGGAAATGATGTAAATATAATTAAATAAATAATGGTTTATTTAATTATTTATGGATGATTTAGTCAAATTTAACTAAGAATATTATTTAAATAATGATTTAAATAACTTATTCTTAGAAAATAATTAAATAAATAAGGATTTATTTAATTAATTTCCTTGTTTTGGGTTAAATATGGACTGGAAATATAAACAAATAAGTTATTTCACACAGGAAGGGCAATTTTATCAGGGTAAAAATTAGTCTTACATGGTGTACTTGGGTTCATCTAATGATAATAGGTTAGATGACCAAAAAATGGTGTAATAGAGATTACATTGAAATGTGGCTTTGTTGCAACACTGCAGAATTATCTAGGAAAATTTGTGTACAAAAATTGCAACTAGAGGTAGTTTTACTGGCCACAAACCAAAACAAAGGAACCGTATGTGGTTGTAATTGTTCAATATGTATCACATTAATAGGGATATCAATCAACTAATGGATCACTAAGGTAATTCCACCATTAGCTCACACTAAAAGGGGGGCATATTTTTCAAAGGTGATTCTAGAACTATATATTGACAAGACCTTTGACAAAGGTTTTGTTTGATTACATAGTTGTTATAGCTTTAAGGTCAAGTAATTAAGCTAAGAGTTGGCATCACCGCAATCGAAATAAACCAAGAGAAAGGGTGTGAAATACAAGTTTGAAATAGTCTCTAATCCCAGTGTTCGAAATGATTTTGTTTCTGTTATGCAAAGATTAGGTGTTTTTTCTGTCACAATAAAACCCCATATGAATTTACCTTGTCAACGGTTAGAGTGATTTCCATTTGACAACATACCTCATGTATGCACTAAATTGACACAATGATACACATTATGCTGAAAAACATAGTGATCCCACATTTTTCAACATATGATAGTAATTCTCGTTAGTAACTTTTTATTGTGCATAGGTTGAATAAATTAAGAACCAAAGGTAGTAACTCCAATCACTAACTTTGAATTATATTTTGTACATATTGTTGACAAACCTCTCATCGCAATTGGTGAAATCAAAACATATTGCCACAATACTTACGTTATGTGACCTTAAAATATTGATTTTTGCATCAAATTTGTGGACATTAGTACACATAGACAAAGTGGAAATCTATCTACTCCATAATCGATATGACCTTGAAATTTGAGTATACTTAACTAAGATATCATATTTTGGCAAAGTTTGATACATTGACATATTTCCATGATGTATTGGTCTTATAATTGATACATTCAACCTCCATTGACATTGAAATTACACATAGACCACAATGTAAGATAAACTGGTCAGTCAGACTTCACAAGTGTTTTTGGCATTGATATGTTGACTTTGTGTTAGTAGCAAGATTAGTATAATAATATCCCAAGATTGCAGCAAACAGACATTGATAGTAACGTGTCCTATTGACTTGATATAATTACACATGGATGCAGTGAGTTAACACTTGGAGACAATGATGTCGTATCTCTGACTTAACCTATCATGACTAAGCAAGAGATAACTAGGATTGTTATGTATAACTTGTTATAACATTAATACACTAGGTTGAATACAAGATGAAAATGATAGTTGATCTTATTACAATACTTCTAAGGATAACATTGCTCTGAATGATACTGACACAAAGAGGAGGTAAAAAATGGTAATTTTTGGTGAAGCTTAATTTTAGGACATTTTTAGTGGGGTATTATCGATAGACAAAGGAGATTAAGTTGAAATGTGGCTTTGCTGCAACACCTGCACTATCTAGGAAAATTTTGTGTACAAAAATTGCAACTAGAGGCGTGCTGCTTCTCATAGAATCGAAAATGTAGGAGACTTTCAGAGTGTGGTTCTTAACTGCTCAACATGTATCACATTAATATGGATATCAATCAAATAATGGATCATTAAGGTAATTCCACCATTAGCCCAGACTAAAAAGGGGGCATATTTTTCAAACGGATTCTAGAACTATATATTGATAAGACCTTGACAAAATATTTTGTTTGATTGGCATAGTTGTTATAGTTTTAAGGTCAAGTAATTAAGCTAAGAGTTGGCATCAACAGAACTAAAATAAACCAAGAGAAAGGTTGGTAGCCTCACAAATAACCTAAAACGGGAGACCCCGTAGGTGGTTGTAAATCGGTTTATATGTTTTTGGCGATGTCATGTTCATGGAGAAAGCACATTCCTCTTATCATCTTTGTATGGGTAACTATGTTTTTGATGAAAAGTGGACATATTACTTCCTCTCGAATTACACCAAGAAATCCAAGTGGAGGATTTTGAAATTTGCATATGTCATGATTACAAAAAGAAAATCATACATATATGGAAAGACAGTAAGTTATTCTTCAACAAGTCATCTCGCATGCATGTAAAATCTTGTTTCTGAAGGTTGGACATGAAGGTCTTCATAATCAGAAGTCACCTCAACATTTGTAGGATGAAGTGTCTTCTCCCAAGTCGCAAAATTTTGTGTGATAAAATTGAGATTGAGTATCGTGAAAAACACACTTATCTTGGGAGATATTGTCCTAAAAAATGCATCATGGAGAGTGTGATAAACATCTCAGTGGTAATGAGCATGCTTGTTATAGGAAATGAAGTTGATGCTTGGTGAGATTTTCATCTAATCATGAAGAAAGACATGCTCATTTCTTCAGACAAGAAAGAGATTGCATTGAGTATGAACATGTCTCTCCGAACAAAGTGGCATGTACAAGGATGGTTACATTACCATGACACTTTTTGAAACATACCATGATGGTTCCGGGTGATCTTCACACACTAAATCCAGATGTTGCATGTTATAGTAAGGCAAATATGTAAAGCTTGTAGGTATTTTTGTCAATGACCAATCAATCATTCTGGTTTACATCAAATGGTCTCATGGGAACATGAGGAATGCCATTTTTGTACCCGTAATACGGAATAATTTGATATCTGTGGTAGGAAACATACATTGGGGAGCACATCATTGCCTTTGTTTGTCCATTTTTTGGTTTACAATTAAATATTACATGCCCAAAAAATCCTTGAGAAAAGTGATTGTTGCTCATCAAGATAAAACAAAACTAAGAAACATGGATGGAACTTACAAAGAACTTTCAATTTTAGAAATAAAAACAAAATGATGCTTGATAAATATGTGTTATAACAATTACAATTTTCTTACTATGTGTGTTATGACAATATTTAATTTTCTTACTATTCTAATTTTCATTTAAAGGAAAATTCCAAAATAATTAGAGGAGCCTTATAGACACTATAGTGTGTGGATTGCAAGGACGCTCCGAAATCAAGGAATATACTGTGACTCAATCATGTTCCTCATTTAGTACAAATTTCGGTAAGTTAAATACCAATATGACATTACACAAAATACAAAGAGGAAAACTATGGTATATGAGAAGACTAATCGAGCTAAATCATTTTCAAAGGAAATTTGCAACTTACCTGCTCAAAAGAAAATATCTATCATTATAATTAGGTGCAGATGGATAATTTAAATGGTTTCAGCGCTTGTTTAAGCCTTAATTGAAAGGTTTCTCACACGTTATAAAATCACACAAAGCTTTGCAACCATTACACAACATTTACAAAGCATGATAAGACAATATATATCGAGTGTATTAAGGTTTATATATCCGTACTACAAACAATAACCAAAATAGTAAGAACATTGTAGTACATTTGATGTAAAAACATATAGCTTAAAGAAGTATAATAGTAATCATGTATCCAAAATCTTAACCATGATATTAATCACAAGTAAGTTATCACATTCGTGTCCAAAGATCCTCAAAATGGTTGGGATAGTAATTTACCAAGTCATTGTTCTCTCTCAATCATCGATCAATTCAATTTCACTTCTTCCAACATATAAAAGTGTTAAGTGCATCTACTAATACTACATCAATTACTTTACGTTTAAGCTTAATTTCACAATCAGATCAAATCCGAAGGTTGATTGTGGGCACACAAAACAATATCCTTCTCCTAATTTTCTCCATTAGGCATGACAAAATTCTGTCTGTTTTTTATGTAACTCTTTGCAAATCTTCACTCGACCATTAAAATATGTAAGTAAACATTTTTTCCCCTTCAATCCCATATTTGAAGGCAGTAATTGTGGTTGATCTCAAAATAAACAAATTTTGTAAGATTCCATAGAATAAAAAGATAATATTAAACAAGAAAATAAACAAGTATAAAACTTACCCCGTGTTATTGAGTCACCAATTAAATATACATTAGGTTGTCATGAATTCAATGGAGTTTGTTCTAGGGAAGTCCGACTAGGACTTAAGGAACTCGCTAAGAAATAAATAGTTTGAATGCGATACCATGAAATCATAAGATGAACGGTTAAGCTACAAAAATAATATTTCATTAATTACACATCTACAACAATACAATCATGTTCATATTGGCATTGTGCTTTAAAAATTTCAATATTCAAAGATGGCATACATCAACAATTAAATAGCCTACACGTATTTCATTGTTCGTCGGTTCGGGATTAACTCGACCATTTCTTCCCGCCTCCGTGGTTTCCATTGCATTAATTCTTCAACAATCATTTCTCTCAATATTCCAAGTTCCTCTGTCTTTTTCTTCAATTTTTCTTTATGTATTATGCAATTTCCTCTTGTAAGCACGCTCTTTCCAAACAACCGATTGGAGTAACCCCATAGCCAACCCCACGTACACAACCCTCCTCTCAAGCCCCAAAACTATTGCAATGGGAATCTTCCTTGTTGTACATATGCGTGTGAGACACCTAATCATTTTGTATCAATTAATTTGTTTCTAGCAATGAAAACATTTCAAAATACATGTAAGAAATATCATTAATATTTAAAAAGAAAAAAAAATTAAATAGATACAAGAATATGTTGGGAACTTACTATTTCTCTCCGCACTAAATGATGACATTGGAGTGCCATCCTTCTTTCGTATGACATTTCATCCACATATCACTCTAGTTACGTGCGCATCATTTTGATTGCAAGTTTGATTTAATCACAAAAAATTGCTAAATAAATTTCAGATAAGTATATTTTCAATTGGTAATTGTGAACAAAAAATATATTTGTTTACAACTTACAAGGTCATGTTCAACTCTATAGTAACCTCTAATGCTTTCCTGATTCACTTTTGCCTTCTCCTACAACTCAATAAAAAATGGATGCTTAGATTGAAATTGATTATATGCAAGGATTCAAATTCAAATCTCATTTAATGATAAAAAGTAGATTTGTCTTTCATTTTTACCTTGAATTAGGGTCGTGATCACATTCAAAAAAATTCAATCCAATCGGTTTCATTTACTTCCGATAGGAACATTTGTCATCCTCTCCTCATCTGGTTTGTATTTCAAATAATAATTTTTATGCAAATTATATCCGTAAGTTCTCACACCTAGATATTGCTATAACACCACATTCGCTAACAAATCTAGTTGGTAGGTACGTCATAACAGATAAAAACGCATTATTAGATACAAAGTCTTATTTGAAATTAAACTTATCATACACACGTTGACATACACCAATGAATTTTAGAAAAAAAAAATCCAAGAATACTCTGGTTGATACTCACATTGATCGTACCTGCATGTCTTTCTTAAGTGCTTCAAGCATTTGTTTCCATTCCATGTGTTTGATGCCTACAATTCTCTTTGCAAGGACACCTAAAAATGAGGATAATTTCTTCCGATCGTGACCAACAAAGTTGTCCTTCTCCTGCCAAATTGAATTTCGGTGCAATGTAGAGGCCTCCTCTCGTAGTGTTCTAAAAGAGGAATTTGTTTGGTCCCCTACCCTTCCTTTTCACATTTTTTGTACTATGGGCTTCAGTACTTGCAACTTCCCCTTCCAAGCCATGCTCTTGTTGTGGTTGTTCTTGCTCCACATCATGATCTAGTTGTGATGGTTCTTGCTCCAAACCATAAAGTTGTTGTGATGGTGCGTGCTGAGAATTTTTTGGAAAACTAATCACACCTCTTGAGACAATAATAATATGAATCTCTTAACATAAAAGCTTGAAGTATTTATACAAGAAATATAAAGTTGAAAAATGATCATACCTTCCAATGGTTCATCGACATTTTTCTCAAGAATATGTGCATTAGAATTGGTGTTGACACTAAAGCAAATTCACATTCATGTTGCAATGGGAAAATGGATCCCCGTGCTCTCTTTTGTGGTGTTTTTCGATGATGCCACATCAAATGTTATCATTTTTTTTTTTTGTAATGTGGCTTGAATTTTTGGCTTTACTCAATGTTAAATGTGATCTCTGTTTACTTTTCATTTCATTGTGATACCTACACATATAGATTGCAACACTTAATCAAAAGTAAAACAAATTTTAAAGTAGAAAAGAATACATAATAATTGTTAAAAAGCATTGACGTCCAAAATAAAAAAAATAATTTTGCCTGGTATGTATATCTGCTGCATAGACCGTATAACAAAAAAAACATTTTTATTAGCAAATCCTTGCCATTTCATAAGATTTCAATTCAGATCATAAGAGTTCAATTCAAACCATAGTATTTTCAAGGGTATTTGTTAAGTAGATAATCACAACTATCATTGTTTGTATCTTGTGAGTGTCAAACAATCATTAACCAAAACAATTAGACACATTTCCACAACATGTTAAATCCAAATGCCAAAAACCATGCAGCATCACACCAATGAATCTAATTAAGAAAGGTTTGGAAGATGTAGATTTACCTTTCATTTATGTTCTCAAATATTGAGAAGTATGAGTTGTAAAATTTTATAGTCTAAAGCCACAATGACATTACCATTTCCAGGGAAGAAATTGCAGGGGTGTGAATGTGGGTTCACAAATAACAATAATTGAGGAGTTATTTTGCCTAAAGATAAACAATAAAATATTTCCATGTGAAAACTCACTTAAAAACAACTAGGATAAAAAGTTAAAAACAATTGCTATGTGAACAACTAGTCAAAGAGCCATTACGTAAGTCCAATATAAAAAGAGAAAGAGAGAAAAGCATTCAATAAAGAATTATGTTGAGTGAAACATCAATGATAAATTGAAGCAATGGATGCCACATGCATGTCAATAAAACTCCCAAAGCCATTGTGCTTATCATTCTATGGACTCAAAAAAATGGGAACTAAACAATAGAGGCTCATACTTTCACACAAACTCAGCTTCTCTAGAATCGTCTATCTATCCTCAGTGACTACTTTTTAGGCTTCTACATAAAATTTGTAGCATACATTATTGTAAAGAGACATGTTATGTCATCCATCATCATTAAATAAGTGATTACAATTTTAATTCTATGAAATAGTTTAGGAATAAGTGTCAGACACGTACTAAACAAGATGGAATTGGTAGTTGAATAGTGGTAGAAGAGAAAATTGCATGTGCAAATAATGAAGCAACAAGAGACAATTACATACAAAATACTGGCTTTTGAAGTTGAAAAGGAAAAGGAAAAGTCCTGCCATATACAAAATGATGAAATTCAATGGGTTATCGCAAGTAGTCCATATTCTTTGATGTTGTTAGCCTTTGTTTATAATTATGATCAAGAACTATATATAAATTAACGCAGGTCCATCTTAACCATGGATCTGTGTTATGTCTTTAGAAGTCCATCTTAATCATGGATTTGTTATAAACTTGGGTGTGAACGTGTCACAAGAGGGACTTAAACCTAGGCAGAGAGAAACTCAACACCCCTGCATTACCAACCAACCAAAAAAACTCCCATTTACAGTAGAATGTCCATTTATTAAAAAAAAAAAAAATTTAAATTAAATTAACAAATATAAACAGTGCATCTGACAGTAGGATGTACATTTGAAAAAAACAAACAAATAAAAATTAACATATATAAATAGTGCATTTTGTTCTATATCACACACATAAAGGTGAATTGTTGATGGATCTCAAGGCTAGGGTCATGTGAGAAGTCATGGAAATGTTTCTCAGATTGACATAAACAACTAGATTTGTTTATCGAGAAAACTCTCAGCGCATCTACAGAGGGTAACACACATAAAACAAATTTTTGATAGATTCGGCTAGCTAGGCTTCTCATACTGACATAAACAACGAGATTTTTTCATGGAAAAAACTCTCAACGCATCTGTAAAGGGTAACACAAATAAAAATTAATTGTTGATGGATGCCACTAGCTAGGCTGTGTAAAAATAAACAAAAATTGTTGATGGACAGAGCAAATAGCATTGCACATAGACAACCACGAAATGTTGATTGCACACCTATTTCAGAGAAAAAGGAACGTGACATTGCTAAAGACCAAATACCAACCACTTCGATTTCTGAATTTTTTAAATCCGTTTTCTAAAAGAAAAATATCATTTTTTTGAACAAATGCCTCTCTCGGCACTTGAAGGTTTGTTTTGTGTTGTTCGGCGGAATAGTATGTGTCATCCTAGGCAATTAAATCATGCACACCTGTTTGAGACATAGAAAAAAATGAGACATTGCTAAAACCAAACACTTGCGATTTCAATTTTTGAATTTTTTAAACCAAACACTTGTTGTTTCAATTTATGAATTTCTTAAATCTAGATTTTCTAAAATATATATAGAAATTTATTTTAAATCATAAAAATTAACTGCAAATAATTCAGGGTTATAAAATATAAATTTACCCTTAAGGTTAAAATCGATCTAAAATCACAAAAAAAATGACTTAAAATAATTCTTTATTATAAAATATAAATTTACCTCTTTCCATTTCCTCTCCTTGTAATCATGGCAAGCTTACTTCTTAGTGACTCCAACTTTATCTAAAGCACACTCAAATGCATCTTCAAACAAAATTTTATTGAATAGGAATGAGTTCTTATTCTCAATTTGAAGGAAAGTGCTTAAAAAAAATAGTAAAAACCCTAAAAATATTGGTCGAAATATTGGTGGGAAATCTAAATCTTAATAAAAATGGTGGGAATTTAACCCACAAAAATGGCTGGAAATCTAAATAGTGATTTTATTGAATAGGAATGAGTTATATTCTCAATTTAAACAAAATGGAAATTAGAAACTCTAAAATATTGGTGGGAAATCTAAATCCCACTTTCATTGAATAGTAATGAGTTTTATTCTCAATTTAAATCGTATTTATTTTAAAAAAAGTTAGAAACTCCTAAAAATATTAGTGCTAAATCTAAATCCCAATAAAAATGGTAGGAATTCTAAATCTTTTTTACTCTTTTGACACCTTGAGATGTTTCCTCTCGTGCAATTGTGCTTCCAAATATGTGAACTCAACAATAAAACACACCTTAAAATACATGAATCATGTCTCTCAACGTGTGAAAGAAAGTAAACCAAACTCTTAGCTATGACATTCTCTTTATACATGAGACCGATCATGCCATGAAATCCCCCAAAATCTTCTTAAAGGATGGGAGCTCCTCTTCTCATGCAATAGCTGGGGTGGAATATGACAAGTTATCCAAAATTCATCCAAATATGTGATTTGGTGGCTCGAGAAATATGAAAGGCACTTCTGTGGAGAAACATGCATAAATATTTGTTGCCAAGTGCCTTAAATGAGATGTTGCCACTTGTCAATTGGTGCCTTGTTGATGATGAAACCGACACCTCTAGTTTTGCAAGGATCATACAAAGTGTCATTTTGTGTCAACCCAAGGTCATTTCATTGTCACCTTAGCAAGGAATCCTCTCACTTTAGATTAATTATTGAACTCTAGTGTCCCAAAGCACAAATTTATGGGGTACTCTTTATGTGACTAGATCACCGTCAGGGGCATTGAAAACCATCTTTACATTGTATGGTTCAACATCTTGATGATCCCCACCTATCGACTACAAGTTTTGTATTCATTATTGCGTTTAATCTCAACACCGCAATAGATATTGATGGTGTTCATAATCCTATTTCTAGTTTTGAGAAGTGATTAGGGGCTCCCCTCATCACAACCCATAACCCCTAATACGTTTCACTCCCTTAGCCAAGGGGCCCAAGGTAACAGAGGGGCATTGAGACTAATTTAGGGTTCATGATTAGGAAAAGTCGAATGACATAACCAAAAAGTTTGTTTGTGGGGAGGGGGGGGGGAGTATATTATGGTGTATTGAATGGGGCAAGGGGACACAAGGGTAGCATGTATGTGTAGAAGTTAGAGGCAAACAAAGCATGGTTTACCAAGATCTATAGTCCTTAGCACCGGAGAATGAGAAGGAGGCTTAAGACCCACTTCATAGGGCCTAGGGGACTCAGTAGGGAAGAGGCCGAGAGAAATTGATAGGGGAACCCCAAATAGTGGTGATCATAAGGGGATTAGAAGTTTAATTATCACAAAACATAAGTTCTTTACCCATAACCACGACTCTATCCTCTTAACCTCAACTATTCTTAACCCCCGCACTCATAAATCATAACCCATAAAACCCCCTGATTCATTAAATCTTATGACATTAACCTCTAACTCATAATCCATGAACCTCCTGTTACAAATTCCACATTCCCCTTAATCTCAGACTCCTTAACTCCCAACTCTTCACCCCCAAACACCTTAAATACTAACCCCTTAACCACTAACACCTAAATCTCCCACAATATTCGCCTCCCAATCACAAATCCTTCCGACCCCAAATCCTTTGGCCCTTAACGCTTGACCCTGAAGTCTTTAACCACCAAGCAAGTATCCAAGGCCGAAAACAACACCCCAAACCAAATAAATTACCCTCCTAGGAGAATCCTTCATCTCTAATCGAGCATATTAGAAACATTAATTGTTTCTTAGAGAACTAGGTATTGGTTACGAGATATGTGTTTGGTGGGGTAATTCCATTATTATCATGTATACCAAATGTAGACAATTGGATAATTTGCAAAGCCTCGATTTGAATTACTCACAATATCTACACTTCATCATGTTGAGATGGAGTCGTAGTGTTCTCTCACATAAGGAGTTGTAAATGAAAAGGGAGCAAGCTCCGTTATGTGAGGGTTTAAAGAGCTTAAAGAGGAGTAGGGTTAAGGAGATAAGAGCGGGAGCGCAACCTGATAATACCTGTGTCCCTGTTTCCAAAATTTCCTACTATGTTTCCGGCATACTTTTTCCTTGTCCCATTGATCACAACTTTTGTATTCATTATTGCTTTCATCACAACACCTACAACAGATATTGATGGTGTTCACAAACCTATTTAGTTGGGTGATAAGTGGATTAGGGACTTTTATCACAACTCCATAACCCTAATACGTTTACTCTCCCCTGGGGCCAAGGGGGCCCAAGGGTGTACTTGTAGGGGCATTGAGACCAAATTTGGGGGGTCATAACATTAGGAAAAGTGGAATGACATAACCAAAAAAAATTTCGGGGGGGGGGGGTATCTTATGGTGTATTAAACGTGGCAAGAGGACACAAGGGCACCATGTATGTGTAGAAGTCAAAGGTGAAAGCATGGTTTATTAAGATCTATAATCCTAGCATTAGAGAATGAGAAGGGGGCTTAGATCTAATTTCATAGGGCCTAGGGGACCTAGAGGGAAGGAAACGAGGGAAATTGATAGGGGAACCCCAAATAGTGGTAATAAGGGGATTAGGAGTCAAATCATCACAAAACATAAGCCCTTAACTCATAACCACTAAATTCCCTATCCCCTTAACCCCCAATCCATATTCCCCACCGCACTGGCAAATCATAACCCATAAACCCTCGATTCATTAAATCTTATGACATTAACCTCCAACCTATAATCCATGAACCTCCTAAGCCATAAACCGTATCCTCTTATCCGTGACCCTTAACCCCCAACCCTTCATCCCCGAACACCTTAACTACTAACCCTTAACCACTAAAAAAAACAACACCCCAAACTGTGCCAAATCGACTCTAGGAGAATCCTTCATCTCTAACTAAGCATATTAGAAACATTAATTGATTATTAGAGAAATAGGTACTGGTTACCAAGATATGTGTTTGTGGTTAATGCCATTATTATCATGTATACCAAATGTATACATTTGGATAATTTGCAAAGCCTCTATTTGAATTACTCACAACATCTACACTTCATCATGTTGAGATGGAGCTTTTAGTGTTCTCTCACATAAGGAGTTGTAAATGAAAAGGAGCAAGTTCTATTACAGGAGTGGTTTAAAGAGTTTGAAAGAGAGTGTGGTTAAGGAGATAAGAGCAGAGCTGTTCCTGCTACTTCCAAAACCTTATTTCCAAAATTTCCTACTATGTTTCTGCATACTTTTTCCTTGTCCTATTGACCACAATCTCTTTGGTATTCATTATTATTTATCATACCTGCCAACAGATATTGATGTAGTTCATAAACCTATTTCAGTTTATGGATGTAAAGGATCAGGGGCTCCCTGTCACAACCCATAACTCCCAATGACACATTCCCTTAGCTGGCGGGGCCCAAGGGTGTACTTGTAGGGGCATTGATACCAAATTTGGGGGGTCATAACATTAGGAAAAGTGGAATGACATAACCAAAAAGTTTGTGGGGGGGAGGGGGGGGTGGGGGGAGGGTTATCTTATGGTGTATTGAATGGGGCAAGGGGACACAAGGGTAGAATGTATGTGTAGAAGTTAAAGCTGCAAGCATGGTTTATTAAGATCTATAATCCTAGAATTAGAGAATGCGAATGGGGCTTAAGACCTAATTTCATCGGGCCTAGGGGACCTAGAGGGAAGGAAACGAGATAAATTGATAGGGGAACTCCAAATAGTGGTGATAAGGGGATTAGGAGTCAAATTATCACAAAACATAAGCCCTTAACTCATAACCACTTAATTCCCTATCCCCTTAACCCCCAATCCATATTCCATTAACCCTTGCACTCATAAATCATAACCCATAACCCCTTGATTCATTAAATCTTATGACTTTAACCCCTAACCTATAATCCATGAACCTCCTAAGCCATAAATCCTTATCCTCTTAACCCCGTGACCCTTAACCCCTAACCTTCACCCCTAAAAACCTTAACTACTAACCCCTAACCAATACCAAAACAACACCCCAAACCAAATGAATTGACCTCCTAGGGAGAATCATTTACATCTCTAACTAAGCATATTAGAAACATTAATTGATTCTTACAATCAGTAATCGGTTACAAGGATATGCGTTTATGGGTACGCTAATATTATCATGTATAACAAATGTAGAAAATCGGATAATTTATGTGTTCCCTCGATTTGAATTACTCACAATATCTACACTTCATCATGTTGAGATAGAAACTATTTATTCCTTCTATCCCTCAGGTTGCCTATTCAAGGACAAATTTTTTGATCTTACCTAAAACTTCAATTATTGTATTGTCTCTCTTACTTTTTCCATCATGTATTTGTTGGCTTTGCTCAAGATGCATCTCTTATTTTGAAAGGTTCTTTCTATTGACTTCATATCTATTCCTGCTTTCGGAGGATACTTCTGGTCGATCTATTGATGGTGAGAGATAGAGTGATGATCCCTCTATGCGTTGAAGACAAAGAGATTTGGTTGTGCGTCCAGATGCACTCTGATTACTAGGTGAAGGACTATGCGGAGACTGCAAAGTTGCGTTGCAGAATGGTGGATCTAGCACCTCTTGAGGAGAGCAACTCTAAATTCAAAAAAATCAAGGATGAAAGCGAGGGAGGATTTGGAAAGAGATCTGCAGGGCTGCGCAGAGGGACAACTTAGCAGAGAGAGCAAGAAGGAAGAAAAAACAAAGCGAAACTCAAGTTGATGGAGAAGAAGGGACAATTAGTGATTGAATGAAGCACAATTGGGCTCTTAGTAGAAGCTCGAGATAGAGCGCACTTGCTGTAACATGAGTGGGAGAGAGGATGGAGAGTTGAGAGCGTAAAGGGAGGGGCAGATAAGGTGGAGAGAAAGGAGCTTTCGAGCTTTCCAGGGAGAGTAGTCTTGACAATGGTCAAGAATGACATGAAGAGGGAGATGGATCAAGCCCGATATGGAGGAGCTTAATGCCCTGGTATGCTTAAAAGCACAAAATTAGAGTGGACAGAGTAGATGGGAAGGAATCTTTGGGCACAATTGAGATCAGGGATTTCAGGTGAATTGAGGAGGGTGACACTTTGGATATTATATAAAGACAGGGAACTCGTCGATTGGAGAGTCACAGGAAAGAGGAGAGCTAAGAATAGAATCCAAGAATGATCGATTTAGATATTGTTGGTACAAGAAAATATTCGGTTTCTAGGCTTGTTAAGGGTATCGTTGATTTAATTGAGAGATATTCCTTCCTGCATGCTTGATTTCTGGTAGATTTTCTTAATCCTCGCACATCCTGCATGTGTCCTTTGGCTCGCTCCTATCTACGTATTTTCCGACTGCGTTTCTAATGGTTTTGATAGATTCATCTCCCCAGCAATGCAAGGTAATATGTGGTAGTCGAACCCAGACCGGGACAACATTCGGGACATCGAGTTCGGGATCAAAGTCTGGAGTCCATCTATTCAGATAGAGACCTCTTGTATCCATAAAACTGCTTCTTAAGATGAGGTCTCTATCCTCCTTTGTTTCGAACTGAAAGGTGAAGTATCCCCTTCCGCAGAATCTGATGGCTACTTTCCCTTGTGTCACTTGAAACCAATTTCTCTCTACCCACTTCTGTACTGTTTTTGGTGAGGACCATAGCCCTAAGAACTTCCCAATGAGTCCTTTTTCTAATAATGAGAGGTTTTCTCTGTGTGGGAGTGTTGGAGTCAGTGGTTTCTGGTATTCCATCGAGTTTTTTCACAAATTTTGTCACAATTGGCCGTGATCGCGAAGGTCCCATTGAGGAAACCAGAGAGGAAAAAGCGATTGCAAATTCGTCATGAGGAGGTTGCGCATAATTTTGAGGAGCAGTAGGGGGTGGTTCCCCACCAAGATCGAAATTTGGGGGGGCATGGTGGTGGAGGGTCGAGTCAGAATTTCAAACACCAGCCTAGGTCAAGCAACATGTGCGAGCTCCCGTGTAAAAAATATATTCCCTAATATAGTTTTTATTGATGCTATAAAAACTTTAGGTTTTGCAATGCAAAGATGACACCTTTCCAAGAGGCCTTACACCATTAGAAGAGCTGTTTGATTTTAATGATGTAGCTAAAAAATCCAAGATAGAATCCACTGAAACAAATGTAGAAGAATGTAACATTGGAGGGATGAAAGAGCACAAAATAGTCAAGTTGTCCAAAACTCTCCCTCCTCACACAAAGCAGAAATACATTGAGATTTTTAAAGAATTTAAGATGTGTTCGCTTGGGGGTATGAAGACTTGAAATCCTATGACACTAAAATCATTGAACCAAAATTCCTCTCAAGGAAAATCAGAAACCATTCAAACAAAAATTTAGAAGGATTAACCCCGTCTTGTTACCTTCAGTTGAGAAAGAAATAAAAAAGATGTACGACGCCGAGATCATAGTCCCTATCAGATACTCAGAATGGGTGTCCAACCTTGTGTCAGTTAGGAAGAAGACCAGGAAAATTAGGCTTTGCATTGAATTCAGAAATTTGAACAAGACCTCCTTCAAGGACAATTAACCCATGCCTAAAATGGATCACATACTCCAAAAAGTAGTTGGCTCACAAAGAATCTCATTACTAGATGGCTTCTCAGGTTATAACCAAGCTCTGGTCTTTCCAAGTGATCAACTCAAAAGTACTTTCACTACACCTTGGGGTACATTCATGTATGTTAAAATTCCATTCGGTTTAATGAATGTAGGGGCCACTTTCCAAAGGGAAATGGACATATATTTTTCGAAAGACATAGGTTACTTCATAGTCGTATACCTTGATGACATCACTATCTACTCTAAGACTGATGAAGAACACCCAGTCCACTTGAGAAATTTTTTTTAAAAGTGTAGAAAGTATGGCCTATCTCTGAATCCTAAGAAAACTCTGTTTAGCCTTCAGGAAGGAAAAATCTTAGGCCACATCATCTCTGAAGAAGGAATCAAAATAGATCCCAAAGGGATAGAAGGCATCTTACAAATCAGCCATCCCAGAAACATTAAAGAGCTGCAATATTTCATTGGAAAGATTAACTTCCTAAGAATATTCATCCCCAAACTTGTTGAACTCATAAGGAATATCACAAACATGTTGAAAAAGGAAGTAGGAGTGAAGTGGAATATGGAAGCAAAACAATCTTTTGAGCTGGTAAAACAAGCACTCACACAAACACCAGTCTTAATCAGTCCTGACTTCACCAGGGATTTTTTCATCTTCTCTTTTGCATCTTAACATACCGTGGCAGCGGTATTATTGCAAAAGAACATCATGGGGCTAGAATAGCCCATATATTTATTCAGCAAGGCCTTGAGGGATGCTCCTATCAAGTATAACATCATGGAAAAGTAAGCCTTTGCCTTAATCAAAGCTTTGAAAGATTTTAGAGTTTATATTTTGCATTCACATGTCATAGCTTTTGTCCCACACATAGTTGTCAAAGACATACTTAATCAAGAACCTAATGGTAAAAGGGGTAAGTGGATTGCTACTATCTTAGAATATGATTTAGAAATCAAACCCACCAAATTGATTAAAGGACAAGGACTTGCAAAACTTATGGTTGAATCAAATTTCCAAGCTTTATACATGAATATGCTTGTTGTGTTAGAGGAGACAGTAGAATTTACAGCTCCATACATTGAATAAATGTTTTTAAATTCATCTTGGTATGTTGATTTCATTTGCAAGCTTCTTTATCTCAATTCTCCTCCTTCTCTGTCAAAGACTAAAGCTAGATTCTTTAAAAAAAAGCTTTAAATTTTTACATTTTAGATGGAGTGTTGTACTGGAAGAGTTTTGTTGGTTTGCTACTTAAATTTTTGCTTGAAGATGATGCAGAAAAAATCATGCATGAATAACATGAGGGAGAATGTGGAGGTCACCTCTATTGGAAGACTACAGCCAACAAGATCCTTAGAGTTGGTTACTATTGGCCTACCCTTTTTCCTGATACTCACAAAATAGTCATGACTTGCCATAAGTGCCAAATCTTTGATGGCAAAAGAAAACTTCTACCTTTGCCCTTGCATCCCATCAGTGTTGAAGCTCCTTTCCAACAGTGGGGGTTGGACTTCATAGGAGAGATCCATCCTACCTCATCTTCCCAACATAAGTGGATCCTCACTGCCACCGATTACTTCACCAAATGGATAGAGGCCATCCCTTCTAGGAATGCCACTAATTTTGTTATTAACAAATTCCTTGAAACCAACATCTTGTCCAGGTTTGGTTTCCCTAGAAATATCATCACCGAAAATGTTGTTGCCTTTACATCTAAAAAAATGGTGGACTTTTGTTACAAATATCACATCATACTAGGCCACTCCATTGCTTATTACCCACAAGGCAATGGACTAGCTGAGTCCTCTAACAAGAGCTTGGTGAACATCATCAAAAATCTCCTAGAACAAAATCAAAGGGCATGGCATGGAAAACTAGTGCATGCACTATGGGCTGATAGACTAACCACCAAGAAATCAATTGGTATGTCTCCCTATCAACTAGTATATGGTATGGATGCAGTTTTCCCAACCTCTTTGGGAGTTCCAGTCATGAAGCTCCTCCAAGAGTTGCAATCAGAATAAAATGACATGCAAAGAAGACTGAACCAAACCATTCATTTGCAATAGTCAAGGGAGGAAGTTTACAAAAGAACACAAGCAATACAATACAACATCAAGATAAATTTTGATAGGAGAACCAAGGAAAATGATTTCCAAATTGGAGACATAGTTCTGAAATGGGATTCAAGAAGGTAAGACAAGGGCAAACATGGCAAGTTTGAAAATTTAAGGAAAGGCCCTTACATCATTCATTCATTTAGGGGTAACAATGCTTTCTTTCTGCAAGAGCTTACTGGAGCTGAAATGTTTAGAGGTCATGTCAATGGAAGGATGCTCAAACACTACTTTTTTCAAGATTCATGAACTTTGCATATAGCACTCATTGTACATAAAATAAATTGATTAAGAAATAGAAAGGACGAAACCCCTAAAAAATAAAAAAGGAAAAGAGGGCAGGTTTTAGAAAGAAAGGTACAGCCCCATACCCAAAAATGGTGATGTTGAAAGTGTGAAAGTCTAAATGCCACTACTTGTTGTTAAAAGAGAGGTCTTGTTTAGTCATCTAGCCTAATCATGGTTGAACATGTTTTCAATTTATTTGTTGATAGGTTAGTCAAAGGAAGAAATTGTCAAAACATCTAATCTTGATTTATCAATAGGTCTAGCTTAGGAATATAAGATGTTGGTTCCACATGCTCAAATATGAACCAAAGAGAAAAATAGGGATGCTTAAAAGAAGACATATATTTCCCTTATGTTTCCTAAGTTTTCTTTGTACAAAAATAACACTTGTGCGCAGCCTGTTATTATGCCACAACTCATGGTAAGTCATTGCCTAATCCTTATTTGCCATGCTTTCAATTTCATGTTAGTAGGATAGAGAATTAAGTTTTTCAAAAAGCTTAATCTTGACAAATGAGTAGACTAAGTAGGAAATAAAAAGAGTTCATTAGCCTAATCTTAACTCTTAGAAGAGATAAGGGTACATTAGATAGTTTGATTTTTTGTTTTTAAAAAAGAAAAATGTCAAGGGTTTGCTAGTTCAAAAGCACCCAAGGAAGAAAAAAAATGTTAGGAAAGTAGGTTGGGTAGGTAGAGATGATGTTGATGTTAATCATGTTTTTTCAGATTAATAAGATCACAGCTTAAATCAAGCATCAACAAATGAAAAGAGGTAAAAATATACCCAATGGATGAGGCATTGGTCAACATAAAGCCAGAGATCTGAAGTTCTGGACACCTCCTGAAAAGGAGCTTCCCTCCCCAAGTGGAGCCACTATTAGTCATCAGTAATTTTTTGCTTCTCATGGATGACTAAAAATACTTATCCTAGATTTCTAGAAACAAATTTCATGAACATTGTGAGTTCTAGAAATCTCACTGCCTTCATTATCCTTAGGATAAATTTTCACTAGTTTATCATCCTTTCATGTCAAGATCAGTCTGCTACTCCCAAAAGACCCATCATGAGCTCATGCTATTCATTTTCACCATGTTTGGTCACCTTTGGATTCAAGCCCACTATTCTTGTGTTGCCCAACCCCTCCACTGCTACCCAAGGTCACCAACCAATCAACTCTCTTATGTCTCCCAAATGCCTCAAGCATTGATGATCTCAAAACTATCTCTGTAGGCTCTTTAGATAAATCAAGTACATTGGATTTTTTTTTTTTGAATCTTCAATACAGTATTTTATCATAAACTCTGTCTCACACTTGATAGAGCCCAAGTTCTAGGTTTCAGTCCAAAATCCAAATCCCAGAGGGCCTCCACTACAACACCTAGGGTTTTATGAGTCTTAGGGTGGATTTGGTACCCTTCAAGTCTTTATTTTTACCTACAAGGAGACTGATTTCAGAGAAGGAAAGGGACAAGCAACTTTGTCTTAAAATGATGAAGAGATCCTTCAAGGAAGGCCTTTGGTCTAAAGCATGAATCTAGTAAAGGGATAGCTTCCCTTTCCTCACTTTCTTGCCAAGAAGACTAAAAGGGCCATCATATCAGCTATGAGGTAAGGTAAAAGAGGAAAAAATCATCACAGGAAGATCATCAGTGAAAAAGAGACAGCAACAAGCATATGTTTTAGAAATATCAGGGTTAGCAAATGTTTTTTTCCAAACAAGGAATCAATGCTAAGGGTTGCAAGGGCAGAGGTCACCTGACTCCATCAAAGCAAAAATTGAAGAATTTTCAGAAATGATAAATGAGTTTTGATAGGTTTCTAAGAACTTAGAAAATAACATTGTTTATATTTTTCTAAGCAGCCCTAAAAACCCAGGAATTTGGAAAAATGACAAAATGACTAAGAAATGATGATGAAACCTCCTTCATCACAGCAGATGGCTACCAGAGAGTTTCAAGTTACCTCTCTAGGGTTTGTCAAAAAACAGCACTATTTCACCTGCACTAAAAGGAGAAATGGCAAAGAGTATCAGTTTAAAGGGGCTAATCTCACCAAAGGGTAAAAGCAGAGGCTTTAAAAGAAGATCAAAAAGTTGGACATAAATTGTTGTCAAAATGGCCTAAGAAGAAATTATACCCCTGGTTTACATCTCAGCAGTAAACTCCCAACAAAGGCCTCCTTGTCAAAATATTATTCTACAAAATATGACAGAGACATAAGTAATATTTTACAAAAAATGTCAAAGGCATTTTTTCACATCAAAATATCAGTCAAAGGCACATTAAAGAAAGTAGGGAGACACTAACTTTGTAAAAGTGGGTTTTTATTTTTAATTTACTTTTCAAAAGGACTATAAAGGGTCTCGTAAGCCTTTCCCCCGCATCATTTTCTATTTCCATAGTGAAGAAAGCCGTTGGAGGAGTTTTCAGAGTTTTCGTGCAAATTTGGGAGATTTTCACCGACGCTACGCACAGGCTAAGAAAATTCCAAAGGCGCCTGAAAACTGCCCATCTCTGCCTGGCGCTGCACTCTGACAACCCGACTGGCCCAGCGCTACGCACAGATGAATTCTCTCAAAAATTTATCTAAAGAGGTCAAGAACTCAAATTTTCACCTCCAAACCTCCTGCAATCAAAGCATAAGGTTGGTGAAATCTTCTTTCCTCCTCCCAAACTTTCCTTTTTCTAAAGCAAGGAAGACATCTACAAGAAAAATTGGACCAAACCCTAGGTTACAAAAAAATCAGTTTTTGAGTCTTTTTGGATTAGGGTTTGCAAAGAAAATTTGTTATAGGTGCAAAAAGAGAACTGGGTAACTATAGAGCAACCCCCAAACACTAAGTGCAATCCTTAAAAATTCACCTTAGCCCTCATTTGCAAGAGTTTTCCCTACACCACTAAAATCACCTATTTTCCCAAAAGCCCTCAAATAAAGTCCAAAGGTCCTGTTGTTGTTTTTTTTGGACCAGTCACCATGTCAGAGGGAGAAAATCACACCAGCAGTGATGAGAGCCAAAGGCCCACCAAGCCTAAACACCATGGAGGAAAGGAAAATAGGTTTGAGCCCCTAGACACCATTAAAATTACTTCCTTTCCTATGATCCTTTCATGCTTTCAAGATGTTGGGTGCTATAAATTTTTTGAAAAGGTTAGGAAAGTCAGCAACCATTCAGACTTGACAAGATTGTTTGTCTTTAGTTTACAGAATCACCAAGTTAACCTAGCAAGGGTGCAATTTGAGCTCTCATCTGAAATTATTTCCAAAGAAATAGGTATACCAGACATTGGTGAAATATGGTTCAAACAAAAGAAATTGGGGTTGAGTTATTATGAGCCCTACATGAAACCCAGCTATCAACAAAATTGTAAGGTTGTTTTCCCTTTCTCCCACTTGCTAGAAAGGTATCCTGCACTGATGAGGCAGATTATCAGGTTTTTCACATGTGAGGGGAGATACTCCAGGATCTACTCATATCATATAGGGTTACTGATGCACTTCACCAAGGTCAAAATGATGAACCTACCTTACTACCTTTTCCGAAGCATTGATAAAATTGCCTCAGTTGTCAAGAAGAAAAGCTATGACCACCAAATGACGAGCCTTTTTCACCACTTCTTGATCAAAATAATTGTCTTATATCAGCTAGAGCAATAAGGAATATCTTGGGAAACCTTCATCTCACATGATGTGTTTACAAACCCCCAAGCCTTCATTCAGCATAATTTACCTTCCACTTCACAACCATCTACCTCCACTCCTCCATCATCTCTCCATGTGCCTTCTCCACAAAGAATTTCACCTCCTGTTTCTTCTCCTAATATACCAAGTGAAGAGGCTGACAGTAGCCCTAGTGAAGAACAAATATATGGCAGCAGTCAGGAAGAAACTGAGAAAGATAATGATGGCCAAGAAGAAAGCAGTGAAGAAGAAGATGATGAGAATAAAGAAAACAGTGAAGAAGAGGGAAGTAGCCATGAAGAAATCAGTGATGGAAAAGATGAAATTAGTGAAGGCAACCACAAAGATGAGTATGCTGATGAAGAGGAAAACAGAGCTGAAAATAGTGAACCAAGTGAGGAAGAAGAGCAGCAAGATGAGGAAGAAGAACAACAAGATGAGGATGATAGTCAGCAAAGTGCACAAGACAGTCAAGGAAAGAGTCATGACAGTCATGACATTTGTCATGACTGTCTTGACACTAATCAGCCTATAAATGACAAAGAAAATCAAAATGAGGCAAGTGCAGAAGATGTTGATCAATTTAAGGATCAAAGTGGTGACAAAACCACATTCAAAACTGCCATTGTTTCCCCTCTCACATACACATACCATAGAGGGAGGAGAGATGTGTTTGTTGCCTCTAAAAGGAAAAACGCCATCTCCTGTCAAGCTTCCAAAACATTGAACAAGGGCAAGGAAAATATGGAAAAAATTGAGCAGAAGGTACAAGTAAGAAGGAGCAAAAGGATCAATAATACTTCTCAAGGGCCTCTTTTCATTGATCTAGACAATGAAAATGAAGACCAAGAGATGAGTACTAAGTTCCTCCTCTTAGAAAAAGATGCACAGCTTCAAGAATGGGAAAAGGATTTGGAAAGGGCACAAAGGGTCATATACTATTATAAATAAGAGCATAAACATTTCAAACAGGTGAAGAGGGGCCTTGCCCTATAGAATAAAATGGTCAAACATTATGCAAGGAAAAGCATGCTTGTTAATGCCAAACTAAAGCAGGCCCTCATAGAGCTGGAAGACCTAAAAAGAACCAAAGTACATGACAGCCTTGGGATCTTTTCCGATGCTTCTCAGCAGGTATATAAATTATCTAAAACCCCTTGAGGGGTCTCTCCACCAAATTTAAGGCAAATCGGAAATTTTTTTGTTTTTTTCCAAAAAATTTACCCCTAGGAGTGCAACACCCTAGGTACTACGCACAAAATTGGTGCATATTCAGCTCTCCAAGTTTACATTTTTGGGTTTTTCACATCACCAAAAGTCTAACCACGAAATTTTAGGTCAATTGGAGTAGTTTGGACCCCTCAAAAGGTCAAACAATACCTCAAATTTGACCTTTTTGCCTCCTTTTCAAACCAGGTGCTGTGCACATAGCAGTCTTGGGAGATTTGATTTTTGAGCAGGTAAATGGAATTCATTCAGCACAACTCAAGTATTTTTGGAAAGTGGAGTCATCAAGATTTCCAACGAGCCATCACGAGGCCAAAACCTATGCTGGGAAGGGATCCAAAACTCAGCTGCAAGAGACCTATTTTCTGCTGAAAAGGCACTATGCACAGAGACTGTCTTTTGCCAAAAGTCAACAAAAGACACTGATTAATGGAAAAATGGTTTTTTAATATTTTTTTTGGAAAAATCACTCTAGATTTGATTGAGGAGTTATATTTTGATATTTTTCATTTATTATCTTATCTACTATGTGTCTTGGGCCTTGCATGGTCATTAAGCACATTTATGACAGAATTAGGGTTTCTAGAAGCCTCTTATAGTTTCCACCTCCTCATTTGCTCCATAAATAGAGCATGAGGCTCTTATGTATTGAGTTGGATTTTTATGACTTATTCTCAAGTAATACATAGTCTCTTGGAGTTTTGAAAAGAATTTGATGTCTTGGAGCTCATGCATGCCCTGATTTGTTTGTTGATCGAGGAGGATTGTTTGCAAGATCCTTAAGCCTGGTTAATGGTAATGTGTTTCTCTTTTGTTCATGTTTTCTATTTTTTTTTCATTATGTTTCCATATTTCTCTATTGTAATAGGACAAATAATTTATACTAAGACGTGTTTTCTAATGGCACCTTAGGTCTGTTTGTTCTTCACTGCCTTAATGTTTTCTTCTGCTAGGATATGTTAGAGAATTCATCTTTTGCTCTCTAAGGATTTTCTGAGCTTGTCTATTTCTTGAATGGTTTAGATCAGTTGGTATCAGTCATGATTTATGGCTATCGTTGCATATTTGTTGCCACTAAAAACTCTTTTCTTGAAGTCATCTCTTTAAAGCACCATTACCTAGGTTTGTCAAAGAAGTTTGTTTCACTCATGCTCTTTGCATTTGCTTAGCTAATTGTTTCAAAGAACCTTCATAGCTATAATCTTAGATGTTCAGAGTTTCTCTCCCTCTATGATTGTATTTATTTGTGAATCTTTAATGTTTTCTGTTCTTGATAATGAAATCCATGAAAGTTAAATATGTTTCTTGCCTTTCTATATTTCATTTAAATGTTTGTTTTGGATAATTATCTGCTTTAAGTCTGAATCAAAGAGTTTAGGGTTTCCTCTGCTTTTGATTTCTTCTCTATGCTTATGATTCTTCTAACTCCCTTAGTTTAATTATATGATAGATAATTCTTTATTTCTCTTTGTCAAACTTTGTTTCTCAAAATTAATGTCCATCTCATGATCCTTCAAACCTCAAAGATCCACCAACCAAGCTAGATTTTCCCTACAATACTCCCTGCTCCATTTATAAACCTATCATGACCTTGTTAGACTCCATTGCCCAATGACTTGAATCTTTCCTTGTTTCTATCTAGTCTATCTAAGCATCGTACCCAACAAAAAAAATCAACAAACCCAATATTTCATAACTAGCCTAAAATCAACCCTAATCAGCAAACAAGTTCACATCTTTGCACCTAATAGAGAGATCCCTCTCTGAATCCAAGAAGGCTAGGTCCTTGGATTCCAAAGCTTGGTTTGATGTTACCCTTGTCCATTTGTATCTCAATCAATCTAGAAAATTACGAGGAGCTAACAGTTCACAACTCTGTTTGTGAACAATTCTTAATCTTCTCATTTCTGCTCCTCAATTACTTAAGGACTTCAACCCACTATGGTCTTCATGTGCTGCACCGATGAAGGCCAACATAGGGGATGAAGAGTTACCACCTATTACTGCAAGATGTCTATATCCCAAAATGAAGATGGGCTAGGAGGACTTCCCATCATCTGTTGTAGAACTCCTTCTCCACACACGAGTCTAGGGCTACACAAAACTTATCCTGGTTGATCATACCTTTGACCTCTAGCAACCATCGAGGTCCATGAAGATGATGCACACCGGGCCCCAACATGGGTACTATCACATGGTCCTCCAACAGGCCATAAATGCACAATCCACGTTCACACTTGGCCCACTCTCACGCTACCCTCCAACAGACCACGAGTAACCAATACTTGTTGTAGCATCTACCTCTGGCTAGGGCATCCTCACACGTAGGAAACCCTCCTCTTGGCTACCAAGAGACTTCTCTAACAATCCTATCCTAGGACACCCATTAATTAATTGTGAGATCTACTCCTAGTTGGGGTTTATTAACACCCAAGAGAACCCCAACACATGGCTCCCACAGGTTGCATATGAATTTGATCCAATCACCAATCATTACACTGGTTAGGGATTCTAACCAAAACGTACTAAAATGATCCAACTGTCCAAACTAGGACCAACAATTTAACACAAAAACATACCTTCTCATGTGTTGGTACCTTTTTCTATTCTGCAATCTGGTTAGGGCTTAACCACAGTCCATGTCAGCCCTCTCAACACTTGCCAACAATCCCTTCTATCAATGTGGCTTGCCTTCACCCTAGAGTTTCTCCTATACGCTGATTGTCCTTTAGTTATGTTGTAGGAATTAGGCCTTACGACCCCTCCAACAAACCTAATACAGACATGTGTTTTCCCTGTAATAACTACAGTGCCTGAGACTCTCTTAAACAAAAAATATGCCACCCCTTTTGGTACCAAAACAACCCTCTTACCAACATATTTACGCAGCTACTCCTCGACCTTGTTATATCTCCTAATCTAACCTCAAAACAGTCATTTCAGGCTTCATCCTTCTCTTCTTCAAGTTGTGGCTTACATCAGAAGGTGTCTTACTCCTAAATTTTTTCGCTTGGATGTTATCTTAGCCTCCAACCTCACCTTCTATTTATATGCAATATAAGGGCTTCATTTGGGCATCCACGTGGGCTTGAAAAGTTGTCACATGTCTTATTAACATCAATCCAACCTAGACTCTTCTTGTGAAAACCAATCCATATAATTCAAAACTTCACAACTCCCTCTGAGCCTACACGATCTCCACTGGCTCAGTCTTGCAAGCACTCATCCTTCTAGATAAAATACCACTCGTGAAAATCCCTCCAATATTGGATGTGCAACATCATGATCCAATGAAGACTCTAGCCTGCCAATATCTAGTCCATCATATGAATCCATCTCGTCCATGCCAAAGAAACCCTCGAGCTGTCCTAACCATCCATGACAAATCAACGAAAGTCCATAATCAAAAATTTACCCTACAAAAAACTTTTGTTCACTAGGCTCTCCACCAATCCACCAGAACTCCCAACCAATCTCGCCTCCAAGCCAGTCAAGACCAAACCTCGATGTCTTTAGCTGAACCTTTTGCTCCTTGATCTAGACACCCACAACTCCCTCTGAGTACGGATTCAGGAACACTGCACACTACAAAGCTTGTCGAAACCTTCAATTGGCCAGATAATGCACTCATGGGTTATGCAACAAATGCCATCATAAAGATCTATGCTTTTGAAATCTCAACCATCAATGAATTATCAACATCACGATCACCAAATATGCAGCAAGTCTACAAATTATGGTTTCAGAATAAATTCATGAAACCTTTTTCGATACAAATAGTGCTTGCATATTCTCTATCCTTGGCAAAACCAAGCTTATGGTTCATGGACAGTGGATCGTTCTTCAGTTTTAAGAATGTTTGATAATATTTCTAGCATCATCAAAATGGAAGTGTATTGTAGTCTTTATGATGGGACACTTTCTCCTATTGTAGAGGGTATTGAGGCATGTCGCAACTCCTTGGGCTTAAAGAATATTTTCTTAAAGTGCTTTGGTGTTGTCAATATTTCTACAGTGCTCATTGATGATGGAATTCACTTTGATCAAATAGAGGTTTGTTCAGATATTTTAGTCGACATTGAAATCACAAGCCAAGAGCATTACTGATTTTAATGGTGTAGCTTCTTAACGCAATGGTCTTAGTATAACTCTATTGGTGAAAAGTCAAGAGGCTGCGCTGCTTCTAAACACAACGTTTATAGATGGAGACCAATGGCTAAGCTTAAGTGAATATTGTGAAATTATTGTTTACAATTCAAGGTCCAAATAGTTATCCCACTATTGCTACTAGGGTCTCATCGATTTCAAAACTGCAAATCAATTTTATTAACTTAAGCGAAGATAGATATTTTATGAGGTTTTTTTTCATTTACGTCGCTGCCTAGCCTGCTCATCAATGAAGAATATGAGGATTTAAAAATAAATATGGAAGTTGTGAATGCATATTCATAAAACCCCGAACGATGGTTGTCCCCATCCCAGAGCCAATGCTTAAACGTTTGTTAGAAATTCAGCTAGCTATATATGGATCATGGCTACTGGTTGTGGCACCCATAGCACACATCATTTTCAACCATACATCATCTATTGGGGATAAGCCAAGCTTAATGGCATTCTAAGAGGCGCAAAAGGAGAATTCACAGCAGGTGGTTTTTTAAATTACAATAAGAGGCAGGAAAATATTCTCAGATCTTATTGCAGATATGCAGCACGGCGAGAGATTCTATAACGGGTTTTACTTTTTTTCAAGGCTTTTCTATTTTAATTAATTCAATTTCTCTGGCTTGGGTATTGCAGCTGATCACCATTGGTGTTGAACGTTTTAGATGCCCTGGAGTCTTGGTCCAGCCTTCTCTAATTGCAATGTAAGTTGTATATATCCATGAGACAACGTACAACGCCATCATGAAGGGTGATGTAGATGTCGGAAAGGATCCATAAGGAACCAGTGTGCCTATGCATTAAATCACGTTGCTTTTGTGGGTGATATAGCTCATATTCTAACTGGTCGATCGAGTTTCATTTCCCCTCATAAAAACTACCATTGTTGAAGAATGACAACAACGTTACTAATATGGAAGCCCATTAAATACACAAAGTGGTTCAAGTATTGTGATGTCAAAATAAGGGATATTTGTTGATAACCAAGTGTTGGATATACTCAGGGGTTCGAACATAACTTAATTTTCACTACAATTAAGGGATCTCGTGGGATTTTTCTTCTACAGCTAAAATATTGTGCCCATTCAATGTGGAGTCCAGCAACATCATCATTCCTTATTTCGGCATTCTATTGTCAACTTGATTTTATTCTTGGCAAATTACTAGAACCAGAAATCTCCAACCCTATATTCATATTGACTAATTAGAATCCCAGATTGTAATTCTATGGTTATATAAGACATGAGGAATAGATTATCGGGGGAGAGGAATTAGTTAATCCGTCATTTAGAGAGCAGAATTCTCATATGCAAAATCGATACTCTCAGATGTAAACTCGACTTTCTCAGATGTAGACAGGGCGCAGATGAAGATAGTTTGTCAATTAGATAGAGGGAAGTTGAGATCGATAGGAATAAAACAGGAATGAGAATGTAATTGGTAGCAGAGGTCGAATTTCAAAAATGCAGATCTGGCATTGAATTTTCCAGAATTGTAATGGGGCAGCAACAGCTGGTGTAACTTTTAATTTACATTTAAACTAATGTTTGATTGAATTTAATAAATTCTAGTTCCGACAATTGTTTTTTATGTAAGTACTATAATTTTATTTATTTCTCAGCGTTGAGTTAGTTTAGGACTTTCTCCAGGGAGTGGCAAGGATCCACTGCAACCTGGAGTTGAGTCCCTTGTTCTTTATAGCTTTAGGAATTAAGCTTGTTGTGAATTGTTTTCTGAATAGAATTGTAGATTTCTCAATTCTGTAATTAAAATCAACATTTGGTTTTCTTGAATTCAATGAGTTTATTGTTGGAGTCGAGTCCCTCTTTCTTCATAGATTTAGGAATTGTGCTTTGGTGTAATTTGTATAGTTATATTTTTGTTTTGAAATTGTTTTTTTTAATATCTTAGATTTTCTAATTCTGCACTTAGATCATTATCTTGTTTTCCAATTTCTGAGTTTGATTCAGTAGTGAGAATAGATTGTAATGCTTCAATTTTGAATAAGTAACACTGCCATTTAGAATGTTAATTCAAGGTTTGATTTGTTCATGCATAGTGGGACTTCGCTTAATAATTAAATTTCATTTTAAATTAGAATTATTCTTGTTTTCGTAGTGTAATCATTTATTTTTAAACGCAAGTTTGAGTGTGGATTTAATTTTGCAGGTAGCAGTGAGTTAGTTTTCATCATTGATTTACATGATTTTGATTTAGTTTTCGTTATGAGTTGCATGCTTTCGAAGAGTAAGCTTGTTTATTGAATAATTCATTTCATTTAGATTAAAATCTTTAAATAGAAGGTTTATCATAGATTATTTGTAATGTGATTTTTAATAGGATATTTTAAGTGTTATTTTATATGAAGCAAAGTAGTTTTCTTTTAGAAATAGTTAGGATTGTCTTTTGTTAATTTGGAATCTTGAATTTATTATGAAGAGTAGTTCTAGTTAGTTTAATGTGTGAAGTTGTCATTTGAATAATGTGTGATATTTTTTCTTATTAGTTTCAAGTGTTTGTTTCAAGTTAGTGAGAGGAGTTAATAGATTAAGGTTTTCAAGATATCATAGGGGATTTAAAAATTAGAATTTGAATGTGATAATGTTACATGATTGAGGATTTCCTTGTATTTCCTTATAGTTTAATTGCAGTATGGAGTTGCAGTGAATGCTAGATATAGTTTTAAAAGTACCTTGATAGAATTGGTTAAGTAGGTCTCCTTTTCAAGATTGTTTATTTGCCAGCAAAGGTGTGTTTCATTCCAGTACCTAATTTATCATTACAAAGGAATATTTATATTCTAACCATTAAGTTGAGCCAAGACGTAGTACAACTCACGTTTACGACTCCCGGATTGATAATTAATATTGAGAGGTCTAATCCGACAATTAAACCGACCAACATTTTGGCGTCATTGCCGGGGAGTTGTATTTTGGCTTAGGTAATTTTTTTCTTACAGAGTTTCAAGGGTGTTGCAAGATGTCAAAGGGCGGAGAGTGTACAGAAAGATGTGAGTGAAGGGCCACGCATCCACTTTTGTGGGGTTGCTCCAAAGTTTGGCCATCTTGCTTATCTCTTGAACTTTTATTTCCTTATCTCTCTTATGCGTAGAAGTAGAAGCAGGCTTTAGAATTTAATTTCCAAATTGATTTTCTTTTCATAGATTAAATAGTACTTTGATTCTATATTTTCCTTTCATGCAAGTGTGGTGAGCTTTATTTCATCCAATAGCTTTTAAAATTCATTTATCTTCAGAATCCAATCTTCAACATTATATCATTTTTGGAGTACTGTAAGAACCCTTGTGTACTAATCCATGTGATGACAAGATGTACCAATTATCTTGTTAAAGACAAGAAAATGGTATTTTGAGGAATCATTCAATGATGAGTTTTTATGCTACTACAGAGATAGACAAGTCATCCGATGAAGAATTCACAAGTGCAGAATTTAACACCTTGCTTGAACATAAATTCAATATTATTAAATCGTTGATTTCGAAATTGGATGATTTGCAGGAGCAAGAGAAGGATGAAGAACCACTTCTTATCCTTTGCACCAACTATCAAAAGAAACATTGCCTTGGAAAGTGTCCACTTAACAGTTTTGAAGTTTGAAAAATTTGCGAGGATGGTCATGCAACCGAACATTACCCATCACTGCCACGATTACAAAAGGTACTCAGGGAATCAAGTAAGGAATTGAATCAATTGCCAGGTATAACTCAAAACCCAACACCATTTGATACTTGGAATAATTATTATTTTCCTGACCAGGTTCCTCAACATTTTTATAATCCTGCAGCTCCATGGAAAATTTTTAATCCTCCTCCAATTGAATATCCTACTTTGTGGGAGTGGCCCTCTCCTTGGATTTCATCCCCGAGCCAGATATCTCCATGGCCTCAAGAATCATTTGGATCCTTATCTCTAGAGAAATATCCCATGCAAATTCAATCATATGAGCACCAACAACAACCACAATTTCTTTCCAATGCACCATTAAATTTTCCTCCTCCATGGTCCCAGCCGTATGTGCAACCATACCCTAACCCTAATCCATACCTTAACCCTAGTTCATACCCTAGTCCATACCCTATTTCATACCCTAATCCATACCCTAGAAGAAACCATAATCCACACCCTAAAACTAACCCTAACTCTAATTTAAAACCTAGACCTAACCCTAGTCCAAAGCCTAATCCCAATCCAAATCCAAACCTTAGTCCAAGCATTAACCAAAACCCTAGCCAAAACCACATCCTAAACCCTAATATAAACAATCAAGTTGCACAGCAGTTTCAAACACCTATTATTCCTGTTGATTCCCATGTTGAACACAATGCTACATCTTCCATGTTGGGAAAAGGAATGAATCTGGAAACTTCCCCCATTACCGTAGAACATTCACCCCGGGAAGGTGTAATTCAAATACTACCAAAGGAGAAATCTTTCATTGGAACTTGTTATGAAAATGTTGTTGAAACTCAAAACCCTAGAATCTCTCTTAGCCATTCTTGTAAATTTTAAAATCAAATATTTGAGCCTGAACTTGAGGGGTTTATCTTTTTTCTTTCACCTGGTCCCTTATGCCTCCAAGGGAGTGAATATCAAAATGTTGAAGATTTGCATCAGTCAGAAAATCATAAATATGTGGATTCAATTGAATCTTGGTTTCAAGCAGTCATCAAGCCATATTATTTCCTCAGCATTCAGAAACTATTGATACCATATGAATTAAAGCAATTGGTTTCTCATGCTTTTGTATGTCTTGAAGTCTATTCTTTAAAACTAAGTGTGAGTATAATCAGCATTTTTTTATGCACATGGCTTCATTGGAAGTACTCCTATACTTAAAAAGGGAGTCTTTCTCCTCTTAGAGTAAAGTAGGGTAGGAGAATAAATAAATAAAGTTGTTATAATGTTATTAGGGTTTTGAATTTTAAGTCATGGTTGTTAAAACTAATTTTGATCCACATCAATTGTTAACACACACATTTGTGACAAATCTTGTTGAGTAAAATTCACTCTAATACCTCATGATTTTGCAAAAGTAACCATGATTAATCAATCTAATAAGTTGTCGTCTCGAATATATATTTTCAGATTCCTTTAGAAGGTACTATTGGAAAACCCCTGTGGTGGACCACTCTTGTAAAGATCATCATGAGCTATTCAGGAGAACACTAGCATTCTCAACTCAAAGAATCTTTCAGTCATTGTCTGGGATATCTTTAACAAGTCTTTAGGGTAGAGGAATTAGCCAGCAACGATTAGTCATTAAAAACTTTTCACGCCATCCTGTACTCTTAAGGAGTAGATCTGTCTCCCCACTTATTAAGTAACCTTTAAGGTTAATCATAATCAGAGCTTACAAAGATTTAGGGAAGGATAGGAAGTCTCGTGATGAGCCGACCTACCACGATCATGAGACCTAGCATGCATGACATTATTGATCTTGGTCACCAAGCCAGAGTAATGGCTTTCAGCCAAAAAGCTGGAAGACAAGAGGTCTCATCACGAGTCGAAATGTTCATCCATGTTACTTCTTGTGAGTGGCACTGCCATCAGCTGGTTACCAAGCCAGGACAATGGCCTTCATCTAAAGAGGCAAATAAGCTAACTGTGAAGCTGTATCTAGTAAGTGGGATACTGACATTTCACTAGGTTAAAAGACATCCTGTCGAGGTTATGGACACCTGCGAGCAGCAGGGCCATGTCTATGGTATTAAAGTTAACTACATACTATGATTTTCTTGGTTATCCTTATCTTTCCCTAAGACTCATCATTTTTCTTAGGCAATGGTTTTAAGACAATTTGGACATGATTCTTTGAGTTCTAACTTTCAAAAATCAAGAATCTTTGAATGACATGGTACCCTTAGTGAAGGTAATCCTTTGTACTAGATTAAGAGGAAATTTATTTTTCAATCCGAATAACAACAGAATTTAGAGCGTTCAATAAAGAGGTTGTTGATTGGTATCATAACTCACTTTAATTCTCATGGTATTCAAAGTGATGAAATACTCAATGATGACTACTCACAAGGTGTTAATTTCTGACAATGCGTATTGATTTTAGTTTCCTCTACATGACCTAGGTACGAGATTGTTATGGTAGGTGCAGAAATCCTTTGTTATTATTTTTGAAACTGCACTTTTTCAACAAAATTTATTTTTATCGTAAGAATTTGGGAAAAAACAACACAAGGGACAAGGTAACAGGCATGTGCCATACTCTTCTTCTATAATGTCTACTTGTTATACCTTATCTTGTTACATTCCTGCAATTGATGATTTCATTAGAACTGTAACGTGGTTTTGGTTGGCATTACATGCGAATGAAGGCATTTCAATATCAGGTATCTTCATCATTACTTGCTAAAATCATTGCTGACATTTTCCCTGCCTTATTTCATCATCTTATAGTTTTTCCTTGCACGAGGATGTGCAAGAAGTTCAGCGTGGGGGGATGTTGAGCTGCATCTTTGTCCCAATTTTTATGGTTTTTTATCAGATAATTTTGTGATTGTACCTAGTATTTTGATCCATTTTATATTATTAAGTCGATGATTAGAGGCATTTAGAATTAAATTATAAATTCTTGTTATTGTTGAAGTTTGCAACAAGAAACAGTGAATGAGGCATCCTGAAACATCATTCCTGATCCTAGTTGGAAAGTGATCACCTAAACTAGGTGGGGCCCACACAGGTGATTTTTGTCGCAAAGTCTATTTTTAGACATGTCGATCATATTCTATGAGTTGCGAGATGCTATTTGTGGATGGTTGGTCAAGTTGGAAAAATATATGGACTTCTATTTTTAGACATATTGGGCGGAATCTATTTTTAGATTGCCAGTCTAAAAATAGATATGTCAAATATTATTAGCTCTTAATAATATTTGGACTCTAAACAATATCTTATTCTCTTGGAGCACTTTAGTTAAGTGCATAGATGTGGCACAGGAGCTGACAGAAGGAATTACGCTATTCCTGAGGGTTAAGTGGAGCTATTGCATGGATACTTCAGTTAGAACTCATGTGAGAGAGTTTTGTGGAGTTGATTGAGGAAGTTAATGGAGTTGTGTTCAGTTTAACTAATCTAAACATAGTTGAGCTAGTTGTATCTAGTCTAACTGATTGATACACTAGTGAGAGAGGTGTGAATTAATTATTAATTAATTCACTAATTATAAACTCATTAATCAACTAAAGAATACATCCGTTAACTTCAGTGCATGGACAGTTTCAGTGGAGACCAGTGGAGAGATAGGTGAAAGAGCAATGTGACTATCAGTTGTGACTATAAGTGATGCATGGTTTGCATCCAACACTCAGTAGAGATGCCTTTAAAGACTGCGTGAGCAAGGCTGGGGAAATTTGAACTCATAAAGAGCTATTCTTCAGCAGTGATTGCGTAGTAGAGGCAGGCTAAAGGCTAGTAAAGATCGATGCATGGGATTTGCAAGATCGGGCCTGCTTAGTTTGTAGCAATTGGAGATTGTACTGAGAGCTTGTGAGGAGCTTTGTATGATTGTTACATGATCTCTATGACATATATAATATACAAATAATTGGGGTTTTCAGCTTTAAGCTTTCCCATGAAATATTGTGTTCATATGTGTGATTGTTTATGGTTTTAATGTGTGCATGCAATTGATTTTATTTCCGCATGTAATGATCAATGGTAGAAGAGATTATGTATTGTGCATGAAGATAAAATAGTGTGTGATCAGGAGAATATCAGTGAATAATATATCAGTTATTCAAAGTTCTACAGTTATTAATTAAATTGAATAAGTGTTTTATATAATAATATCATTAATAATAGGTTTGCATGATGGCAGGAGAATTAGCTGAGCATCAACAGTACTGGAATGCCTCTTGAAATACATTTGAGTATGGTTTCATTCACAAAAGCAACACCATATTTGAGTACGGATTCAGGAACACTGCACACTACAAAGCTTGTCGAAACCTTCAATTAGCCAGATAATGCACTCATGGGTTATGCAACAAATTCCATCATAAAGATCTATGCTTTTGAAATCTCAGCCATCGATGAATTATCAACATCACGATCACCAAATCTGCAGCAAGTATACAAATTATAGTTTCATAATCAATTCATGAAACCTTTTTGATACAAATAGTGCTGGCATATTCTCTATCCTTGGAAAAATTGAGCTTATGGTTCATGGACAGTGGATCGTCCTTTAGTTTTAAGAATGTTTGATAATATTTCTAGCATTAGCAAAAGGGAAGTGTATTGTATTCTTTATGATGGGACACTTTCTCCTATTGTAGATGGTATTGAGGCATGCCGCAACTCCTTGGGCTTAAATTATATTTTCTTAAAGTGCTTTGGTGCTGTCAATATTTCTTCAGTGCTCATTGATGATGGAATTCACTTTGATCAAATAGAGGTTCGTTCAGCTATTTTAGTCGACATTGAAATCAAGATCCAAGAGCATTGTTTATTTTAATGTTGTAGCTATTTAACGCAATGGTCTTAGTATAACTCTATTGGTGAAAATTCAAGAGGTCGCGCCACTTCTAAACACCACATTTATAGCTGGAGACCAATGGCTAAGCTTAAGTGAATATTGCGGAATTATTGTTGACAATTCAAGCTCCAAATAGTAATCCCACTATTGCTACTGGGGTCTCATCGATTTCAAAACTGCAAAGAAATTTTATTAACTTAAGCGAAGATAGATATTTTATGAGGTTATTTTTCATTTATGTCGCTGCCTAGCCTGCTCATCAATGAAGAATCTGAGGATTTGAAAATAAATGTGGAAGTTGTAAATGCATATTCATAAAACCCCGAACGATGGTTGTCCCCATCCCGGAGCCAATGCTTAAACGTTTGTTACAACTTCAGCCAGCTATCTACGGATCATGGCTACCGTTTGTGGCACCCATAGCATGCATCGTTTTCAACCATACATCATCGATTGGGGATAAGCCAAGCTTAATGGCATTCTGAGAGGTGCAAAAGGAGAATTCGCAGTAGGTGGTTTTGTAAATTACAATAAGAGGCATGAAAATATTCTCAGATCTCAGTGCGGATATGCAGCATACCGAGAGATTCTATAACTGGCTTTACTTTTTTTCAAGGCTTCTCTATTTTAATTAATTCGATTTCTCTGGCTTGGTATTGAGCATAAGAATTGATGGGCAGTTGATCACCATTGGTGTTGAACGTTTTATATGCCCTAGAGTATTGTTCTAGCCTTCTCTAATTTGGATGGAAGCTGTAGATATCCATGAGACAACATACAACGCCATCATGAAGGGTGATGTAGCTGTCAGAAAGGATCCATATGGAAACAGTATGCCTGTGCATCAAATCGTGTTGCTCTTGTGGGTGATATAGCTCATCTTCTAACTGATCGATCGGTTTCATTTCCCCTCATAAAAACTACCATTGTTGAAGAACGACAACAGCGTTACTAATCTGGAAGCCCGTTAAATACACAAAGTGGTTCGAGTATTTTGATGTCAAAATAAGGGATATTAGTTGATGACCAAGTGTTGGATATACTCAGGGTTCGACCATAACTTAATTTTCGCCACAATTAAGGGATCTCGTGGGATTTTTCTTCTACGGCTAAAATATTGTGCCCATTCAATGTGGAGTCTGTTAGAGTCGGTCCTTATAGCCCTCCGTCATAGATCATTTCGCTTTTTGCATATCATTCTTAGGTGTCTCGCTTATTCCACTTCGTTGCATTTCGCTAGGAGCATGCCATTGACTGACGAGGGGGTCTGGTTGTCTTGTGTTTCCTCATGCTTGTACCTGCAGGGCTATTTAGAAATTCCTCAAAAATCATTGAAGTTCATCATCATTTCATTCATGGTCATTAATGATTGTTTTCATTAAAAAAAAAGTCTTTAGTCCTAGAGTCTAGGGTTTTCAAGTCCTTTGCATACATGTCATAAAGCCCGCAGGCCATGAGGTTGGTTTCGCAAGTTTTCTATTTCACATTTTTATTATCATAAGCATTTGAAGACATTTCTAGTCCAAAACTCTGTTTTGGAACTAGAAATTGTCTAATTTCATGTTTGTAATAACTGTATTTATTTCATCATAAGAAGCTTCAGTGCAAGCCTCTGATCTTTTCCAAAGTCAAGTGTCGCATCCCTGCAAAAGACAAACAAGTATTTTCAGTCCAAAACTCAGAAAAGCCAAAGGAAAAGCATTGTATTAAATGACCAAATGTCAAAATGCCAAACATTATGAAAGTGGGTTATCAAACAAATTTGAAATCAAATCTGATTTGGTGAGATATTTTCTTCATATATAAACATGGCAAACAAAATCATTTGCAAGAAATCCGCAAGGCAGAAGTCGAAATTGAGTTCTTGAAGGCCGAAGCTGTGTTTTCATAGCCGTGGACAGTGTTTGGAGTGCGTGCTACCCATACAGAGTGCGCGCTACCCACATGGTGCGCGCTACCCACTTAAACGCCACAGCCAGTGTTAATTAACACGGGCGCTACCCACTTGAGGCGCTCTACCCATTGGGCAGGGGCGCTACCCATAGAGCGACAGAGCCTAGAAATTTTTGTCTTGCGCCCAGTTTCGTATCAAATCGACTCCAACAACTTGCAAACAGGTTTTTATCATTGCTCAGTAGATTTTTAGCATGATTGTGGTGTTATTGATGTTGGGAAACAGGCCATGCTTGGAGAGAAATGTATAAACCCTACATTCATATGCAAATTAATTCCTTAAGGGTTTTGAATATATATGGACAGTCTTGTGAAGGGTTTGAAAACTTTTGTGAATGGTAAATATGCTCATGCCCTAGCACGTTGTGTATATCATCCTCACGCCCTCATTTTATCATCTTATCACTGCTGTCATGCCCTCTCATGTTTTTGCACAGTCTTATGTTAACTAGTCTATAGCCTCCATCACCATAATCTTACCACTGCTGTCATCATCATTCTATTGCCACTGTCATGGCCATTTGTTTCACTATGGTCATTTTCATGTTGTCCTTTTTCTCCATTTCTTAAAACACAGTCCCAGACTTGTTTGCTCCTTTGACAAAATTTGGCCATCATTATAAAATTGTACCATACATTTGCATTTGGTATTCATTTGTCAAACTTACTTGTGATCAAAACAGTGATAGTTTTTATGCCATTAAAACAGAGCCATCCTAATTATGATTTTTTTTTCCTGTGATACTTGGGTACATGGGTGAAATTTATTGGGTTTTGAACATACATTAAAACTTTTCCTTCACTGCACCTATATCAGCATCCATATTGCAAATATCTTGTTTTCAAAGCCATGTCAGAGACAGATTCAGTTTATGAGCAGGAGTCTGACAGTGATTCCACAGCAGAGGGTAATGTGCCACGGAGGCCTCACAGAGGTGGCAAAGGTGGTAAACATCTTAGGGAGGAGCCTACTTCTTTGGCTCAATTGCAGGCATGTCCGCTTGCAATGGATTGTTTTCGGGTTCAGTCATGTTTTCGATTCTGTGAAATGATTTCACAAACCCAGCTTCATCGTGAACTAGCTCGTCTGTTTGTTTTACATTTACATGATGGCCGTGTAAATCTCACTGGAGTAGATTTCATTCTGTCACCAATGACTATTGCTCAGGCCACTGGCATACCAAATTTAGGAGAGGAATGGAACAAACGTCAGCAGTTAGAGAAATTCCACTATGAGCCATACATCAAACCTGGGTATATGAGGCACTTGGGCAGAGTTTTTCCTTTCAAATTCCTGAGGGATGAGTTTGCACCACTGATGAAACTCATCATTCGGTATTTCAGTTGCGAGGGCAGATTCTCGCGTCTCTTTGTGTACCATGTTCGTTTGTTGATGCACTTCACGAGGGTACGTATGATGAACATTCCATATTTCATGTATCGCAACATAGAGAGGATGATGATTTTTGTACAGAAGAAGAGCCCAGCACAGCAGCATAGAAGTATATATCATTACGCTCTGATCAAGATCATAGTGTTACATCAATTGGCACAGCAGGGCATCACTTGGGAGGATTTCGTCTCCCGTGACTTTTTCACAGCGCCACAACCGCCTCCCGAGGTAGTTCATGATGTGGGAGAGCCTTCACACCAGCCTGGCATTCCTGAGATTGAGCATATCAGCGCTCCATTGTTTGTGACATATCAGCGAGGCCACAGGGCCTTATTAGCAGCTACACGGCGAGTATTATCTCCACCCGGGGTGGAAGGGGTCTCGCCTTCTTCATCAGCAGAGCGAGTATTATATCCACATGATGTGGAAGGGGTCTCGCCTTCTTCTTCAGCACAGGTACAGATCCAGGACAGGGGCAAGAAGCCCATGCATGATGAGGGCCCATCAGGAGGCCGGGACATGGATTTCACGATCATTGATGTTGATGCGAGCTCTCCTAGCTCGAAACTGAAGGAGATCATCCAGGAGCAGAGGGCCGAGAATGACATGCTGAAAGAGAAATTGCAGAGGGCTCAGTGGGTGATAAACTACCTAGAGCAGCGTAACAAACAACTGGAGGATGAGCACGAACTTTATGAGCTGCGGCGAATCCGTGAAGATCGACAATTGGCCCGGAAGAGACCCGGCGACATGACACCAATTGATCGAGATTCTGTACTCACACGGGTTAACATTCATTTGGAAAAGTTGATTAAAAAGGCCAACAGAGACAAAGACATGCTTCGCCACATGAAAGGTCATTATTGGCCCGCATGCACGTCTGCAAAGCAAGAATGAAGATTCTGAAGAGGAGGTTGAGCGAAGCACTAAAACGGCGAAAAAGGCCTGATCCACTCCGGATTTTGGCCGAGGCTTCATTGGCTGGGCATGATACATGATGAAGGGTCTTCACTCCAAATTTGAGAAAATTCGGAGAAATTTTTGTCGTTTTGAAATATTTTGGTCTAAAAACAGGTTTTTCAGCTATACGGGTAGCGCGTCGATGTGCTCACTTTTTTTCGGGACACTTGCTGAAGGAAATCTTTGCATTTTTGGGTTTTTCATGGTAATTTATGCATCCTCAGGCATTTCCGAAGAATTTCATTAGATTCTGGATGGTCAAAAGGCTAAAAAACATCATGAAAACCACCTTGCTACCACCTTTTGCACCAGCAGGAAGTACTTCTGGGAGAATGAAGTTTTGGAGGGGCAAATGAGCTCCAAATTGGGAAATTCCACTTGGGTTGGATAGCCAACATCCAGGTCTTACCAACGAGCTATCATGAGCTCAATTTGGATGCCGGGAAGTGCCTCAAAATTAGGCTGAAAGGCGCGCTACCCATACAGCTCAGGCGCGCTACCCACATAGATTTTTGGCTGAATTTTCAACTTCCAGCTCAGAATTTCGGCCAGTTGGGACCATTTTTGCTTGTGGATGAAATTTTTGGGTTTTCATGATGTAAATTGATGGTTGGCATGTAACTTTGGCTCATTTTTACCTATTCTAGAAGATTCACTCTCAAAAAAGTGAAAATCATGTAAATGAATCAGTTTCCACTCTTTTAGAGGCAAGTTGTTAGCTGCCTAGATTTTAGCTCCTTGATTAGAATTTGTTGGAACTGCTCCTAGAAGGAGGATTTCGACCCCTAGAGGTGTGGGGAGGGGTTAGAGTAATCTATATATTGCAATTTCTGAGACATTCTACAGGTTGGACTCTTGGGAAACTTTTGGCACTATTGTACATATTTTTTCATATTTTGGCTAAGGAAAGATCACAGGTTTTGCAGCACCTGTTGGGATTCTTGTGGCTTTCAGTTCTTAATGGTGTTTTCTCTCAGTTTATTGTAAGTTCCTTCATGTTTAATGTATGCCATTTCTCACTTATGCTTCTTAAATTAAATGAATGAGTAGATGAGGTTGAATCCATTGTTCACAGTGTTCTGCCTTTGAATTCATTTAGTTTTTCATGTTTTCGCCTGTTTGAAAAGGATCCATGTTCATCCTTGCCCTTTTCAGCTCCTTTTCATTCTGATCCATCCATATATCCAATAAAAAGCATTAAGACTATTGCCTACCTTGCCCCAACTCGAAATCTGCAAAGATCTGGCCTTATCCCTGGACCCAAAATTGTTTTTTCCCATTTCTCCAACGAAAACCCAAAAAATCAAAATCAAACTTTCCTATCTCTTTACTAGCCTAAAATCAGTATTCATTGTTCATTATAAGTCATCTCAGCCCCTTTGAATATCCTTTGCCGAGATAGACCCGGAGAGAGCCCTCTCCTGTCCTCGTAGGGCTAGCTACGAGGCTGAGCGTGGTTTGATGTAGCCTTGAGTTTTACCTTATTTCAGCCTAAGGTAGATTTGAGCGCTAACATAGTGGCGACCATACTGGGGATATAAAATCTCAATGGTTTGCTTGTTGATGTGTTTGTTTCATGATTCTTAGACGGAGTCTGAAGTCACGCCAGGTAGCTTTCGAAACACTTTTGCCATGCATAAGCGGAAGTAGATAAACGCTGCTTCAGTCGATCTCCGGTAAGCTTGTGAATGCAGCACTTGATTTGCAAATTACCCCAGTATATTTGTTCGTTCTAGACCTTTGAATGATTGAGTCTAGAAGTCGATAGGCTGAAGATAATTGATTGTGTTCCTTGAAATTTTTCCCAAATAGATCAATACACTGGCTTCAAGAAGGAATACTAGGTCGAATCCTGACCCTGATCCACCAACGATATTTGAAAATCCAAATCTGATTCCTAGGATTCTTAGAAGACAAGGAAGTCAAGAAAGTTCTAAAAGAGAAAGTCAAGAGAGTTCTGGAAGTTCCAGATCGCTTTCTAGATCTGCATCCTGTCCTGTGAAAATTATATATGTTGATGAAATTCCTTTTGATGAATGATTTGAAACATCCTTATTTGTAAATTTTTCTGAAACTGAGTTATCAAGATTAGTTCTGGATCCATTGTTTTTTGAAGATTTTCAATTCAGATTTGTTTCATATCACTTGGACAGATAGTTGCAAAATTCCATTGTGGCTACCAACATTCCCGAATTCACTGAATCTGCTTCACAAACTCTTGGACCATCTGAAGTTGCATCTAGTTCACGGATTCCCACTGAACCTTCCTTTATCCCTACCATTCCCGTTCAGCCTGAGATTTCTGATCAGCAATCAGCAGTAGTTTCTCCTCCGTCTCCACCGCATACACCTCGTTCACCTACTGCTCTTATTCCTCCTGTTTCTCCCAGACATCATATTATAAATCCGCCAAGAGCCATGGCTGCGAGGTTTGCACCTCTTGCTTTACCTGCAAATTTGGATCCTATGCCTGCTGATTATCAGAGCAAGATTCCTATACTTGATGGCACACCATAGAGTATATCAGCTCAGCAGCATATTGTCCGAATGATAGACTTTTTGGATCTGCATGAAGTTGATGCAGAAAATGTTTCAATGAGATTGTTTGCCCAAACTTTTGGAGGAGAGGTTCGTAAATGGTTCAGAGCTCTACAGGCCAGAAGTATCAACACATTACAAGAACTTCAGACACAATTTTTAGATCGATGGGAGATGAAAAAAGATCCGCTGCAGATCACTTCAGAGTATACAAACATCAAGCGCAATCCTGGTGAGTCCGTTCAGGATTATGTTATCAGATTCAATACAGTGTATAATGCAATTCCAGATGACTTAAGACCGTCAAAAAAGTCAGCTCTTCTTAAATTCCCGGATGGTTTCGATCCGGAGATGGCTTATTCGCTACGTGACAGAGATCCGCCTACCTTAGAAGATATGCAGAAGATTGCCGTTAGTGTTGAGGCGAATCTGAATGATAAGAGAGCACAGTTGAAAGCAGAGAAAAGAGTGACTATAAAGGAAGAGCCTTCCACATCTACATCTGAACAGCACTTGCTTCGTGAGATGGAAAAAATGTTCAAAAGGATGACACTAGACAAACCAGAAACGTAGATTCGGAATCCAAACTATCGTGGCCAGCAGCAGCCACAGTTCAGAATAAATCAGCGTGAACAAAGACCACAAGAGCCGGCACCCCAGCAGCAGATTAAGACACCTCTTTTGCAGAATTTTGTGAGTCAAGACTCAGACGATGATGATGTAGCAGGTGAGCAAAATCATTTCTTCACTCCCAACAATTTGCCTATTTATATTACTGAGGATGAAGAATATGGAGAAAGTTCAGCTGCACAGAAAGATGAAGATTTCATTTTAGCAAATGATGCAGATTTAGAGGAAGAGTCAGATGATTACCAAAGAGGTTATTTGAATGCTTTGTCCACCCAACAAAAGAAATACTCATTGAGAAACCGAGATGTACCCATAAATCCAATTCAGAAAAGTAAGGAAGCTTCAGCACCGAAGACAAAGTCACCGATACCACAGAAGAAAGGAAAAGAGACAATTGATCCCGCAGCTAGTAAAGTATCATCAGCAGAAAAGGTAAATCAGCCAAACATAGTGAAAGATAAGGCTGAAAAGAAGGAAGTTCCGGTCAAAGAAGTTGAAAAAGTTTCAGCATTTAGTTTGGAAAATGAAATTTCCAAATTAAAAATATCTATTCCTTTGGCAGAGATCATGAAGAACAGCAGCTACCGCGGTCAAGTCTCCAAAATTCTGAACTTTGATCCAATGTTCGATACGGTAAATGTTGAGGATGATCAGCCAGAATTGATTTTCGGGCCTGCATTAGATGGTGAGTCCCCTGACAGTGATGTTCCTCCCTTTTATATCAGTTTGAGGTTGCATGAATATGTTTTACACAATGCCATGTTCGATTCGGGTGCTTCGCACAATTTGATGCCAAAGGCGATCATGGAAAAGTTGGGACTAGACATTACAAGAAAATATCATGATTTGTATTCATTTGATTCCAGCCGTGTGAGGTGTATAGAACTCATCAAAGATTTGGTTGTAAGCTTAGATCAAATTCCAGCGAAGAATGTCTTAATGGACGTGGTGGTGGCGGACATTCCTCCGCGATTTGGTATGCTCATTTCAAGATCTTGGGGGGCAAAGTTGAAAGGTACACTTCAGTTAGATTTCTCTTATGCTACAATTCCAGTCTTCGGTCAAATGAGAAAGTTATATCGAGAACAGAAGATGAAATACATGATAACTAGCAAGGAGAAGCCTATCAATCATCCTGTAAATTATGTACATACCGACTTAGAATCATTTGTTTTATTTGCTGATAGTTTTAATGATATAGATAGTCAATTAGTTCAGGCGGAAGATATACCAGAAATCACTGAGAATTTTAGAGAAGTTCTGCAAAAAGAAAGAAGAGAAAATCAAGCTACTGTGGAGCAATCAGCTAAAGACAATGGGCAGCAAACAGGAAAAACAGAGCTGGCGCAATTTCAACATTTAGAGGACGATGAAGATGGTCTTTGGACCATGGATTTTGATGGCGCAGTGGGTAGTGACGGTGCTGGAATTGGTGTTTGGATTCGTAGTCCATTTTCCGCTCCGGATAAGGTTCCAAGCAATGTGAGAGTGTGTTCCTACAAGCTTGCATTTGACTGTTCTAATAATGAAGCGAAATATGAGGCTCTAATTGCTGGCCTTAAGATTCTTAAAAAGCTGAAAGCGAAAAGGATTGCAGTGTATGGTGATTCAGAGTTGGTGATAAAGCAGGTTAAAGGTGAGTTTCAGGCCAAGAATCCTCGCATGACGGCTTACCGTAATGCAGTTTTAGACATTCTGAAATTATTTTCTGATCATACCTTGACATGTGTGCCTCGCATACAAAATGGTGTTGCTGATGGACTTGCTAAGGCAGCAAGCAATTTAAAAATTCCAATGAATTCCAACAACAAGTTCGAGATTCATGTGAAACATCGCCCCACCGTTCCAGACAATCAGCGATGTTGGCAAGTCTTTCAGGATGACGAGGAGATTAGTGATTTTCTGCAGAATAAGGGTAAGTTTAAAGACACCTCCATAGATACAGAACATGATGATGGTAATGATGACATACAAATAAACCAAATGGAAGTGCTGCAACTTAAAGATAACATCATTCCTAAGGGATTGATTCCTTTGGAAGAACTGTTTGACCAAGATGATGTAGCCCGCAAACCGACATTGAGGCCGACTGAGAAAGGTGTTGAAGAGGTAAATATTGGGACAGCTGAGAATCCCAAGATGGTTAAGTTATCAAAGTCATTGTCACCAAAGGTAAAGGCAGAGTATGTGAAATTGTTGTCTTCATTTTCTGATGCTTTTGCGTGGGATTACTCAGATCTAAAAACATATGACACTAACATCATTCAGCATACTATCCCCATTAAACCAAATCAGAAGCCTTTCCGTCAAAAGTCGAGGAGAATCAATCCAAAGCTGCTACCATCGATTGAAAAAGAGGTAAATAGGTTGTATAAGTCAGGAATCATTGTGCCTATCCGATTTTCAGATTGGATATCAAATTTGGTGCCCGTGAGAAAGAAAACAGGTGAGATCCGTTTATGTATCGACTTCAGAAATTTGAATAAGGTATCACTAAAAGAAAATTATCCGCTGCCAAAAATGGACCATATATTGCAGCGAGTAGTTGGAGCATCAAGGATGTCACTACTCGACGGCTATTCAGGATACAATCAAATTTTAGTGCATGAAGATAATCGTGACAAGACTGCGTTCACCACTCCATGGGGAACGTTTCATTATGCAAAAATGTCGTTTGGTTTGAAGAATGCAGGTGCCACCTTTCAGCGTGCAATGGACATGGCTTTCGCCAACGAGAAAGATGTATTTTTGGTTGTATACCTTGATGATTTAACTGTATTTTCAAATTCTGATGAGGAACATTATTATCATTTGAAAGTTGTTTTCCAGAAGTGCAGAAAATATGGCATTTCGCTGAATCCGAAAAAGAGTCTTTTTGCCATGGATGAAGGCAAGCTCCTTGGCCACATCATATCGAAAGATGGCATCTGTGTTGACCCTGCACGTGTTGAAGCCATACAGCAGATTGAACAGCCCCGAAACAAGAAAGAAATACAGTCATTTAATGGTAAAATTAATTTTCTGCGTCGTTTCATTCCAAATCTTGCAGAGCATCTTAGAGAAATCACGAACATGCTGAAAAAGGACAGTCAGGTAAAGTGGACAGAAGAGGCGGTGAAATCATTCAATTTGGTAAAGTTAGCTCTTTCTTCAGCCCCTATTTTAATCAGCCCAGACTACACACAGGACTTCATTTTGTTTTCGTTTGCTTTTGAGCACACATTGGCAGCTGTTTTGATGCAGAAGAGAGATGGAGTTGAGAAGCCCATTGCATTTTTCAGTCGGATTATAAGGGACGGAGCATTGAAATACAATATTATTGAAAAACAAGCACTTGCGCTTGTAAAGGCCTTGAAAGATTTCCGTGTGTATATACTGCATTCCCACATTATAGCATACGTTCCTAACGCAGCAGTTAAAGATGTTTTGGTACAGGCAGATCCAGAGGGAAGACGGGGTAAGTGGATCGCTGTGTTGTTAGAATACGATGTGGAGATTAAACCGACCAAGCTGATTAAAGGACAAGGACTCGCCAAGCTCATGGCTGAAACAAATCTGCATGCTCTAGATATAAATTTGATCGTTGCCATGTCCGATGAAGATGAGGAAAGTACGTCAGTTCAGGTATCTGATATTTTTGTTTCTTCTCCTTGGTATGCTGACATTTTATACGTGCTTCAGAATTTGTCTCCACCTCCCGGGATGCCTAGAAATAAGAGTAGAACATTGAAGTTGAGAGCTGCAAAATTTTGTATATTGAATTCTGCATTGTATTGGAAAGACCCTGGGGGAGAGTTCTGAGAGGTGTGTAGAGGAGAAAAACAGTGTTTCATTGTACAGTTCTGGCTGGAGATTAATGAAATGATGTAGCTCTGTTTCAGGAGATCCCTGTGGTAAAAACTTAGCATTGTGTTTCTTCCTTTGTTTTCATATGTGTCTTGTAATGTTTTGCAGTTCATTCGTAATTGTTTTCTGTTGAACGCTTTTAAGTAGAAGGGCAGAATTCAGCTTGCTGCTCTGCCTTGGGAAAGTGTTCAAGTTCTATGTTTTCTTCCGTCTAAAAAGGATTCATGATTTCATGCCCTTTTCAGCTTCTTAAACATTCTTTACACTCCATATAATTTCAAATTGGATGCTTAAGCTCTTGCCTATCTTGCCTCATGAGATAATCTGCATTTTTCATTTAATTTCCCTGTTCTTGCTGTCTTTGCCCCATGCAGCCCAGAAACCCATCATTTATCAAAAACCCCTTTCTTATCTGTTTACTAGCCTAAAATCAGTTCCCTTTTTAAGTCATCTCGCACCCTATTGTTCATTTTATCGAGATTGACTGGAGAGAGCCCTCTCCTGTCCTTGTAGGGCTAGCTACGAGGCTAAGCTTGGTTTGATGTTGCCTCAAACCTTGCCTTCTTTCAGCCTGAGGCAGATTCGAGCGCTAACAGAGTCCAGCAACATCATTGTTCCTTATTTCGGCATTATGTTGTCAACTTAATTTTATTCTTGGAAAATTGCCAGAACCGGCAATCTCCAATCCTATATTCTAAGTGACTAATTAGAATCCCATATTGTAATTCGATGGTTATATAAGACATGAGGAATAGATTATAGGGGGAGAGGAATTAGTTAATCCGTCATTTAGAGAGAAAAATTCTCATATGCAAAATCGATTCTCTCAGATGTAAACTTGACTTTCTTAGATGTAGACAGGGCGCAGATGAAGGTAGTCCATCAATTAGATAGAGGGAAGTTGAGATCGATGGGAATAAAAAAGGAATGATAATGTAATTGGTAGTAGAGGTTGAATTTCAGAAATGGAGATCTGGCATTGAATTTTCCATAATTTTAATGGGGCAGAAACAGCTGATGTAATTTTTAATTGACATTTAAATTGATGTTTTGATTGAATTTAATAAATTCTAGTTCTGGAAAAAAATTTTATGTAAGTATTGTAATTTTATTTATTTCTCAGCGTTGAGTTAGTTTAGGACTTGCTCCAGGGAGTCGCAAGGATCCACCGCAACTTAGATTTGAGTCCCTTGCTCTTTATAGCTGTAAGAATTGAGCTTGTTGTGAATTGGTTTCTAAATAGAATTGTAGATTTCTCAATTCTGTAATTAAAATCATCGTTTGGTTTTCTTGAATTCAATGAGTATATTGCTGGAGTTGAGTCCCTCGTTCTTCATAGATTTAGGAATTTTTCTTTGGTGTAATTTGTATAATTATATTTTTGTTTTGAATTTGTTTTTTTTAATATCTTAGATTTTCTAGTTCTGCACTTAGATCATTATTTTGTTTCCCAATTTTTGAGTTTGATTCAGTAGTGAGAATAGATTGTAATGCTTCAATTTTGAATAAGTAACACTGCCATTTAGAATGTTAATTCAAGGTTTGATTTGTTCATGCATAGCAGGACTTCGCTTAATAATTAAATTTCATTTTAAATTAGAATTATTCCTATTTTTGTAGTGTAATCATTTCTTTATAAGCGCAAGTTTGAGTGTGGATTTAATTGTGTAGGTAGTAGTGATTTAGTTTTCATCATTGATTTACATGATTTTGATTTAGTTTTCATTATGAGTTGCATGCTTTCGAAGAGTGAGCTTGTTTATTGAATAATTCATTTCATTTAGATTAAAATCTTTAAATAGAAGGTTTATCATAGATGATTTGTAATGTGATTTTTTAATCGGATATTTTAAGTTTTATTTTAGATGAGGCAAAGTAGTTTTCTTTTAGAAATAGTTAGGATTGTCTTTTGTTAATTTGGAATCTTGAATTTATTATGAAGAGTAGTTCTAGTTAGTTTAATGTGTGAGGTTGTCATTAGAATAATGTGTGATCTTTTTTCTTATTAGTTTAGAGTGTTTGTTTCAAGTTAGTGAGAGGAGTTAATAGATTAAGGTTTTCAAGATATCATATGAGATTTAAAAAGTAGAATTTGAGTGCAAGAATGTTACATGATTGAGGATTTCTTTGTATTTCCTTATACTTTAATTACAGTATGGAGTTGCAGTGAATGCTAGATATAGTTTTAGAAGTACCTTGATAGAATCGGTTAAGTAGGTCTCCTTTTCAAGATTGTTTATTTGCCAGCAAAGGTGTGTTTCATTCCAGTACCTAGTTTATCATTACAAAGGAATATTTATACTCTGACCATTAAGTTGAGCCAAGACACAGTACAACTCGCATTTACGACTCCCAGATTGATAATTAATATTGAGTGGTTTAATCCGACAATTAAACCGACCAACAACTACTTTGCATAACAAAATATAAATAGCAGTAAATCTACCAATGCACAAAATATAGAAAACTTCTTACAATTTTTAACCCAACTTCGTTATATTAATAAAAATATAATACAACAGTCTAGGGCTCCCGTACCAAGGATAATGGCCCTCATACACCCATTGATACAAGATACAAAACTGGGCTTGGTGTCAGTCCATCGAAAACCAATCTTCCCTCACCAAGATACTTTGACCATGTCGTTGTCGCATTCTCTCTCAGCTCTTCTCGGTCATGCCCTGTACCAGCTCAGTCCTTCGACTCCCGATCTGTAGTTCTTGACTCTATCAATTCTCCAAGTCCATTTAGCCACTAAATCTTGGTTTCCAATATTCTCACTAGTTTTGCCTTAGTCCATCAAGGGCACAACACATTGAGACTCCTGTTGAATTGTTCACAACTCTGTTTGTGAAAAATTCTCAATCTTCTCATCGTTGCTCCTCAGTTACTTAGGGACTTTAACCCACTATGGTCTTCCTATGTTGTGCCGATGAAGGCCAACATAGGGCATGAAGGGCTACCACCTATCACTACAAGATGTCTATATCCCATAATGAACATGGGCTAGGAGGAATGCCCATCATCTGTTGTAGAAGTCCTCCACACACAAGTCTAGGGCCACACAAAAATGCCCCTAGTTAATCAAACCGTAGACCTCTAGCAACCACCGAGGTCCATCAATATGGTGTACACCGAGCCCCAACATGGGTACTATCACACACTCCTCCAATAGACCATAAATTCACAATCCACGTTCACACTTGGCCCACTCTCATGTTTCCCTCCAGCAGACCACGATTGACCAATACTTGTTGTAGCATCTACCTCTCACTAGGGCATCCTCACACTTAGGAAAACCTCCTCTTGGCTGCCAAGAGAATTCTCTAACAGTCTTGTCCTAGGACACCCATTACTTCATTGTGAGATCTGCTCCTAGTTGGGGTTTCTTAACACCCAAGAGAACCCCAACACATGGCTCCTACAGGTTTCATATGAATTTGATCCAATCACCAATCATTACACTGGTTAGGGCTTCTAACCAAAATGTACTAAAATGATCCAACTGTCCAAACTAGGACCAACAATTTAACACAAAAACATACCTTCTCATGTGTTGGGACCCTGTTGTATTCTGCAATCTAGTTAGGTCTTAGCCACAGTCCATGTCAGCCCTCTCAACACTTGCCAACAATCCCTCCTATCAATGTGGCTTGCCTTCACACTAGAGTTTCTCCCATACACTGATTGTCCCTAGTTATGTTGTAGGAATTAGGCCTTACGACCCCTCCAACAAACCTAATACAGCCATGTGTTATCCTTGTAATAACTACAGTGCCTGAGACTCTCTTAAACAACAAATATGCCACCCCTTTTGGTACCAAAACAACCCTCTTACCAACGTATTTATGCAGCAACTCCTCAACCTTGTTATATCTCCTAATCTGACCTCAAAACAGTCATTTCAGGCTTCAGCCTTCTTTTCTTCAAGTTGTGGCTTACATCAGAAGATGTTTTACTCCTAAAAATTTTCGCTTGGATGTTATCTTACCCTCCAACCTCACCTTCTATTTATACGCAATATAAGGGCTTCATTTGGGCATCCACATGGGCTTGAAAAGTTGTCACGTGGCTTATTAACATCAAGCCAACCTAGACTCTTCTTGTGCAAACCCAACCATATAAATAAAAAATTCACAACTCCCTCTAAGCCTACACGATCTCCACTGGCTCAGTCTTGCAAGCACTCATCCTTCTAGATTAAATACCACTCGTGCAAATCCCTCCAATCTTGGATATGCAACATTACGATCCGATGAAAACTCTAGCCTGCCAATATCTAGTCCATCACATGAATCCATCTCGATCAATCTCATCTCGTCCAAGCCAAATAAACCCTCGAGTTGTCCTAACCATCCATGAAAAATCAACGAAATTCCATGATCAACAATTTTCCCTACAACAAAATTTTGTTCACTAAGATCTCCACCAATCCACTAGAACTCCCAGCCAATTTTGCCTCCACGCCATTCAAGACCACATCTCGATGTCTTTAGCTGAACCCTCTACTCCTTGATCTAGACACCCACAACTCCCTCTGAGTTGCTTCGTTGAGCACACTCTGATTCACTATCCCTTAAAGTAGCTCAGATACTTTCTGATACCATGTTGTTTTTCCATGATCTTGGGTCTAGGATAGAGTCTTAAAATATTTCACGCTACCAAACAAAGAATCACAATGATACTACTTTGCACAACAAAATATAAATAGCAGTAAATCTACCAATGCATAAAATATAGACAACTTACAATTTTTAACCCAGCTTTGTTATATTAATCAACATATAATACAATAGTCTAGGGCTTCCATACGAGGGATAATGGCCCTCATACACCCATTGATACAAGATACAAAACTGGGCTTGGTGTCAGTCCATCGACAACCAATCTGCCCTCAACAAGATACTCTGACCATGTCGCTATCGCATTCTCTCACTCTCTCAATTCTTCTCAATCATACCCTATACCAACTCGGTCCTTCGGCTCCCGATCTGCAGCTCTTGACTCTATCAATGCTCCAATTCCATCTAGCCACTAAAGCTTGGCTGCTAATCTACTCAGTACTTGTGCCTTAGTACATCAAGGGCACAACGCATCGAGACTCCTGTTGAATTGTTCACAACTCTGTTTGTGAACAATTCTCAATATTCTCATTGATGCTCCTTAGTTACTTAGGGACTTCAACCCACTATGGTCTTCCTGTACTGCACCGATGAAGGCCAACATAGGGCATGAAGGGTTGCCACCTATCACCGCAATATGTCTATATCCCACAATGAACACGGGCTAGGAGGAATGCCCATCATCTGCTGTAGAAGTCCTTATCCACACACAAGTCTAGGGCTACACAAAATTGCTCCTGTTTTATCAGACCCTTGACCTCTTGCAACCACTGAGGTCCATGAAGACGGTGCACACCGAGCCCCAACATGGGTACTATCACACTGTCCTCCAACATACCATAAATGCACAATCTACGTTCAGACTTGGCCCACTCTCACGATGTCGTCCAGCAGACCACGAGTGACCAATACTTGTTGTAGCATCTACCTCTGGCTAGGGCATCCTCACACTTAGGAAACCCCTTCTCTCGTATTTCTCTATATAATTATCACAGTGAGGAAGGGTGTAAAAATTGTTGAACCTTTAGTTGATCTGTGGAAAATAAACATTTCAAACTTGTGCATAGTGACTCGGACCTACAACAAAACCCTTGAATATATCTTAGAGCCTCAAACATACCTTGTCTCGGTGTTGTAACTTTGAATTATGGTTTCATCTCTTCAAACCTGCATGGTTGCAGTGAGGTTACTTCAATCTATTTCGGATCAAAATATTCACCTCATTTCTTTCGGACCTGTGTTTTTAAGGTGTTTTTTGGAGGTTAGCTAGGGCTTTCCAGGAGAAGTCACATTTTAGTGAATATTTATAGTGCCTTATGAAATTTATGCAATGTGTGAGTACTATGGATCTGCAAGAATTTTGAACCTGATATAAAACACAAAACACTAAACACATAATTTCCAAGGTTAAGTGTGAATGCCAATTCCTCTCTCAGACCCATTACGGCAATTCAACAAGGCATTTTTAATGTTCACATTCAATCAAATTCTTATATATTTTTCCCTCAAGACCACACATTTGATGAGCTATGCATTCACTTGTGTGGCAACAAAAGCAATTTAACTTCAGGCTTTGCTATATTGTCTCTAGATTGTCAGGTTAGTCTAATAAGTGGTCAACATCGTACGGAAGGACTGATCACAGATACACTATAACCTTGAGTAGGTCTAGAATAAATTTTTCCCTTGCAGTCATATACCAGCCAAATAATGGATTACACCAACATAAATACACCATTAGAAGGTTCTTTTACATCTGATGTGTCATTATATAGGGATGTTAATTTTTTTCTACAAATCTAGGCTTATTTTCAGCAACATCTATCTTTAGTTCACTTTTTATCTATCTTTAGTATCAACTAACTTATATAGCTCTTTGCAGATGCAATTTCAAAGGAGCTTGGAACATATTATCAAATGGGAAAAAGAAATTGGATGAAATTGAAAAATAGGTATAGTTTATATATTTGATTATTCATCGTGATATGCCAAAAATGTATAAGTGGTAACTTGTGCTCAATTAAATTTATATGAATTGTAAATTGGTTATGTGTAGAACACTAAAATAATATAGAGATGGGGTTGAGGAATTCTTAAAGTTTGTCGAGGAGCATTCAAGGAATAAGATGTCCACAAAATGTCCATGTAATAAATGTGGCATAGTGAAAGTACAAACATTTGATAAAGTATAGGAGCACTTGATTTGTGATGGTATAATAGAACAATATAGCATTTGGTATTTCCATGGAGAGAGCATTCCCAATCAGGTATCTTGAAATTTTTTTGAATTGATCTAGTTTCAATCTGATATGTTTTACAATAAAGATATCACTTATTTTTATATGTGCAAACTTCAATTTTTTTCTTTTTCTCCTTTAGATTCCATCTATTATTGACAAGGATAGGCAACATTCTGAAAATGAGCCACATGAAGTTCTCAAGCATATTTCATCTCAACTGGTAAGCCATTTCATATTAGTCAAGGGTCCTATTTGACTATGTTGACCAAATTCTATTGACTCTAATTTTCATAAAAACCATAAAATTATTAACATAAATTTTTATTTTCTTATTAATAAGGTTATGAACATGTTGTGGAACATGATTATGATAATCAGGGTGATGAGCATGAAACATTGTTTAGGAACGATAGTGAACCTCTAATTGATGATGATGATGCAACCATTGTCGGTGATCAAATGCTTGAAATGGTGAACGATGTCAATTGATGTCTTAATCAAAACATCAATGAGAGTTGTGATAATGAGGGGTTGGCATCAACAAATGTTCTAAATGAAGTTAATGAATATAAGAAGCTTATCGAAGATGCCAAGAGGCCATTGTACCCAGGTTGTGTTCACTTCACAAAACTATCAGCCATTGTAGAATTCTACAATATAAAAGTGAAGAGTGGATGGTCTAATACAAGTTTTGACCAAATGTTAAAATTGAAAGAAAAAGGTGCTTCCTAAAGATAACACATTTCCAGGTTCTGCATATGCTGCAAAAAAGTTGACATATCTGCAGAGCTATAATGAAAAAAAAAATCATTTATTTAAAGTATTATCATATAATAACACTATGAAAAATGGTAAAGATAATAAAATAAGGGGAAAAATTGAATAAAATTATAGTGTTCAAGATCATACCTATACATTCTTTTTATCCTTGGTGCTATGGGAAAATATCTTAACACCTTAGCTGGAACACCTTTCTCCAAGGACTTTATTGGCTCAAAAACCTGTTAGTGTTTACAGTCAAGCTCAACGATAGTGAAACAAGCCATTCTCCACGAACATTTTCTGTTGTTTGGGACTAGATGCTCTTTTATGAAACAAATCTAACAGAGTTTTCAATAACATTGTCATATTATAGCTACTGAAAATATGTGGCTATAGTCATGTTTCATGATGGTTTCCTACTTTCTTTAAGCAATAGGCACTTGTTTAGGAAAAACTGGATGGACGACAGTTAATGGAATTCTTTCTAGTTGCTCCAATTTTCTTGATGACAGGAAAGAGAAATGAAACTTGGAAAGAACTTTAGAAGAGTTCCTTGACTAAATGGAGTTGTTGACCAATGCACATAGTGGATCAACTGTTGAAGCAGAAAAATCCAGCAGATTCCCTACAAATAGTGCACATAGTGGGTCATCATGTTGGATAAAATATAAATATTCTTGAAATAATAATAGCATGAATTTTACATTGATGGACTTGGACATTGGAGGTGGTTTATCGTTTGCTGCTAGACCTTGTTTGGATTTGAAAGACATTCTTCCTCAAAGTGTTGGATTAGTATGGAGCTTGGTGACTTCATGTTGTTGATGCATGAAGGGAGTTTATGTGCTGGGAGTAGAGTTGGGTATTTCACCATGACAAAAACATCCCAAAATCAACATGAGCACAAAAAATCCCTTGACATGTGAACTCTTGGGTTGAGGGAGTGGATATGTAGGTGTGGGATTTCTTAAGGTGACACATTAACTTGGATATGCATTGTCCTTAAGGAGACACATGACCTAGGAGATGCATTGGAGCTTAGGACCTTTGGAGGATTGTTAGACCTTGGGGAGCAGTGATCATGCCATGGAGGGCTTGCTTGTTATTCACTGTCACCTTTGATGCTGACACATGTAACATAAAGTATAGTGCTTCACATGGGTGGACCTACTTGTGTCTTGCAAGTTTTATTGTAGTGGACTAGGTCCACTAAAGCCCCTTTACCTCTCATATAAAAAGAGTAAGGAGTGAGTTTTTATTATAGTTGATCATGCACTTGTGAATATTCCTTTCAAGCTTGGGTTAGGGATGTAAGAGTAGTGCTACTCTCTCTCTCTCTCTCAGTGACAATATATCTAAGGTGATGTATATGTTGGTGACAATATATCTGAGTTGTGCTTTGCTCTATCTTCCTTACAAGATTCCTTGAAAGATAAATAGATTGATGAACATAAGTAACTAATCTGAACTGTAGCAAAAAATATGATATGAATCTGCTATTAATTGAGGTTCTAATACCAATGATGTGAGCCAACCCAGAATTTTTCTATTATAACTGAAATTTGAAATCCAAAAATTCTGGAACTAGATCTAAAATATAAAAAATAAAGCAGACAAAAAAACCAAACAGTTACAAGTTGAGCAGTAGTCATGAAACTACTTAAGTCCTCCACTCGAATCTTGTATCTTTATTAGCATATGTTTTAGAGAGGAACCATCACCGTTTTTCTCCAGGGACTTTATTGGCTCAAAAACATGTCAATGTTTACAGTCAAGCTCAACGATAGTGAAACAAGCCATTCTCCACGAACATTTTCTGTTGTTTGGGACTAGATGCTCTTTTATGAAACAAATCTAACAATGTTTTCAATAACATTGTCATATTATAGCTACTGAAACTATGTGGCTATAGTCATGTTTCATGATGGTTTCCTACTTTCTTTAAGAAATAGGCACTTTTTTAGGAAACAATTGGATGGACGACAGTTAATGGAATTCTTTCTAGTTGCTCCAATTTGCTTGATGACAGGAAAGAGAAATAAAACTTGGAAACAACTTTAGAAGCGTTCCTTGACTAAATGGAGTTGTTGACCAATGCACATAGTGGATCAACATGTTGAAGCAGAAAAATCCAGAAGATTCCCTACAAATAGTGCACATAGTGGGTCAGCATGTTGGATAAAATATAAATATTCTTGACATAATAATAGCATGAATTTTACATTAATGGACTTGGACATTGGAGGTGGTTTACCATGTGCTTCTAGACCTTGTTTGGATGTTTGAAAGACATTCTTCCTCGAAGTGTTGAATTAGTATGGAGCTTGGTGACTTCATGTTGTTGATGCATGAAGGGAGTTTGTGTGCTTGGAGTAGAGTTGGGTATTTCACCATGACAAAAACATCCCAAAATCAACATGAGCACACAAAATCCCTTGATATGTGAAATCTTGGGTTGAGGGAGTGGATATGTAGGTGTGGGAGTCCTTAAAGTGACACATTACCTTGGATATGCATTGTCCTTAAGGAGACACATGACCTAGGAGATGCATTGGATCTTAGGACCTTTGGAGGATTGTTGGACCTTGGGGAGTAGTGCTCATGCCATGGAGGGCTTGCTTGTTAATCATTGTCACCTTTGATGCTGACACATGTCACGTAGAGTAGAGTGCTTCACATGGGTGGACCTAAATGTGTCTTTCAAGTTTTCTTTTAGTGGACTAGGTCCACTTGTTATTCTAAAGCCCCTTTACCTCTCATATAATTAGAGGAAGGAGTGAGTTCTTATTATAGTCGATCATGCACTTGTGCATATTCCTTTTCATACTTCTTCATATTTGTTGTGTGATACTTGAATTTCATAAATCTAGATTTCTATTTCGTTATCTATATCAATATATAATAACAGGTTCATGGATTGTTCATATTTCTCAAACTGTGGAGTTGTTCCTTTCCTGTTGCATGTTCTTTTATATTGTTATGTTGTGATTCAAATTTCTAGTTGTGCTTTCCAATTATTCTCCCACATATTACATGATTTGATAGATTCTATCAAAAGTCTTACCAATGCGATAACATTGATTGTTGTATGTGGACATTTTTGTTCAGGATGGTCCATTACAAAACCAAGATGAGGAGTTGGATCATGCAATTGCACTTTCTCTTTCTGAAGAACTAAGCAAATCAGATGGTATATGATGGAAATTTCATTTTTTTACAGTTACTTTTAGTTTAATTATATCATTTAGCTCGATGCTTTTCATGTATTCAACCAAAATTTTGTTGCTTAACAAGACCTTTTCATTTCCATGTTTTAGTGAAACTGTTTATGGTTTGATACTCTCATACAACCTTTATCAAGTTACATGCACCTTCATTAGAAAAAACAAGAGAATTTTGCTCGCCATGACTATCTTTCTTTGTCATTGTTGACTTAAGAAAGTCTTTTAGCTAAGAAACTAGTTTCAAGGTTATGGCATAACTTGTCATATAAATTGAACAAAAGTTATATCCAAAATGTTAACTTGTAAACTACTTAGCTGGTTTTAGGCTTTCCATTTAAAATCTACTTCAATTTGAACTTTGAACGAGTTGTTCCATAGGCTTGAAAATTAAGATATTTTGGTGTAAGGATTAAAAATTAGCCCATAAGGCCTCTCATTTATTCATTTATTTTATCTGAATATAACATATACTTCTAAATTAGAACCTGTTGGAAATACTGAGAGGGGGGGGGTGAATCAGTATTCCTTTCAATTAGAGCATTAGTTAATATTCAATTATTATCAGTGTTTGTACAATGATAGAAGCAAACAAGAGGAACACAAATGCACACAGTTTTAAGGTGGAAACCCACTCCGGGACAAAAACCACCTAATGTTTTTCTAATAATTCTTTAATATTCAACTCCAATTGAAAATAAAGCTCCAACTTCCTAGAATCTAGAAAAGCATTCTTCTCCAGCTCCCACTGGATGGATGCTCCAATGCTCGAGATTCTTCAGTAGTCAACTGAATTGATGCCCCAACACCCAATGAGCTACAACTCACCCTAGCACCACCCTACCACCCTATAGAAGAATAAAAGAAGAATGGACTTTCGTACCAGGGAAAATGGTCCACTTTACAATGATATAGAATGATGTAGAAGAAGAAGATATACTAGACCATAACCCCAAATTTGACACAACCACCTAATGATGATCCTAGACCTCCCAACACTTCCTCTTCAACCCTTGGCAGATATACACTAGTACAATTTTTACAATAAGGTATTTACAATGACTTATTACAAAGATACCTTTACAATGATTGTATGCAGTGCTGCCCACTTGAAGACTTCATAGGATGAAATTCTTACTGCTGCTATGAACCTTGGTTGCTGCTCTTGTCATGCTACCCTCTACTTCACCTTGCTTTTCTTTTCTACCGTAGAAAGTCTGGTCCTTTGCAACCCTTGACAAAACATGATCTATCTTTTTCTTGCCTTCTAGGAGCTTGATATTGAATCTGGTGTATCTCTATTATTTTAGATCCTCAATATCTGATTCTCGGTCCTGTAGTAGTCCTCTGAGTCTTATTTCTAATGCCACAGTTCTGACCCAATTTGGATTCTTCAAGACAGATTTATACCCAATCTCTCACAATTCCCTAATTATGGACTGTTTCAGCAGATCACACTTGTACAGTGTGCCACGTGTCATTGTTTCTTCATTTGGCTCTAAAATTGATAGATTGAAAATTAAAGACTGTGCACTACCTACCAATTTTTACATAATTCCAATCCGATACTCAGAGAGATAGTTATGACGAATTTACCAAGGTCACTTCTTTGAGATGAATTTCAGGAGCCTGCAAAAACCCTGACTTCGACAGATCATATCTCCAAAAAAATTTCGCACCTTGATCTGAAATTTTTACAGTAGATTCCTCAAGATTTTGGCTTCGCCTCTTAAAAATTTCATCTTCTGAACCTTCGTAGAAAAAAATTTAGAGCGCAAATTCCACGATGACCTATTTCAAATGGTGAAATCCCTTGCATAAGGAGGAAATGAGGATCACAATTTATATAAATGCTTAGGTTGAGAGGGGACTTCAACAAGTGAACGTGGGAGGGATTTTTGGAGCTTAAAAAATATTAATTATGACTTTTCAATGACCCATGCCCCAACCCCATGGGGTTTTAGCCCAGTAACTGGGGGTACAAACTTCAAACATGAATATCTCTCAAACCGTGAAGAATTACATGGCGTGCCATATATCAACAGAAACATCTAGACAAGTAGAAACCATCAAAATAATTATTTATCTATAATATATTAATTTGGTAGGTCAAAATTCCCATGCAATATTGGGTTAGCCCCTGGTGCTACTTGGGTTGACATCAATGACAACCGCTGATCAACAATCTCCCCCTTTGGCATTGATGGCAACACAAGTACTCCCCCTACGATCATGACACCTCTTCCTACAACATTCTCTCCCCCTTTGACATCAATGGCAAAGGGTAACTCCCCCTGAAACACAACCATCCTGCGGACCTGTACACACTTCCACTCCCCCTGACACACAACCGTCCTGCAGACTTGTAATCTACTTCCACTCCCCCTTTATATTCTGAAAAAGGAAAATCTAATGAGAAATTGGGGGAATCCCAAGCTTCTGGTGAAGATATTCCAATGCTGGCGAATATTTAATATGTGATTCTTTTGGTGCTGCTTGGAATCATTTTACTTGTCTAACTGCTTGCATAACATCTGGTCGGGAGGCTGTTACATATAGAAGACTACTAATCATAGATCTGTACAACCTTTGATCCACATCCTTATATGAGTCATCTATGCTCAATTTGCAACCTGTTACCATTGGAGTAAGGATGGGTTTGCAATATTCCATTTTAAATTTCTTGAGCATTTCCTTGATGTACTTGGCTTGACATATAAATATTCCTTTCTCTTGATGAGATATTTGAAGCCCTAAGAAGTATGTCAGCTCACCAAGTAAAGACATCTCGAAATCACTTTGCACCTTTGTAGCAAACTTCTTACTTAGTCGATCATCATTGCTACCAATTATTGTATCATCCTCTTTAGCTATTAGACATGCTTTAGTTGCTTCATCCAGGAACATATATGTCGTTTGGATCTCGACTTGTTGTAGCCACAATTTCACCATACACACCTTTCCTGATTTCACATTTCATGGAGTTGAATAGTATTGTGTGTCCTTGATCACACATTTGTCCAACACTGAGCAGATTGTGATTCATGTTTTCAACCAATAGAACATTCTTGGCTAGAACATATTTTCTTCCGAGAGTGAAAGTACCTGATCCTATAACATTTGAAGATCCATCATTTCCAAAGGACACGGTTCCATCCTTCTTCTCTTTCAGAGATACAAATTTATTTCTATCTCCAGTCATATGCGTTGAGAAACCGCTATCAACATACCACACATCTTTGTTCTTTTGAGCCTTGAGAGTGAGAGCACAATTATCATTCTTCTTCTTCTTCCATGTTCATTCATTCTGTGGCTTCGAAGATTCTTCTGGAGGATTTTCAAGTTTGCAGTCTTTGGCTATGTGTCCAAAGTTTTGACATTTGTAACATTCAATATTATTTCTTAAATGTTCAAATCTATTGATGTTTCACTGAGCCCTAGGAGGTTCATATTTGACAGATCTCCTGGAATTGTATTCGTTCCTAGGGTACGTGCGACATTTTACAGCTTTATGACCAAATTTTCCACATGAATAACAGTAGCCATAAAAAATATGTTGGTACATGGATGGAAATTTTCGTCGAGGAATTGTCTTCCAAGGTTGTTCTTGCGAATATTGTCCAATGAAGTCTACATGCATGTCAGATCTCATAGGTTCATTGTATTTTGTTGTAGAAGTTCATGCTTCTTCTTCTTTGTAACCGATGCCAGTTTTGTCGTTGTAAGATCGTTGATTGTTGATGAGTTCTTCCAATGCCCTTGAGTTGTTGGCATAGTTTTGGATAGTTTTTCCTTTCTTCACTTCCTCACGCAGCGAAACTATTTCATCTTCTAATTCTTCCCTTTCTTGGATGCTTTCTTCCAATTTCTTTTGAAGTGACTCTTCAATGCATTTGTGTTCTTCAACTTCAATTTTGAGACCTTGAACTTGTTCTTCAAGAGTATTGGAACGGATCTTCTCCGCCTTGAGATCTTTTATAAGCTTGATTTCTTCCTCATAAAATTCTTCTATGGTCCATCCTTCTTCTTCGTTGTTTGATACCTCTTGTTTATTGTGCTTGGGTTTATTGTGCTTGGCCATAAAAAATACTCTCTCATTGGCTTCTTCTTCACTGTCATTCTCTTCATCGGATGATGAGCTATCTTCTTTAGAGAGAAATTTCCTTTTGGATCCTTGCTTGATGAATTTCTTAAAGCCTTTCTTTCCTTTTGAGTTGCCATTACTTATGTTTGGACATTTTGCTGCAAAATTCCCAACCTCATTACAGCTGAAACATATCAATGGAAGTTTACCTTTGAATTGTCCCTTACCAATTTTTAGTTTTCTCGTGAAGTAAGCATATTCTTCATTTGAAAGACCTTCTTCATCATCTCCCTTTTCTTCACACTTGCAGGTGCGTGTCTTTTCAATTGAAGGTTGTTTATCCTTATTGGTTTTCTTAGATGCAACGAACGCAGTTTCTAGATGCGAAGTACCCTCTTCTTCATCAATTCTCATTTCGTATGCTATGAGAACTCCATGTAATTCCTCTTTGCTGAGTTTGTCCAGATTTGCACTGTATTCTAAGACCGATACCTTTGGGTTGAATCTCCCTGGTAATGTTCTAAGAATATTCCATATAATAGTCTTCTCATCAACTGGCTCTCCCAAACCTTCCAGAGTATTGGCTATTTCATCAACATATTGGAAGTATGCAGCAATGTTGCAATCTTCTTTCATTCTGAGTTGCTCAAATTTTTCTCTATAGATTTGAAGCTTTGATTCTTTGACATTTGAGTCACCTGCATATATATTCTCAAGCTTTTCCCATACATTTTTGGCAGTTTTACAACCCAACACCTTATAATAAGCAGATTCAATAAGTCCACTGATAATAATATTCTTTGTTTTTGCATCATTTACCAAATTCTTCTTACCTTGTTCATCCGTAGTTGATGTAAATCCATTTTGAACAGTGTCCCATACTTCATAACCTTGTGACAAGAGATAGACCTCCATTCTTCCTTTCCAGAGTGCATAATTATTTTCATTGAATAGAGGTACACCATTCTTGGTATGCTCCATGACCTTCTTCCAGCTGTTAAACTACTATTGAAGGAACCAAGCTCTAATACCAATTGTTGGAAATACTGGGGGGGGGTGAATCAGTATTCCTTTCAATTATAGCATTAGTTAATCTTCAATTATTAACAGTGTTTGTACAATGATAGCAGCAAACAAGAGGAACACAAATGCACACAGTTTTTAAGGTGGAAACCCACTCCGAGACAAAAACCAGCTAATGCTTTTCTAATAATTCTTTAATATTCAAATCCAATTGAAAATAAATCTCCAACTTCCTAGAATCTAGAAAAGAATTCTTCTCCAGCTCCCACTGGATGGACGCTCCAACACCTGAGATTCTTCAGTAGTCAACTGAATGGACTCCCCAACACCCAATGAGCTACAACTCACCCTAGCACCACCCTACCACCCTATAGAAAAATAAAATAAGAATGGACTCTCGTACCAGGGAAAATGGTCTGCTTTACAATGATATAGAATGATGTAGAAGAAGAAGATATACTAGACCATAACTCCAAATTTGACACAACCACCTAATGATGATCCTAGACCTCCCAACACTACCTCTTCAACCCTTGGTAGATAGACACTAGTACAATTTTTACAATAATGTATTTACAATGACCTAGTACAAAGATATATTTACAATGATTATATGGAGTGCTGCCCACTTGAAGACTTCATAGGATGAACTTCTTACTGTTGTTATGAACCTTGGTTGCTGCTCTTGTCATGTTACCCTCTGCTATAGCTTGCTTTGCTTTTCTACCATATTAAGTCTCGTCCTTCGCAACCCTTGACAACACATGATCTAGCTTTTTCTTGCCTTCTAGGAGCTCGATATTGAATCTGGTGTATCTCTGTTATTTCAAATCTTAAATATCTGATTTTTGGTACTGTAGTAGTCCTTTTAGTCATATTTCCAATGCCACAGGTCTGACCCAATTTGGATTCTTCAAGAGAGATTTATACCCAATCTCTCACAATTCCCTAATTATGGATTGTTTCAGTAGAGCGCACTTGTATGGCATGCCACGTGTCATTTTTCTTCATTTGGCTTTGAAATAGATAGAGAAAAAATTAGAGACTGTGCACTACCTGCCACTTTTTACGAAATTCCAATCCGATACTCAGAGTGAGAGTTATGATGAATTTACCAAGGTCACTTCTTTGAGATGAATTCTAGGAGCCTGCAAAAACCCTGACTTCCACAGATCATATCTCCAAAAATATTGTGCACCTTGATCTGATATTTTTACAACAACTTCCTCATGATTTTTTCTTCGCCTCATAAAAATTTCAGCTTCTGAACCTTCGTATAAAAACAGTTAGAGCGAAAATTCCACGATGACCTGTTTCAAATGGCGAAATCCCTTGCATAAGGAGGAAATGAGGATCACAATTTATATAAATGCTTACGTTGAGAGGGGGCTTCAAAAATTGAATGTGGAAGGGATTTTAGGAGCTTAAAAAATATTAATTATGACTTTTCAATGACCCATGCCCCAACCCCATGGGGGTTTAGCCCAGTAACTGGGGGTACAAACTTCAAACATGAATATCTCTCAAACCGTGAAGAATTACATGGCGTGCCGTATATCAACGGAAACATATTGACAAGTAGAAACCATAAAAATAATTATTGATCCAGAATATATCAATTTGGTAGGTCAAAATTCCCATGCAGTATTTGGTTAGCCCCTGGTGCTGCTTGGGTTGACATCAATGACAACCACTGATCAACAGAACCACTTGGCACAAATACGTCATAGTTCAAGATCATACTTTGTAGAGAGTCATAGAATAAAAATAGGAGCAAGGACACTGAATTCTTTCAGTTTTCCTGGTTCTTATTCCTTTGGTGTATCTTTGCACCTTTGGGGGAAATTGCTAGTTTAAAGTCTAATTCTTTAAAGGGTGCTAGCTCAATATAAGAGCACCTGCTTTACAAGTAGGAGGTTGGCGGTTCGATTCCATCATGCCCTGATATTCATAGGGAATGACAAAGATCATTTTTTGGTGACGAATGCTCTTTTGACCATCACAAATGAGCTTATGGTGACATTTTTCGACCCTCACCAAAATATGAAATGGTGACGATCAACGAATGCCACCATATATACGCATCAATAGTGACGACCATTAAAGGTCCGTCACCATAAATAGTTGTTGTTGATATGAAATGGTGAGGGTCATTGTTTGTCATTATTGTCGTTATTCGTGACGGACCTTGATGTCACCAATGAGTTTATGGTGACGGTCAATGAAAGTCGCCATATATATGCACCAATAGTGATGGCCATGAAAGGTCCATCGCAAAAAATCATTGATGTTCATATGAAATGGTGACGGTCACTATCCGTCATTATAATCAATATTCGTGACAGACCTTGAATGTCACCACAACACATACTTTCGGCAACACCCCCTTTGGTGACGTTCAGTTTTTTGGTGACGGAGGCTATTGTCTGTCAGCATTGCTCGTATGAAATGGTGACGGTCACTATCCGTCACTATAAATCATTATTGGTGACGAACCTTGAATGTCGCCACAACACCTATACTTTCGGCGACGCCACCTTTGGTGACGTTCATTTTTTGGGGACGAAGGCTCTTTTGACCCTCACCAATGGGCTTATGGTGACCATTTTCGCCCCTCACCAATGTGCTTTTTTCTTGTGGCGTTGGTTGGTGTAAATATTAGTGTAAATTTATCAATGGTTGATGAAAGTTTGATTAGATTATTAGGTGTTGGTTTTTACAATGTTTTATTTGATTTAATTTTTTATGGGACTTTGATTCATTAAATAAAACTTAAAAAGTATTGGTACTCCATGAGTGAGGCTCATTGGCTAATGTCATTTGACATCTTTGTCTTTACTAAATCATATGTGTCTTTTCTAACTGGCAATGACTTATTAACTGAGTAGTATAATAAAACTTATAGTAACCACTAATAATATTTAAACTTAAACCTCTCTTAATTACTAATTTTTTTGAATTAAAAAAATAATAATAATAATAAAGAAAGAAAGAATTGAAAATTTAATCAAGCCTCTTTATATTTTGAATATCACATGTTCATCATTTTATTGTAAGGTGATATGTTATATTATAAATGTTAATCTAACATTTTGTGATAGTTTTCTATATCTTATTTTATTTTGTATTTATTACATATTTATCACAATAAATGATATTAAACCCTAAAGACCATTTTCAAATTCTACACTTAATACAAACACATATAAAAGAGTTATATCTATTACTATTCCCGTAACTTTATACTTTTCATACTTACTATATCCTAATTATTAATGTTCGGTGTAACGCTTTCGTTCTAATGAGATGGTATAAGGTATCGGCCCGCTCTTTCAATGTTGCATTTTAGGTCTCTCATTCATTAATGATACATACGGTCGGGGGAAGAAATAAAAATTAACCTTCATATCAGACAAAATCACAAGTGACAAACTTAATCTCACAGAAATATTCCTTGAATCGTAGGCGATTAATGACCCTACGCTAAAATCTTCCCGTGTACTTAATGGGACCATGCAATATAAAAAATTAAATAAATAATGCCCTTCATTCATTTAAAAGGACATTGTTCAGATTCTGTCAGGGACGACGAATCTGAACAGTGTCGTGAAGATAAATCTCATAGTAGAAAAGCCTTCGACTTAATTAAGAATTGAAAATGTTTTCGTGCAATGCTTTTTAATTTATGTTGTGGTTATGCATAAACGGATTCAACATTCACTTTGAAAAATCATTAGAATAATATTATTATATAGGTTTCAATTTCATCGAATCTTGTAGAGATTTTCAATAATTTAATAAAAATATATTAAAAAACCTAAAATATAGAAAATTTAAACACAAAATGAAAAACAATCATGTTGAATAAAAATCAATTATAAATGAAAACTTATATTGAATATTTTTTTAATGAATATATTATGTAAATTTTAGTAATCTCTCATTTTATATCAATTATTCTGAAAGGTTGTGCCCATGCAAGTAATAAATTGTCCCCTCTAGATCATACTTTCGTAATCGCTTTAGAATAAGAGTTGACTCCCCATTTTAACATAAGAACGTGCAAGCAAGGAAGCCTAACCTCAGACCCTGAGTAGGGGCGGGCCTATCAAGATTGGTCTAGGGAAGTCGCGCTTGATATATTAATGATCAACATGCAAGCAAGGAGTCTCGACCTTTGACTCTAAGTCAATAAGGCAATGTGAGAATATAGAAGGGGAACACCTTGGCTCGTCATTTTGAACAATGACAATGGAATCCGCTGCAAATTTGACAGGAATTCGGTAGCTTGTGTCGACGTGGAATGTTGAAATGTCGATGAGGGCCCTAATCTGCATTTTCATTGTAACTTTAGAAATTCCATGAATTTATGCTACTACTTAATTAACAATTTTGAACCTAGTTTTATTCATAAGACACGGAAATTATCTACTAGAGTGCAATGGAATAGGAACAGAGAATAAAACACAGTCACACAATTCAAGACATTTTTTTTACTAGGGAACCCAATGTTGGACATTGCATAATCCCTATGTGTTTCTCAATGTGGACTCACCACCTCTCATGGATCCTTATCTCTGGCGATGCAATCGTTGACTAAGACCTATGAGTTTTGCTCTAACGGCAATCATGATTCCCAACAAGTGGTATCAGAGCGTAGGTCATGAGTTCGATACACACCCTGGTCGCGTTGGGGGGGATATTGTTGGACATTGGATAATCAAGCACTCCTCGTGTTTTTTGTGACATGGACTAACCGCCTCTCATGGATCCTTATCTCTGGCGATGCGATTGTTAACTAAGACTTGCGGGTTTTGGTCTAACGGCAATCGTGATTCCCGACACCCAAATGGGAAAACCTTTTGCTTGATGAGAATTTAATTGATATAAAATTTGAGCAAATGATCTCTTACAAAAGACATTTGTTTAAATATGAAAGACACACTTTTCTTCTTTCCTAATTGATCTAAGCTTAAAATCCTTGCAAGGTTGTCAATCTTTGTTGCCCTCTACCAACCTATGTGCAAACTTCTCCTGCACACTCTTCCTCTCACAAGCTCTACACACAAACTCATACTTCCTATTGCTTGGTCTCACGAACTCGTTCTCACGAAAACAATTAATAACTTGTGCCTTTGTTCCTGCTTTTAAAGGCAATTCAATTGGTTTAAACTACTGATCTTTCTAATTAAGAAGTTTTCTTTTGTGATTGTTTGAATTAACATGAGTTAACTACTTATGTAACTCGTTCTATCTCTTAAGACTCAACCATAAGTTATTTTCTTCAATTAACTCGCAAGTCTAGAAGACTGATAACTCGACCTTCCACTTTGACACATCAGTTAACTACTTCATGAACACTTCCTAATTTTACAAATTCATCCCACATTTTAGGAACACATCCTACTTTCTAGTAATTAGATCCTAACTCATAGGAACTCATGCATGCTCAAGGAAAAACTCGTTAAGGTTCCTTGAATTAAGACACAAAACAAGGAACCCATTCTTTCTGCAATTTCCAACACTCCCTTAGTGAGGAAGGTGTTCCTGAAAGAACCTCCTCCACCTAGATATGTCTCCAACTCTACTAAGTTCTTTGTTGCTACAGTTGCTCCCTGTAAACTAGAAGGCTTCCGTGCTTTCTTCTGCAGAACCTGCTTTGAAGACCTATTCTTTCCCACCATGCTTTGCAAGTCCACAATCTGCCACTATCAATGATCACAGCTCCTTTTGTGCCACTAAACTTTGGCTCATTGATTTTCCCACTAGAAGGCCTCTAACTCCACTAATAATTCTACTCATTAGGTCTTTTAGATCTACCCTCTTAATTAATGGTTTAGCCATCTAAAACCCACTGAATTAAGGCTCCACAACTCGTCCTCCTAACATCTCATTAGTCCTTGAATGATCAGTATACATAAGGAATTCAAGGAATTCCCACTTGTCAAGATTCTTGCTGCTCTATAATGTTGCTCCTAAGGCACACAAATTTTCTCTGTCATTGTTGCACATCAACCCTATTTCCACTCTCCTCAAGACCTCCAAAACTACCCACACACAACCAACTCTTTGACTGATCTAGGGATTGAAAATCATCCACTAACAATCCATACACTTGTTATTCTTAGGTTGCTTCAGAAGTTCTCCTCCTATGATGTGTTGTTCTCAACTTGTGTTAGTCTTTATTCTGTTCTTTGCTCTGATACCATGTAGAAATTCCACAATTTTTTTCTACTGCCCTATGAAAAATTCTAAGCCTAGTTCTATTCATAATACACAAAAATTATCTACTAGAGTGCAGTGGAATATAAACAAGGAATAAAACATAGTCACAAAATTCACGACATAATTTTTTTTAACTAGGAAACCCAACAGGGAAAACTGTAGAAATTAATTGTAGATTCATAATTGCTCACGTAATGTACTAAAACATAACACTCAAACATACTCTGCCAATATGTGGAAGTAAATTCACGATAGAGAACACAAATAATTAACATGCATCAAGATTCAACTCACATACATATAGATATATATACGGGAAAGAAATTGCTCAAAACCCCTTACTATATGTATTGCATTAATCAAATAATCTTGATGAATACAATATGCTCTGGTCAACCTTGAGCTCAACCTGCACAAGTATTTTCTATCCTCTACCTGGATGATTGCCTTTGGCCAACCCTTAGCCAGTTTTCAAGCCCTCTAAGCTCTTATTTCCTTGTGTTATTCCTTGAGGAATTATGTAACAACCCTGGTGAAAATTTCATGTAATAAAAGTTAATAAAGGAAAAATATTAACCACGGTTGATGGGACACTTATTCCAAGTTGAATGGTGGGAAAACATCCTAATGGTTGTACATTTCGGTTATTATGGCTAAAGGAAATTGGAAAAGGCAATGGAAAAGACATTGGAAAGGCAAGAGGTATTATTTGGCATTTGTTGATGAAAATAATGGAAAATAGGAGAAAAGTAAGGTGAAAGGTCACAGGTTACATGTGAGGAGTAAAATGAAAGAAAATAATGGAAAATGAAGAAAATAGAGGCCTTAATGATAAAAAGGCTTATGAGGATCAGTTGGAAAGTTTTTTCTCACACTTATGCATCTCATTCTATTCTCTCTCTCTCTCATACTCTTGGACACATATATTTTTCTTGGAGCACTTTGGCATTGGATCAAGAAAGGAAAAGAAGGCAAGAGGAAGGAAGGATCACGCAAGGAAGAGCAAGATCAAGCAGCTACAATAGTATTATTTGTAGGTATCGATGTGCAAGTGTGATTTCCTTGCTATATTTGGCATGCATGGTATTGAATTTGGTTTTTTTCATTCATGGCATGGGTTTTTCCAAGTATGACAATGTTTTCAGCCTAGCCTTTCCATTTCTGGATAGCCATGGTGTCATGGGGTTGTCATATTTTGGTTGAGCTGGATTGCTGGATGGATTCGAAGCTAAGTGAGGTGGATCTCTGAAATGATATAACACATGGCATAATAGCCCCTGAACCAGAATGTGGGTTGCAGTAAAGTCGAATAGTGTGTTGCCTCGGTGGTCCTATGAATCCTCAATCGGTGAATGCAGGGATATATGGTAAAGCCTAGAGGTGGATTTCTCTCCATCAAGCCTAGGAATCTTGGTTTGGGATATATGGTAAAGCCTAGAGAGTTTGTCTCAGTTTAGGATCTATTAATCCCTGGATCGAACTATGGATTGCGGTAAAGCTTGAGATACTAGGAGTCAAGAAAATTCCTCATGGTGTAGGTGGAGAAATACGGTGGCATCCATGCTTGTTTTGGCCTAGTGATCTAGTGGAGATCATGGTAAATCATGTTATTAAATATTTATTATTTTTTCTTAGTGATCCGGGATGGATTGTGGTAAAGCCTATTTTCTATTGAAGAGGGTGAGGTGGTTTAGCTTCGGGATGCCCTAGTTGGTTCTTTCAGTTTGAGTCCCACATTCATGCTTGGAATATGGCATGGGGGTGATTGGTTGAACACATAGTTGGCTCAACCAATCTGTGGTCGGGTTAAACGTGGTAGTCCCATCCCAGGTTGGATTTTGCATTCATTAATAATAAGTTCTCTCCTTGACATCTTATGTGTAAATGAAATGGTTTATATGTGGATTCTATCATTGATGTATCCTTGATATTTATTTTGTTATTATGTTGGTTATAAGCATGTATTATGACAGTGATGGTGTATGCCTCTCCTCATGTTTGTATTTTTAAATGAATAAACAATGTATCTAAGACCTAATAGATGATAATGCAGCTAATGATGTAAGGGGACAATGTTTCTTAGCGGTTCTCAGATAAGTATGAGACCCCTATGCTCAGATTTGTTGTTTAAAGTTGTAGATTACATATTTGTGACATGTTTGATGAAATGTATGTCATGGCTAGTAGGGTTCTAGTCTAGGCCTTGTCATGGTTTTTGCAAATACATCATTGCTTCGTTGTTATACTTCACTTTTGAACTTGTCATTGAGTTTTGGGCAATGACCTAGGCTCTGGGCCTAAAAAATGGCTCAGATCCTAGGGACACTAGCATAGGTTTATGGGAAAAAATCCTTGGACGCACGCATGCATATGGTGTGGGAGCGTCAAGAACCACCCAGACGCACCTATGCCTATACTATGGGAGAATCTGGGGGTTTGAAGGTTTAAAACCTCAGTGAAACCCAGGGCCTAGTTACCTAAGTGGTTGGGATGGTTCTTGGGAATCATGTTTGTTATAGCATCATTTATCACCATTATATACTTGATAACTTATGCATTGGCCTTGGGCATCCCTTTCATTTGGACTTGGTCATATTTCTCAAAAAAAAGTATTTAAAAACCCATACGCAACTCTGCCGAGACTTTTCCATGTATACCCGCGTATGGTATTTAAAATATTAAAAAATATAAAATTTCCCTATTTTGGAGGTGGGGTTTACGGTTGTTCCTGTAACTTAACTACCCTAGCCCATGGCCTAACTGTTCCTCAACTGAAAAAACTAATTTGAGGGAGTATAAAAACCTCTCAAGGGAATGGCCTAAGGGAGGAAGAGAGATAATTATAGATATTATACCTTGTTATAGTTCTATCCAAGTTTGATATTTTCCCTGTGCCTCCTGCACTCCCCAAATTTTTCAGGAAACCCTTGTTTCCTTGAGATGTTCACATTCATCCTATGTGACATCCATTGTGCACGATTCTTAGAAGAAGTTCTCTGAGGCTAGGTGTTACACAGCATTTTGTCACTGTCCCTGCAATCCCCATCTCGCCCATTGGAGGGTCTTTTCTGTGATCAATAAGCAATGTCATGCCTTGAAAAGACCATCATTGTATCCCTTTACATGAGAGCAATATTCCTTCTATTGACAATTCCCTGAGTAGAGACTCAAAAACCCTTGTTTTTTCCTTGGCATGGGTATTCAGTTATGCCCTCACGCCGAAGAGGAAGATTGACATTGGGCCCCATGCCAGCTGGCACTCTGTCCTAGTTTGCCACCCACACCAAGTTGTTTATAGAATGTTTTTTTAAAATAGAGGCATAGATTCCACTCCAACCACCTCGAGGATGAGTCATTGGGAGTGGTTGAACTGAAAAACCACAGACTCCCTCCTTTAGTTTATGGTTTCCACCTCTTATAAGAACTCCCTAAAGGATAAGCCTCCCTTCCACCTTTGTAGGGATCCTAACCTCCTCCTTTTCCTCTATAAAAAGAAGTTATTTCTCTTTGCACGAGCTAGCTGAATAGCTGAAGAGCTGAACTTGGAGAATTAAACATACTATAGCAGAATACTGGAGAGATAGAATAAGAAGTAATTATGTTGAGAGAGCTTGAGTCCATGTCTTTTGAGAGAGCTTGATTCCATGCCTTCATCCCGTCTGAATTCCCTAACAAGCATCTAAGACGCGCTCCGACTAAACCCTATTGGAGGAGACTGCGACGTCAAAGCATTGGTTGTAACTCTTCCTTCTATCAATACATACACATGACTATTGTTTGGTTCCCATTTTGTATTATGTTAGATGTTTAATGCAATATGCTTAGCCCTCTTAGACTGGCTAGTAGTTATAAGTGAAATTATTATGTTGTATGTTGTTCTTGTTTTTGTTCTATGTGTAGGTATCCGAGCATGACTGTGAAAGTATCGTGACTTGCCGAGACAGGAGCGAGAGGCCACCACCACTACAGCAACGACGACAGCGTTGGACTCCAGGTAGGTTGATCTACCATGTCCTCTTTCATTCAATAATTAGGAATCAACACTCTAGCATGTCCCTTTGTTTCTAGACCCACCCTAGGGCTAGAGGGATCTTCTTTGTCCACAGAGAGGATTTACCTGCATAAAAAATTGGCGACTCTACTGGGGATCAGTGCGAGTTTTTCGTTTCATCTTATTGGGTCAGTTTCAATCATTGATTTTCTTATCTACCTTTCCTAGTTTGCTTGCTTATTTTACATCCCTTGTTCAGCTCCAGAGTGTAAAGATTGACCTCTGCTCATTAGTTTTTGGTTTTTCCTCTTTTTCCCATAGTTATCCGGCTTGGCGCATTTTTCCTCTGAATAGTTGCTCCGATTGGCGTAGGTTGCTCTTTTTGTAGTCACGCCAACCCCTTTATGGCGCAGATTACATCCTTACAGTCGCACTGACTCCTGTAGGATTTGGTTTGACCTCCTTAATGAGTCTTTTGGTCAATTGTGCTTGCTTCTGGGTTGTTTTTTATGTGTAATTACGCCTTTGGGACTGTTTTGACTGTCGTCGACTTGATTTTCTCAGTCATTTGTCTATTTTCTTATCAGTGTGAATTGAAGCCTTAGGGTTTCTAAGGGTTTGATACACTGAGCCTTTTGTGTGGGAACCAAATCGTTTTGATTGTTTCCCGTCTCAATTCTGGATCAATTGCACTTATTTTTCTTGATCTTTTTGAGTGATTTCTTTGGTTGCAAATTCATTTCGTTTCTCGATTGATTCTTCGCCTTATTGCTCTAAGCATAGATTACATTGCTTGTTTTGGGTCATTTTGAAATCTTTCTCTTGGTTTAGAAGATTGTGGCATTTATTTGAGTGCTTTATTGTGTTTGTTTTACATTTTATTGAGTCACTCAATTTCGATTCATACACAACAGTTAATTTAGTGTTTGTTTTCATTTTTTCATGTAATTAGTGCATCATGTGCTTCTTTTCGTTGAAAATTTAAAATATATATATATATATATATATTTCATTCTTTCTTTGCACTGAAAGTGAAATTTTCTTTTGCATAACTAGCGACTGATTGTCTAAGAAAGAGTTTCATTTTCGTTTTGATTTTGTTAGATGCATTACTGGATTTCTTTGAATACTTTCATTGTTTTATTTTGTTTGAAAAATCTGTATCCTTCTCGTAACTAACATTCATTGTATCGGAAATGATGTTCATTTGCATATAGTTTGCATTTAGGAATTTTGAGATCTAAATTCGATAGGGCCTTAAAATTGAAACATAATCCAAGATAAACTTTAAAATTCATTTAATTAACCTAAGGAAGCATTGAAACCTAACGAAACATTTTAGTGGTCTAGGCTAGAGACGTATTCCGGCGTCTTAAAACCTAGTAGCTATCGTTCGCCATCTGGCTTTAGAAAACGCTAGTACAGACTTGTGCTCCCTGTACCGTCGAGTATATAAAGGGAGACCCCTCTAGGTTGCAATCCTTTTATCCATAAGAAGCTGAGTCTGTCGCCTTGTAACCGTGATAAACCGAACACAACATTCGGGGAGACTACCTGCACGTACGTCAAGTCCTTGGTCATTTCTGTTTCATTTGATCACCAAGGTGTATATGGAAGTTCACGGAAACCTGGTAGACCCTCTTGCTTAGCATTCCAGAGTAGTCATTTTGATCTTTTAATGACTATTTAGAAAAGAGAAGAGATCGTCGAGCACTTATCCTTTAACGCTCATTTAAAATTGAAAGTGACTAGAGTCATCTTTTGCCTATTTCTCGACTCTTTAAAAATGAAACAACAAAATATGGTTTCAGTGTTATAAAATTAATCACCTACGATCACACGCCCGTCAAAGTTTTATTACTTAGCCTGTTATTTTTCCTTGGTTTTGATCTTGGAGTCTTCAATTGGTTCTCTTTTACCTTTCCGTTTTGTTATACAATCACAGTGGTGCAACCACCAGTTTCATCATCCTCACTACCTCCTAATGGTAATTCTTTCCTGGATGTTTCTTTTGAAACCCCTTAATCCACTAGGTCTATCGAGTTTGCAACCTATTCTCCCATCTGTCCTGCCTCTTGCTACTCGATCTCCTCCTGAAGTGCCAGTTGAATTCAATTGGCCTCCTTCTGGTGCTTGGTCTGGTTTTAGGGAAAAAGGATATTTTCCTCCTCTTACGTCGGGCTCGCCATTTTTTGCAGCCACTGTGCCTCCTAGTCCCTGTAGTCTTTTTGAAGACCTTACGGCGGAGTCAGATATGGATTCGTCTAGTCCTATTGGTAGTGAAGGAATGTCTATTTCTATAGAAGAATATCTGCTTTTTCTGGAAGATGTCCCTCATGTTTCTGCTCAGTCTTCTCCACCATCGGTGTCACTTCCACTTGGATATAGGTCCTGTCAGATTATGTTTGGTTTTGCCTCCATAGTACAATCCAGTACAGTAACTCCTCCTCATAGTTCGGTCCTCCCTTCATTAGGACTATCACCTTCGACACCTGGTTCGTTGGTTACTATTACGTCTATTCCAGTCCAACCGACGATATGTGTGGCTTCATCCACACCGGTTGTTACCCATCAGTCGTCAGGATCTTTTCACACTCTTAAGTCTATTTTCCTCAATCCAACATGCCCTGTTAATCCCAGTCCTGGTATATCACAAGCTTGTGCCGTGGAGGCCCCACCTACTTCTAATGCAGTTTCCACTGCTCCTGTGATTCCTGGCGGTCTTACTATTGAAGAATATTTGTTGGTTGTTCAGCAGTAGAGTTCTCAGGGTTCTCAACCCCTTCAATCTCTTGGTAATCCTCAATTCCATCACTATGATGTTGTTGGTAATCCCGTATCTGTGTATTCGCACCATTATGATGAGTATGGTAATATGTTCTATTTTCCTCCTATTGATCCTTATCAGACCATTTCCCATCTTGGACCTACCTTGCCTGTGCAACCCTCTGGATTGCAAGGACAACCCTCTGTGGGACAACCTTTAGCTCAGTAGGGCCCTGCCTCTGGTACACAGGGACAACCATACGATCCACAAGGCCAACCTTCATAATGTCAACCTTTGGTCCAACATGGACAACCCTCCGGTCTTTTTGGTCAACCTTTGAATCAACCAGGACTATCTTATGCTCCTGGGGGGGGAATCTACCCACCACAGGGACAACCTGTTGCACCACAACCGCAGTCACATGTTCAATATGGCCAAAATGTTGTGCAACTAAGACAACCCTATGGTCCTTCTCCAGGTCAACCTAGTTATCAGGGACAACCTAGTCCATCACAACCATTGGGCCAACCTTTCCCACAAGGCCAACCTGGTGACCCTCAGTACTCAGTTCAACCCTCTCAGCAACTGATTCAACCTTCTCCTCAGTCAGTTCCATCATTTCAGCAGCCAGCTCTACCTATTTATAGTTAGCCAGGTTTACCCGCTCAGCATCCTGCTCAACCTACTTAGCCGGGTCCACCTGCTCAACCGCAAGGCGCTTACTATCCTCAAGGTTCATATCAACCGATATATAGTGCGCCCCAAGTTCCTTACCCTCAAAATCAACCTGTATATCATCAACCTCAAAGCCATGCTTACATTCCATAGCAGACTCCATACGCTGCTTAGCAAGAACCTCATTGGTCTACTCCGACTCATTATCCTGGTCCTCAACCCCAGTATCAACCAAATGATCCTACTTTTAATCCCTATGATCCGAATCCTCTAGGACGGAATGTATGGGGATAGAATCCCGCTCAGACTGGGTGGAATGTACATGCAGGTTCTTATCAAAGACCTTCAATGACTTTAAACACTCAATTATTGTTTCTTGCTACGTTGGAATTACCTGATGTGTCAAAATTGACGAACGATCCCATTCTTCATAACCCGTATTGGCCTCCAATTCCAACCAAGATTCCTGGTGATTGTCCCAAATTTGTGGGAAAGTTTGGTGAAGACCCCCAAGTGCATGTTATGACTTACCATTTGTGGTGCTCCTCTAACTCTTGGGTTGACGATTCTATTAGACTCTGTCTTTTCCAGCGAACTCTTATTGGTGCCGTTGCAAAGTGGTACACTGAGCTATCTCGTGGCGTCTTCCAAAATTTCAATTCTTTAGCCATGGCATTCCTTACGCATTTCTAGTTACCAATCTGCTATGATACCGGGATGCACCTCCTCACGTCATTGAAACAGGACTGAGCTACTCATATCTCGGATCATATTCATGAGTGGAAATGTCATCGTCACATGATCAAATTTGAAATTCCTGATCAGCTTCTAACTCATTGGTTCACCACCTCCTTTGCCAATCATATTTCCAAATACATAGCTATGGGGGCATGTGTAATTGAGGAACAAGCCATTGCTTATGCCCAGTACCTTGATCTTGTGTACTCTTAGTCTAGTGCATTATATGATATCTTGCCTGATGCTCCCTGACCTAGAACTTCTAAACCACTAGCGACTCCATCCGTCAATTGTATTATTGGTTCTGTGTCTCAGACTTCTCAGAATTCTTCATCTTCAAACACTGGGAAACCGAAGTCCGCTTCTTCCAATACTGTTTCTTCTCAGTCTACTTTGAATTCTGGAAAACCCGCAAAAGTTAATATCGTTCAGGCCAATCCTACGGATAATGCTTCTAAAGGTAAAAATAAGGGTAAAGGTAAGGCCAAAGCCGATACCCCGAAACAGGATTCTCAGAAATCTCGTGTTGGCGATGGTTTTCAATGCAAAACGAAGTACCCTTGTTTGATTTGTGACGATGAGCACTTCACCAAAGACTGTCCTAGATGATCTGAAGTGAGCCGCTTGCTCAAAGGCACCCAAGTAACTCTGGTCGTTCTTAAAGAACCTTTCCCATCTCAGCAAACTCAGATGGCAGAGCAAGCTTATTCCTCTGCCCCATTTCGCTCTCAGGTGTTCATGATGAACGGTTCTGCAACCATTTCTATTGCTACTTGGTCGAAAGATTATACTGGATCTCGTCAGGCCACGGGGAAGGAGATCATTGATGGTCCTCCTCCTCCGCCTGTTACTGGCCCTCTTGAAATTGAAAGGCCCAATGTTGAATCTGTTGTGCGACCTCCTTCCAAAGGTGTACTCCGCAAGTCTTCTTATAATCCCAACGCTCGTGCCACTCACCATTACAATATTGTTGAGGATTTGGCTCAGGCGCCATCCACGATGTCCGCGTTAGAAGCACTTCAGAGTTGTCTGTCGCAGCGAAGAGCTTTGTTCTCTGCGATTGGTGGGATTGATCTTACCGATACTAGCCTTCTTTCTTTCGATCTAGAGAAATTTGTTCCATGACTTCCGCAACAAATTGCGCTCATTCAAGTTGTTATTAATGGTATCGACATCCATTGAGCAGTTTTGGATGAAGGTGCATCAACCTGTGTCATGTCATCTTTGTGTTGGAAAGCTATTGGTTCCCCATCCCTAAATTCATCACCAAATTCCCTAGAAGAGTTTGATGGAAGAGAATCAAAACCTTTAGGTGTTCTTGATATTTTACCGATTACTTTGAAAGGGAAGACAGTCAATGTCGAGGTTGAAGTCATTGATGCTAAACTCAATTATAATCTTCTCCTCGATCGCAATTGGACTCACGCCATGTTATGTGTTCCGTCCACTCTCTTTTGTGTTTTGAAATTTCCACATGAAGGAAATATTGTTACAATTGATCAATTGTCTTTCTTCACCTCTTCTTCCGTGAACAACATTCCTTATGTGGATCAGATTCCTCCTCCCTACGAGAGCGTAGGGTCAGGTCTTTTTAAAGATCCTGCCCTCATGGGTATTTTTCCTTTTCCTCCATCGAATACTGTTCAAATTCATAATATCTCTCAGTTTGATGACCCATGGATTATTCCTTCCCCTGAACAGATTGATTCCTTCGGAGATTCAATGCCTTTGAGTCCGATTGAGATTGATTATTGTGAGCTCATCGCTACTTCGAGACCTCTGTCCTCTGATTGTGCTCCTTTGAGCATGTCTCTTGACATGTATTCTCAATCCCCCTAGCTTGGTGATTCAAATTCACCTGATCCTTTGAAAGAAGTGTTTCCCTCTGATGAATCCATCGTGGAAACCATTTCTCTTGAGGATCTGTCATGGGATGTTGGTCATCATCGTTCCTCGTTTATGCCTAGCCTCAGGGCCATGTTTACTTGTCTTGAGTGTTTTGCATCTCAATTTCCTTCTCCTCCACTTCAATTGCCTTTTTTTACACATGACATCTTATGGAAGGTAACTTGAGTAATATTACACAAACAATGCCTATTGACATTTTCGTTAAACGGGGAATTGTCGAGAACATCCATATCGGGGTCACTTGTTCTTGAGTTGAAGTACAAGTTTATACTAGCCTTTTTTCGCGAGTTTCTTGATGTCTTTGCATGGTCCTACGAAGAAATTCCCGACATTGATACTAATATAGTGGTGCAAGAAATACCTACTTACCCTGGCTCGAAACCTGTTCACCAACGTCTTCGTCTGGTGCACCCTAGAAAAGCTACAGCCATTAAAGGTGAAGTTGAAAAACTTCTTAGAGTTGGTTTTATTTATCCGATTCCTTTGACATAATGGGTCTCTAATATTATTCCTATAGATAAGAAGCAAGGAACTATTCATGTTTGCATTGATTATCGTGATATTAATAGAGCTTGTCCCGAGGATAATTATCCTACTCCCTTTATCGATCAAATCATTGATGAGTGTGCCGAGAGTGAGATATTTTTCCTAATGGACGGTTTTTTTGGTTACAATCAGATTAACATTCTCCCGACTGATCAACATAAGACAACCTTTATCTATGCTTGGGGTACTTTCGCATATAAGAAGCTCCCTTTCGGCTTAAAGAATTTTGGGGCTACATTTCAACGAGCGATGTCATATGCTTTTCACTATATTCTTCACATCGTTCAACCTCATCTGGATGACCTTTCCGCTCATTCAGCTAAGCGCATGAACCATCCTGACCATCTTCATCAGATTTTTTTCGTTGTCGACGTTACAATATTCAGCTTAATCCACACAATTGCATCTTCTGCATTGATTCCAGTAGACTTTAAGGTTTATCGTGTCTAAATATGGAATTCGCGTTGATCCCCTCAAGGTTGAGGCTATTATCAATCTCCCCTCTCCCTCCTCATTACATCAGTTACAGAGTTTGCAAGGTAAGGCTAATTTTCTACGTCATTTTATACCTAACTATGCAGAAGTAGCCAGAGGATACACACGATTATTAAAGCAGGGCATTCCATTCTGTTGGGATGAGATTGCTTGAAAGTCTTTTGAGGCCCTGAAAACATTGCTTGTCAACGCTCCTCTGTTGCGTCCTCCTAACTATCATCGTGATTTTTCCCTTTATTTAGCCGCCACTTTCAGCATGATTGCCATGGTTCTGGTACAAGATGATGATGACGGTAATGAGCATGTTATCTACTACTTGTCTCGTAACATTATCGATCCTGAGATGCACTATGCACATGTCGAGAAGTTAGCGTTAGTTGCAGTTCAAGTAGTTCAGCATTTTCATCATTATATTCTTTTGCGTACAATGACTGTGATTTCCCACTGCAACCCCATGACCTATATATTGTCTCGAAAATTGCTGGGGGGAAAATACTCAAAGTGGATTGTCATCCTCCAAGCGCTCGATTTGGAATTTTCTGCTTCCAAGTCGAAGAAGTCACTAGTCTTTGTTGATTTGATTTGTTCCCTCCCTTCAGTCTCTCCTTCGTCTCGTTCTGAGGAATACATTCCAAATTATACGCTTTTCCTTATTAACACCCTCAATCCGTGGTACGGTGATATCATTATTTATCTCCAGACTTCTACTTTCATATCTGAGTTGACGAACGATGCCCGTCGATGCATCTGTCATCAATCGCAACCTTATAGTATAGTCGGGGGTACCCTCTATCGTGTCAGAGTGGATTCCATTCTCCGCCGATGTTTGACCCTCGATGAAGCTAATAAAGTCCTCAATGATTGTCACAATGGCGCTTGTGGCGGTCACATTTCTGGTTATGCCACTGCACAAAATATTCTTCGTGTTGGTTAATTCTGGCCTTCTATCTTCAAATACTGCATTGTCATGGTTCGTAAATGTCATGATTGCTAGATTTATCAATGCGAGATGTGTGCGCCACATGTACCTATTCATCTTGTCATTACCGTTGGTCCCTTTGCGAAGTGGGGCATCGATTTTATGATGTGTAACCCTCACTCGGCCGGGGGGTATGCTTATATTATCATAGCCATGGACTACTTCACCAAATGGGCCAAAGCAATGCCTACACTTGCCGCTGACGGTAAGACAGCTGCTCAATTCATATTCAATCACATCATTGCTAGGTTTGGTGTCCCTCAAGCCATCATTACCAATCATGGTTCCCATTTTCGGCATTACATGGTGGCCGAGTTGACTTCCAAGTTGGTTCTGCGTCACGACAACTCAACCCGTACTATCCTCAGGCCAATGGCCAGGTTGAAGCTGTGAACAAAGTTCTTGTTACCATGCTTCAACATATGATTGGGATCCATAAATCCAATTGGCATCTCATGTTATTTTCAGCTCTTTGGGCATACTGAACCTCAGTTAAGAGTGCAACCGGATTCACCCCTTTTCAGTTGATTTATGGTCTGGAAGCTACTCTTCCGATTGAATGTGAAATACCTTCACTCAAGTTGGTTGTTGAATTACTGCCGAACACTTCACCAGAAGAAGAGCATCTCCTTTATCTAGAAAGGTTGGATGAAACCCGCCACTTTGCTGCTATGGTTATTGAAGCACAAAAAATGTGGGTCAAAGCTCATTTTGACCAATCAGTTTCCCCTCATTCTTTCGTTGAAGGAGATCTTGTCCTTTTGTACAACCAAGCTCATGATAAGCTGGGGGTAGGTAAATTTCAACCCATGTGGCATAGGCCTTACATTGTTAAACATGTATTGCATAATGGGGCCTATGAGCTCATTGATTATGAAGGTCACCCTTTAGAACAACCCAGAAATGGGTTGTATCTCAAAAATTATTGTGCATGAGTCATTCATGCATGATTTGTGTACATAGGTGTTTTTTAAATTTTTGTACATGTTTTTATTTGGTATGCTTTGCGAGCATTTTCTTACTTATTTGGGTCTTTCTTATTTGTGCAAATGTCTATTTATGTCGGTTTCGCAGATGGTGCTTCCCACAGTACCAGGAATTTATCTTCAGCAGCCTGGGTAATCTATGATCCTGCTGGTGAGTTGATAGAACTGCAAGGTATTTGTCTAGGATGAACTACAAACAATGTCGCGGAATATAGTGTTTTCCTTGAACTATTAACCGAGGCAATCAATCTCGGTATATGTGCATTGCTTGTAAATCTAGATTCATAGCTTGTTGTTCTGCAACTCAATGGTTATTATTCAGTCAGAAACCCATACATTTTGAGATTGTATTTACATATTCATTTGTTGGAAAGACATTTCGATTTTATCACATATCAACATATTCCTAGACAAATGAATGCATTAACTGATACAGTGGCTAACATTGTATTAGATAGAAATTTGCGTAATTTGTAAAATCATCATCATGTGAAAAAGATCCATGTAGGAAAATAGATGTATGTATATCGCTTGTTTGCATCACTGTGCATCATAAATTCAAAATATGCAGATATAAAGCCTAGGTGTCTAATTGGCATGATGCTCATGATAGCATGTCACTTCCCTTACGAGCCGCCTCAATAAGTGGTGAATACAGCTTGTCACCCCGACGGTATGTCTCTGATAGGAATGAGGAACATCGTCAAATGATGCATAATCCAAGACTCCACGTGTGATCCCCTCTAGGTTGCGCACAAGCTTTTCTTCCTCGCCTCCCTCGCCATGAGCGTCGAAATCACGAGGAATTTGCCTCGCTATCGGAGACATGCCCACGGGTCTCTCTGGGCCGACATCTACAAATACATAGATTTAATGTTAGAACATACATAGTTTAAAAAAAAAAAAAATCATAACACTCATGAAAATTAAAAATGAGTCTTACCCAAATCTTCATCCCAATCCTCTCCCTCCAGGAGTGGGAGGTCCAGATCACCAGTAAAATCTGTACCAGAGTAGGGCCAGTCCTCCACAATGATCAACTGTCGACGGAGCCAATCAAAGAACTCCGGTCTCCAGGACATTTGTTGACCGCCCCCTGCCCTTGGCTTCAAAGCCGCCCATTGGGCCATCCGTGGTTCTCTCGCTGGTGGCGTTGGAACTATGACCTCCTGACACTGAAAAATTGGTAGTCGTTCCAGGAAGAATGATACCAAGATAGACCCATAACCAAAATGCTTCAATTTTCCCTTCTTTCATTTTGTTAACTGGCGTTTCATGTTTATTGTCACGGCCTCTGCCCAGTTGTAGATGGTCGGTGTCAAGCAGTCTACAGCAAGAAGCAACTATGTTTTTTTTTCTTTGTGTGGTGCTTACGATCCCTCAGCTCGTGTGATGGTATGTAGCACTACTTTTAGTGCTAAGTATAGGATATTTTGGATATCAACTTTCCCACTTCATGTTCCCTTCCGTGCCCCTCGACATACCTTGTCCATTACCATGGACATACTCTCCATGCAAGGCTGGGTACCGATTAGGATCGGTGCTGCTCCCCTCCGTGACAATCCTGTGATAAAGTAGATGTCAGAAACATCAATCTCAAGTTCCTGATCTCGAAGGATGAAGTTTTCCTAATCCTCATCCCATATGCTAATCAAATATTGTAGCAGCTCTGGTTGAGCACGGAGACACAGCGTCAAGAAGAACTTCTTCAGTCCATAGTCTCTAAGATCTTCCATGCATCTCTCATTCCCCATGGCAAGCTCGTCCTCTTCACCATGTTCCCGTTCTTTCCATTCGATCACCATTTTTCCGCTTTCTACCTGCAAACACATTCATATGAATAGTATTAGCCATTTTTGAAGCTTGGATTTGTGAATAATTGGGGTATTTGATTTTCATTTCGCACAAAAAATGGTTTGCGCTAATGGGCACGCCCTAGTGTAGAAAATTTGGTGGTTGGCACGACTTCGTGCCCGAAACCCGTGCCAACTGTCGTGCCCTAATATTCACATTTACTCTCCCAAAATTCAAAATTGGGAGTTGCAGGTAGTAAGAAGTGACTTAAAATGAAGGGAGAGATCTCAACTCTTACCTAGAACTGATGGATTTGAGATTGTTCGTTATCGTCACCGCAAAATCACACTATAAAATGGGTAACTATTGCTCCACAAGAGGTAAAAAGTGAAACGTAATTATTTTTTACCATTTTTGGCATTTTATAACTTTTTAAAACCCTAATTAGGTTTTAAGACATGTTTTTCGATTATTTTATTATATTATTTTAGAGAAATGGGTTCTACATGTGTCTCTTGTGCAGCAACAGGTTTCAGGACATAGTGATGGAGTAACGAGTTAAATTTTATACTTTTTCGGACTCGGTAAAAACACGAAAAAGTCACTACTGCAGTCATCTTTCAGCACTTTTCTGACTCTCTAAAATTGAAAAGATTGCCAAGACTCTTGTCGTTTCAAACTCGTTAAATGGATGCAAAGAGATATCTTCCCAGTATACATTTACCCCTTTTTCGGGCTGGGATAGATTATTTACAAAAAATGAATACCTTAGCCCATCGCAACTAAGAGTTTCTTTCAGATATTTTTTTCTACCTTTTCAGATTTGAGAGACTATTTACGAAAAGGGCCATGATGGAATTTTCTTTTCTGCCTTCTTTTCAAACTCTCTAAACATGAAAATATTTCGAGTTCTCCCTTTGTGATCAGAATGAAAATATTTGTAATGTTATGCAAATTATCCATTCTGATATAATAAAGTGTGCAAAGTGTTCTCCATGACTTGCAGGTTAAACAAAGTATTTTTGGTTATGTTTTTTGAGTTTTATGTGTGAGGATTAGTTAAGTAAATTTAATGTTTAACATATACAGCAGAAATGAATAGCAAGTAAAATTCACCAGCACATAACACAACAAATTGCTGAGGCAGCTCACCCCTCCTGGGCTACATCTGTCGGTCCAAGGCTCCCCAATGGCATGTCCTTGTCTATTAATTTTCTCAAAATGGTTACGCAAGTAAAAATATTCCTCAATAAGCAAAACCAGCTATAAATTAAACTTCAGAAGATATAAAATAGCTAGAAATGGCTTTTGTTTCACACTAAATAGTGTAATATTACCCAATACAGTGCCTTCTCCATGATGGCCCTAATGGCTCCTTCATCTTCCTCGAAGCAAAAGCTGTCGTAAATCACCTCTTTTCGACCTGAAACCTATTCCAAACTGCTCAAAAGGCCCAAAATTGACAATTTTTGCACCTTGTTTGGTAGAATTATGAGGGAGTTATGACTTGTGCAAGAAAAATGCCCAATGTCCCCCAAAAACCCCACTAAAAGTGGAGTAACTGCAGTTAGCTCCGCCAATTTAGAAATTCTGCAGGATTAGGAAGTCCGCCAACAGAACCGCTGGACGAACTGTTGGTTAAATTAAATTCTAGGCGGATAGGCATGTGACCGCCTCCGCCTAACCGTCGTGAAGACCGCCTCCCACACCGTGCGGCATCAACTTGGCATTAACTTTGGAGTGGTCACGTTAAATTACAAATGGTTAACAGTTGCGAATATGGTTTATTACCGCGCCCCTCGTCACCACGTAAGATCATATGGTGTCGAGGCTAGCTCTGAGGGCTAGCCCCTTTACAATTCTTTGTCGGTTGAAAGGTCAAGCCCACGGTTATCTGTCTGCGGTCACATCGCAACAGGGTTGGCCCCCAAACCTTTCTCAGTCCATGAGCCGAAAACTTGTTTACTCGGCCCGAATCTTCAACAAAAATGCTTGTACCATGCCGATCGGGTCCCTATGCCCGTGTTGTCATGTCGAGGGTTCAAACCCCATGGACTACACCATTTTCCGAGTTTTTAAACTTTAGGCCTGGGGCCATGTGGCAGCCTCTGGGCAAGCCATGTGGCACTCTCTGATAGGCCCTCAAATCATAATAAAAATTAACTTTCCCTTATATTTTTTTTTAAAAATGGCATAGTCAATTTAGTCAAAAATTCATGTTTTGGATTTCATTGGACAATTTCAAACCTTAATATCTTTCTCATACGACCTTGGTTTTGAAAACCGTTCATAGCACCAGAATCACAGCAACGAGACCTTTCCGGTCGTTCAGATTGAAACCATTTCTAAGCTCCTTCATTTTTGAGCAATTTCTTAACTTGGACATGATCTCCTTATCACACCTCCCCATTAGGAAGCTTTTGTACCCCAAAATCCTTCAATTACCTATTCAAAAGACGAGAGTATAGCCCCCTCACCTTTTCCACCTCCATCCAGTTTTCCTTACTCGGTTTGCTTCCTTTAAGACCAATCCGAAGATAATCAACACTTCCCCTCTTCAAAGTGCGTGTCCTCCTGTCAAGGATAGCATCCTCTTTCAGCTCATCCAAATATTCTGGTGAGAAATCTTCTATGGATGGCAGTTGAATGTCACTCTTTTGATCAGAAATTAAAGGAGGCTCATACAAACGTAAATTTTCCACATTCACAATGGAATACATTTGCATATATGAAGGAAAATCTAGTTGAAAAGAATTATTTCCAACTTGTTTAATAATATTGAATGTACCATAACGAGCTTCAACCTTTTACCTTCTCCTTGCATTCTTTATTTACTAATATGCAGCCATACCTCATTTCCCTCTTGAAACTTATGATCAACTATGTGTATGTCATGCCTCTCCTTGTACTCGCCTTGACTCTTTTCAAGTTGTTCTTGAACTTGCTAATGTATGAGCTGAATTATTTCAATGAACATGCGAGCTTTGTCAATGTCACTATGCCCATCAATGGAAACATCCTGATCAAGAATGAAATCTAAAGGTGACTTAGGCAAATACCCAAAACAAGCTTCAAAAAGTGAAGTATTTGTAGAAGAGTGCTTGGCCCGGTTGTAAGCATGCTGAATGTAACGCAAATGGTCATCCCAAAGCTTGGGATGTTTGTTGCAATAACCTCTAAAAAGATGTACAATGGTTCTGTTCACTAACTCTATTTTTTCATCTGTTTTCGGATGAAAATCGGTACTCTTTTTCAACTTAGTGTCCATCATCTTCCATAAATTGGACCAAAAATTCCCAGCTTATCTGGAATCCCTGTCACTAACAATAGAAGTAGGCAATCCATAATTAACCCAAACTTGTTGAAAATATAAATCAGTAGTTTGTTCAGCAGTTATAGATTTCTTACATGGCATAAGAATACACATCTTGTTGAATCTATCAACTACTACATAAAGATAATCATGCTGCTTTCTAGACAATGGTAGACCTCCAACAAAATCCATAGAAACAATTTCCCATGGTCTAGAAGGTACCGGTAATGGTGTATATAAACCAAGCTTCATATTTCTAGGCTTGCTTATATCACATAATGAACAATCTCTAATGAAACGTGAAACACTATCTACCATGCGAGGCCAATAACAATACCTCTGTAAATGTGCCACTGTTTTTCTTACCGCGAAATATCCAGCAACAAGAGAAGAATGAGCTTCTCTCATGACACTTAGTCTCTCTCCATGTGGTATGCATAACTTGCCCATATGAAACAACAAATTATTATGCAAGTGATAATCATTCTCCTCAACTTGATTCCCTTCACTCAAGTTATCATACACATACTTAAAATCAACATTTGATGCATATTGTTCTATGTAACTCTCATGTACAATAGAATCATTCTTAAGTAAATTAGTAGCACTAATAATAGGCCTTGAAATCATATCAGCAACTTTATTGAAAATACATTTCTTGTACCTTATTACCAAGTGAAATTGTTGTAGGAAACCTATCCATCTGAAATCTCGTGACTGCTGCAATTTACTTTGCGACTGAAAGTACTGTAAAGGTTGATGATCAGTATGAACAACTGTCTCTTTGTCCATAAAATAGTGTTTCCACTTTTTTATGCTTTGTAGCAACGCATACAACTCTTTATCATATGTAGTATAATTCACAGCAGCACCATTAAATGTCTCAGAATGAAATGCGATGGGCTTACCATGTTGTAAGAGAACTGCACTCATGGCGTAATCACTAGCATCGGTCTGAATCTCGAATGGTTGTCTCAAGTCTGGTAATCCAAGGACTGGAGCTGAAATTATCTTCTCTTTCAAAGATTCGAAAGCTTTTTGTTGCTTTCCTCCCCATTGTAAAGCATGCTTCACACTTGTCACTGCATGCATAGGAGCTGCTATGGCAGAGAAGTTAGAAATAAACTTCCTCCAATACTGAGTTGCACCCAAAAACAATTCTTACCCCTGTAATGGATTTGGGAGTAGGCCAATTCACAATGGCTTCTACCTTAGAAGGATCAATTCTCAAAGCACCTCCTCCTACTATGTGTCTCAAATAAACCAAAGAAGTCTTTCCAAATTCACACTTTGACATTTTAAGAAATAACTGTTTTTTCTTCAAAATATCATGTACTTTCTTAACATGCATGACATGCTCTTCTCTAGTCTTGTTGAAAATTAAGATGTCATATAAGTAGCCAATAATGAAATCATCAAGAAAAGGATGTAATACATCATCCATTACCCGCATGAAAGTTGCAGGTGCATTGCATAAACCAAACGACATAACAACCCACTCAAAGAGTCCCTGTTTGGTTTTGAATGCAGTCTTCCAAATTTCACTTTCTGCAATTCTAACTTGATGATAACCAGTACGTAAGTCTAACTTAGTGAAAAATTTAGCATCTTTCAACTGATCTAACAAATCATCTATCCTTGGGAGTGGGTAGCGATTCTTTACCATTATCTTGTTCAATGCCCTGAAGTCCACACACATACGCCAAATTCCATCTTTCTTTGTAATCAACACTATCGGTGACCCACATGGTGAAGAGCTTGGTCTTATGAAACCTTTGTCCAATAAGTCCTTAATTTGCCTCTTTATTTCAGCATTCTCCATGATAGACATGCGGTACATGCCTATGTTAGGAAGAGGACAATCTTGTTGCAAATGTATTTCATGTTGAATCTCCCTTTTAGGAGGCAAAACTATTGGCTCCTGAAACATCTCATGATGTGCATCAACTACATCATATAAATCTGATTTTAACTTGGGGTCACAATTTTCAAATGACTCATAATTCACATCAACCTTAGGCTTAACCATAAGAAGTACAAAACTCTTACTAGAATTCACTAGCCTTTTTACCCGTCCAGAATTTACCATCGCGATATTTGTCTTTTTGTGATGTGCTCTGACAATAAACTCCTTGCCATCTTTGAATAGATGATACTTGTTCTCATGGCGATAGAAGATCGCTTTCCTGTCATATAAGTAAGGACTTCCCAAAACAATTCCCGATATATGAAGCGGCACTACATCAAGTTCAACTATGTCAATGAAATGTGCAGTAATTGCAAAGCACAATATGCACTTCTTTGAAACTTGTAAGTTTGCATCCTTGCAAATCCAACTAAGTAGATATGGCCTTAGATGTGGAATGGTCTCAAGTTTTAGCTGTTTTACTAAGTCTTCTGATATGAGGTTCTCTTATGACCCACTGTCAAACAATGAGTCAATTTTTGTATATTTTGAGATAACCCTCACATGGAACAATTCAATTCTTTCTTCCTCATTTGGAGCTTGTGCATGACAGTTTGAAGTACTAGCACTTGGCTTAGTCTCAGTTTCTTTACCCTTCATATTCTTCAAACCCATGGCTGTAATTTTGGTTTCGTCACCTGAATCATCACCTAAGTCTTGTTGTGTAGTTGTAGTAGCTGCAGTTTTCTTCTTCCCTTTGTTTTTGTTAAACTGAGTTCTTTTTTCAAGATGAAGTTTCCAATAGTTTTTCTCTTCATGGCCTTCTCTTGAGCAATGTTTAAATATCACTTTCTCACCCTCTTTTTTGATATATGCATTATTTTTGCCTTTTCCTTTTGAGGTTTTGTCTTTGTTTTTCCCCTTAAAAGCCTTGTTTCTACCCTCATCAAAAGTATGTTTCCCTCTAGCCTCTAAATGTAACATGGACACAAACCTCGTCTAGACTAGTAGGATTGAACATAAGGATAGTATGTCTAAGGTAGTTGTGAAAACCACCTATATATTTTAGCAAATTTTCTTGACTTTGTAATTCTACCCCTAATAAGAGTGCTCTTCTTCTAAACTCTTAGGTGTATTCTTGTACATTTTGTCCCTTAAGTTGTCTGAAATTTTTCCAATTCATGATAGCCTTTTGTAAATGAGCTAATGGATAAAAAAAAAATTAATTGCAGTAACAAATTCAGTCCATGATAAAGTGATCTTACCATGTTTTCTAATGTCCTCCTTGGTTTTGGCTTCCCACCAAACCAATGCTGCTCCTTCCATTCTCAAAGAGGCTAACTGAATCTTGGTGTCGTCATCATGAATGTTTTGTATCCTCAAGTAAACTTCCAACTGTCTTATCCAATTGTCAAGTTTTTCTGCTTTGACTTCACCATTAAAAATAGGCAACTCAAACTTAACATCAAGCTTTAAAAATGAACTTTTACCAGTGTTCTTGGACTTGTGAGATTGATTCATTGAAGTTGAGGATGACGATGTAGAGGAAGAGGATGAATATGGTGATGGTCGCTCACCATTTCGTCCATGTCATTTCTTTGACTTGTCTTCACTTTTCTTTCCTCCTGAATATCCCTCTCCTTCCTTCTAATGTTTAGACCCTTCTCCTACAACCTTTCATTCCTTTCTTGGTAGAGTATCCTCACCATCTTAGTCATGTCTAGGAATTCCTTTCGGAACACCCGTTCTTATTCTTTGGGGTCAATGCCTTTAGGAACTTCTCCTTCTCTTAAAGACATGCTTACGGCTTCAAAACCTTGAAAACAGTCAAATATATCTTTGCACAAGAACAAATTCAAAGTAAAACTCTAGCTCTGATACCAACTTGATCAGAATAAAAATATTTGTAATGCTATGCAAAGTATCCATTCTGATATAATAAAGTGTGCAAAGTATTCTCCATGACTTGCAGGTTAAACAAAGTAGTCTTGGTTATGTTTTGAGTTTTATGAGTGAGGATTAGTTAATTAAATTTATTGTTTAACATATACATTAGAAATGAACAGCAAGTAAAATTCACCAACACATAATACAACAAATTGTTGAGGTAGTTCACCTCTCCTGGGCTACATCTGTCGGTCCAAGGCTCCCCAATGGCATGTCCTTGCTCTATTAATTTGCTCAAAATGGCTACACAGGTAAAAATATGCCTCAATAGGAAAAAATAGCTGTAAATTCAACTTCAGAAGATAGAAAATAGATAGAAATGGCTTTTGTTTCATACTAAACAGTGAAATATTACCCAATATAGTGCCTTCTCCATAATGGCCCTAATGGCTTCTTCATCTTTTTCGAAGAAAAAATTGTTGTAGATCACCTCTGTACGACTTGAAATCTATTCCAAAATGCTCAGAATGCTCGAAATACCCAAAATTGACGATTTTTGCACATTGTTTGGTCGAATTATGAGGGAGTTATGACTTCTACAAGAAAAATGTCCAATGTCCCCCAAAAACCCCACTAAAAGTGGAGTAACTGCAGTTAGCTCCTCTAGTTTATAAATTCCGCCAAATTAGGAAATCCGCCAGTGGAACCACCGGATGAACTAATAGTTAAATTAAATGCTAGGTGGATAGGCATGTGACCATCTCCGCCTAACCGCTGTGAAGACCACCTCCCACACTGTGCGACATCAACTTGGCATTAACTTTGGAGTGGTCACATTAAATGACAAAATGTTAACGGTTGTGGATATGGTTTATTACCGAACCCCTGGTCACCGTGTAAGATCATATGGTGTCGGGGCTAGCTCTTAGGGCTAGCCCCTTTACAATTCTTCGTCGATTCAAAGGTTAAGCCCACGGTTATCCGCCTGCGGTCATGTCACAACGGGGCTAGCCCCCAAACCTTTCTCCACCCACGAGCCGACAACTCATTTACTCCACCTGAATCTTCAACAAAAATGCCTGTAGCATGCCGATCGAGTCCCTCTGCCCATGTTGTCGGGTCAGGGGTTCAAACTGCATGGACTACACCATTTGCCAAGTTTTTAAGCCTTAGGCCTAGGGCCACGTGGCAGCCTCTAGGAAGGCCACATGGCATCCTCTGATAGGCCCTCAAAACATAATAAAAATTAACTTTCCCTTATATATATTTTTTTAAATGGCATAGTCAATTTAGTCAAAAAGTCATGTTTTAGAGTTCAATGGACGATTTCAAACCTTAGTATCTTTCTCATACGACCTCGGTTTTGAGAACCGTTCACGGGCCAGAATCGCAGCGACGAGACCTTTCTGGTCATTTAGATTGCAACCATTTCTGAGCACTTTCATTTTTGAGAAATTTCTTAACTTGGACATCATCTCCTGATCACTTTTTCAGACTCGTTAAACCTTGATGACATCGGATTTCGTCGCCATGACATTACTCGAGTTCCTCCTTCCTAGGGCTCATAAAATGTGCTAGGATGGATTTTTTCAAAGGAAAAACTTACAGCACAAGCATATGATATCCCCTTCAAGCTTGATTTAAAAAATAATTGGGGTACTCGTTAGAAATGGTGGGGGGGAAATGGAACCAAGTTTTAGTTATGTTGGCAGTATATCGCTCTTGAACATGGCACTTGTCTGCATTTGTGTCGAGTTGGGGACATCTCATTTTGTCATTTTTGCCTCCATGGGTTTGGGTAATCTCTTTTGACCTCTCATCTACTCTTTGCCACGTCATCATGACCTCAGATTATTTGATGTCAAATACTGCCAAATCCAGTGTCGTGTTGCTGATATGTTCAAGAGAAGTTTACCTCTGCAGTTTTCAACCTCCCTCTGATTCTTTGTTGGTCTTGTTTCATCATCATACTCCTTTGTCTTGTATCGATGATGTGGGAAACATTATGTCCCACCTTCGATCAGGTCACTTCCTGTCGACTTTAGCTCATTATCCAAGAATTTGATCTAGAAACTCCCTTCTGGTACCTTGGAGCCTGCATGCCTCAATGGTAGGTTCTTCACATTCGACGAAAGGTCCACATCATTGGCCTTCGATCGAGTGATTCTGCAGATGTTCGACGCTAGATCATTGTTCACATTCCGTGGATTGTACCGGTTGTACCTTGAGAGCCATTATCATTATTGGTGGTTTCTCTCATGCCTGTTAACAGCTTTCATCATTGGCTGGTAATCATGTGATTTTCTTGCATGTTCGACTTCAGCTCATATATTCGCATTCTTGAATTTGTACTTGTTCGGGTCGAGATGGAGCGCAAGACCCTGGATTTTTTCTGATAAAATCCAGGTTGCAGATTTTAGTGGATTATCATGACTTATTTGCATGACTCTTTTAATTGGATGGTTGCGACCATACCTAAGTCTATTTTTTGATCCTTGCTATTTAGGATAGGTTAGCATTACTTCCTCGAGATCCTATATATATATATATATATATATATATATATATATATATATATATATATATATATATACTCTATTATGGATGGTTGTGCCCGTACCACATGTTCATGTATCATAGATATCAGTTGTATTCGTAATTGCAGGTTTTCTGACAACAGTGTTTGGTTCAAACGCGTTCTCATAAAGCATTTCGCCCCTCTCTCTCCCTCGGACCTCATGCTTTAGGGGGCATTTGTTACACAGCATTTTTTCATTGTCCCTGCAATCCCCATCTCGCCCATTGGAGGGTCATTTCCGTGATCAATAAGCAATGTCATGCCTTGCAAAGACCATCATTATATCCCTTTACATGAGAGTAATATTCCTTCTGTTGACAATTCCCCGAGAAGTGATCTGTATTTATGCAGGAACGCAACAGAATATATAAATAACCATAAACATAGAAATACAGTGGAAATAAGGCTTCATTTCATTAATATCAAATCACAGAAATATTCTTACAAACATGATGGAAATAAAATACCTAGGGTTCTGGTAGCAAATATCTGAGAAGATATATGGCGGCTACAGACCTCTGAACTCTGTTACAATGAGGCTCGAGGGCCTATTTATTATGGAGAAATAATGGAGAACTCTAAACGTCCAAAAAACTAACCCAAGGAGATGAAGCGCCAAAACTATAGGCCCCGTTTGGGTAAATTGGTGTTTCAACTTCCCAGGGATGTAACTTCGGCATACTATCTTCGTTTGGGGCCTCAAAATGGCTCCGGAAGTTCAGGACCCAAAAAACTACTAAAAATAGTAAGTTGTGAAAACACTGAAAGAGACAATGGTGGGGCCCCAAGTGGAATAGGCGGGTGGCCACCAATATCCACCTGGATCATTCCTCCCCCCTTAGGAAGCAATGGTCCCCATTGCATTGAGTTCCTCCATGAGATGAGGAAACTTCTTTTGAACTTGGTCCTTGGTGAACCACTTGCCTTGGTGCAAGAGCTGGCCAGCTTTGATAACCCGATACAGTTGCATCTTCTATCGGCGAGTGTTCTTGATTTTCATGTCCATGATACAGTCTGTGGTGGCATGTTCCATGTAGTCTGGGTTTAACTCTTTTGGTGTGAGTTCTTCTACAATGTCAGAGGTGTCTAATAGAGGTGGGAAGTTGGGACGAAGGCAGTCTACATTTAATACTGGGTGCAGACCAAGGAATGGTGGAATATTGAGCTCGAAGGCATTGTTCCCTATAGCCTTGGTGATGGTGTACAGCCCATATCTGAGCGGGTGAATCTTGTGGTGGGGTCCAATGAGGCACTCCTTCTGCAAATGTAGCCACACTTTTTCACCCACCTAGAAGTTGTGTGACACCTGATGTTGATCATGTGGTTTCTTTTACTTAGCATTGGCTCTTTCCAATATGTCATGAACCTGTTGGCAGATGTGTTGAATGCGCTCGATGAAGTTGTTTTCTTTGTCAGCTTCAGACTGGACATGAGCCGAATCAGCCTGAGTAGCTACAAATGGCATGGCTACATCAATGGGACATAGTGGCTAGAATCCCAAGCCCACCTGAAAGGGGCTGTGGCCGGTTGAGCTGTGGAGAATCCGGTTATAACTGTGTTGTACATAGGGAAGGCTCTCATCCCATGTGCGTGGATGCTTTGAAGTGTACATGTGCAGAATGTGTACAAACATCTTGTTGACGACCTCTCTATGGCCATTAGTTTGGGGATGGAAACTTGTGGACTTGGTGAGCTTGGTGTCCAACATTGACCAGAGGCTGGACCAAAATTTGCTGAGGAACCTGCTGTCGCGATCTGATATGATAAAATGTGGGATCCCAAAGTGCACCCACACTCGTTCAAAGAAGAGTTTAGCAGTGGCTTCTGCTATGATCACTACAAGGAAAAGACCCTCTAGCGGATGTTTTTGAGGAACTACAAAGAAAAATACCCCATACATCCATTTCTAGTGGAGGTTACTAGAGGACGGTGGCAGGCAGAGGGTTTTGTGAATGTTTTCCTCTCGGTGCTCTTATCATTAAAACTCACCTCGGTGCTCTCAAAAAAAGAAAGCACCGGTGCGGACAAAATCATTGGCACACCGGACACTGTGCACTCTGTACACACCCACCCGGTGCATCATAATATAATAGAGTACCAGTGCCTCACAACTCGTCCACGCCGGTGCATTATAAAACACAACGCCAACACTGAAACCACTCGGTGCGGTAGACAGAAACCGCACCAGTGCATCATAAAAAATATGCCAAAACACAAACCGACCGGTGCGTTTATAGAAAACAATACTGGTGCGCCTATAAACAACGCGCACTGGTAAAGGGTTAAATTAAAAAAATATTTACGACAAAAAACCTGGAGTTTTCAGTTTTCCAATGCTCCTGAGCTATCAATTACCGGTACGCACGATACCATAGAACGCACCGGTGCGTATCGAACATTGGCACACCAGACGGCATGCACGAAGTACACACACCGCCGGGGCGTCCAATTACTGTAATGCACCGGGGCATCAATACTCTTCCGTGCCAGTGCATCATAAAACACCGCGCCAAAACAAAAACAAGCCGGTGTGTTCTTCTCTAAGAGCACCGGTGCGCCAGAAATCGCACGCACTAGAATAGTGTTATATTAAAAAAAAAAAAAAATTAAGGCCAAAAACCGGTGCTTTGCAATTATTACGCACCGGTGCTTTACCATTATGCCGCCCCGGTGCATCATCAAATTTTCGCACTAAAACTTAAACATCTCAGTGCGCGGTTAGGGAAACACCTCAGCGCGTTATAAACAACGCGCCAAAATTGATACCGCCCGGTGCAGTTTTATTTAACCGCACCGGTGTGCTTATAAAACCCCACGCTCCAAAATAGGGTTAATTAAAGAAAAAATTTATGGCCAAAAAAATTCATTATTCACTTTCCTTGGTGCTCCAGAGCTCTCAAGCCCTAGTGTTATTGCCTTATTTCTGAGCTACCCTGACATCGGTGCTCTCATTGCACCCATTGCACGCACTGCTGCTCTGCATTGGCCACCAATCTCCAGCTTTCATTTTGAAAAACAGTGGGCAAATTTTATTTTCCAAATTTTACAGCCAATATGCCTCCTCGACGACGAAATGTACAGGTATTTTTCTAGTTTTTCTATAATTAAGCCTTTTAGCGGATTATAAATTGAAATAAACTTAAAAATAACCATTAAAAAAGAAAAAAGAAAAAAATTTGTCGCGTGATGCGCTCAATCTATTCGGCTAGCACCGGATAGCGGTGCTACCTGTAAAATTTACAGGCAGCACCGCTACTGGTGCTAACGGTAACCACACCGTTTTCGGGGTGGTGCCGGAAGGCGCCCCGAATAATTTTAAACTAAAAATAAAAAATAAAAAAGGCGGTGCACTCATTTATCTAGGTGCACCGTTGACCTCAGCAATCACAGTGCGGTGTGTTGACTTCATTTACCGCCCCGGTTTATGTCAGCGCACTGCATTTTGCATTCTGAGAGGGTCAACGGTGCGGCTGGGTAAAATACCACACCATCAACTATGTCATTGTCATGAAGTCGGTGCACTGACACGACTATACGCGTCGGGTCGTATATTTCAGTCAGTGCACTGCTATTCTGAATTATATACAGTCCCCGGTGCTTGAAAAATAGACATCTGCACCGAATCCGGTGCGATCTGATTCATTAGGGGCCCCAAGGACGGTGCGCTAAAATATTAGGATGCACCGGCATCGATGCGTGACTGTTTTTATGGAGCACTGGCTTGTATGTTTGCTTTTTTTTCAAAAAAAAATATATATGTATATTTATAAATACATTTATGTTTTAATTAAAAAAAAAATATTTAATATGGCAATGATTCAGAGAGAACAGGAGCAACAACAACGACAACAAGCAAAATAATATGACATGATTCGCCAATGGGAGGGGAGAGAGAGGGAGAGAGATGGATGCCCTCGCCCTATTACTGCAGATACCCAGGAGATCCTTATGCAGGTAGGCCTCTTTAAGTTCTATGAGGAGGTTATTTCCGGCCTAAAGGCCCATAGTGTGCTTTTGAGACATCTTATCGGCAGGTGGAATGCCCACCGACAGGATTTTCAGGTTGGTCCTAACCAGTGGTACACACCCACTGAGGAGGACATTTATTTTGTTACAGGACTATCGAGGAGAGGGGTGGATTTTCCCTCATTCCCAGACGTGCCAGTCGGTTGTGTAGCATGGATTCATTTAGTTTACTCCTAGAGATACATTGGAGCACATGTACTGTCCCCTTCAAAGTTTCAGGTACCTAGAGGTCAATTACGTATAGGTGCTTTTAGTAGACAGGACGTGCAATGCCTCTCTATTATCGCTTCGATCATTTCGCACAACACCAGTGACGGGCAACACATTAGTTGCTCGCTTTTATATTACGTTGATTCTTTAGTACTGTAGCCACGACTTGTCAGGTGGTCTGCCATTTTTTTGCGACAGTTTTGTACGGCCTTAGATAGATGCCGTGCTCATGCACAAGGGAGGGTCAACTTCCCTTTTGCTTCAGAGCTGTTTTGTTTATTTTTTGAGAGGTTTCCAGAGATGAGACCTAGTTTTGTTCAACAGCCTCGTAGGCTGATGTTCGAGGCCTGGATGCACATGTGGGGGAAGATTATGCCCAAGAGGGGAGACACTATGTTTCCAGCGAGGATATCACATGATTCGCTGGACTTACTAGCTAGTGTTGGCGGGCTACATCCGTTCATTATGGTCCCATGTCCTTATGCTAGACTAGATTGGCGAGGGTGCCCCAACATCCTCTTCACTCCTTATGAGCCACCAGATGATAGAGGTAATATTACTGTTTTATTTATATTTATTCTAACATGTTCTTTAACTTGTTTTTATTAAATTGCATAATGAAATTGTCTAATTATTGTTGTGTACTTGTATATATTTTGCAGACATTGGCTCTTTTGATGGCGATGAGATGTCAGATCCACCACATGATCTAGGTGTCAATCCTGATGATTACGATCAGGAGATGGCTGATGCACCAAAGGATGAGGCCGGGGGTGCATCAGATTAGAGATATGTTGATCCTGCGCCTCATGGTGTACTGGTACTGCCTTTTGCTAGGCGTGGTCGACCTGAGACCAGATACTAGATGGAGTTGGGCAGCCAACTCTGTGGATTGATTTCAGATGCGAGTATCTGGCCTGCTCATTACAGAGAGATACAGGGTGATGATAGACTATTATGGATGTGGAGAGGCATGTCGTGTGACATGTACGGCCTGATGCGGCATTTTGTAGGATCTATGACAGTTGTTACGTTATTGAGGAGGATTCTCCATAGCTATAGGTGTAGTCGAGTTGTGGCACGTGATGGACAGCCTACCAGCAGCGACTCAGATGCATCTCATGATCATTCACCTTGCGGCGCACCTGATGATCAGCATGGGGCTCCACTAGAAGCATCTGACACTAGTCATCATGGAGATGAGGCTGGACCATCGGCCACGTCCAGTCAGTAGCCTGCAGCATCCATCATGAGTACTAGTCACGATCATCATGAGCAGGCTAGACCATCAACCGTCAAGGCTGTAGTACTATTAACTGAGCAGGCCTCCACTACTACTGCGCCTCATATTGATCATATTGTACTACTACCAGCGGATGCATCCATCACTACTAGTGATCATCATGATCATGAGCAGGTTAGTCGACCATCGACTGTCGAGGCTGCACCCAACTTTACTGAGCAGGCCGCATCCACTTGTACTAGTGTTATTGATGTTGTTATACTACCACCAGCACTTGATCCATGACATTTATATTACAGTTGTATATTTTTAACATTATTCAGTTATATATATATATATGGTCCATGTATTTTATGTTCATGTTGCAGTTGTACTTAATTTTCATGTTGATGATCATCATGATGTGGCGCATATTGTTAGTCATGTTAGATATGTTCATTTAATGTTTAGCTTATAGATAGATGTGTATATGTGATAGGCGCAAGAGTAATTTGACATTATATTGAGATGTATATTTGATGTTTGTGTTGTGATGATGTTAATATATAATATTAATTTGATGTTAATTGAATCTGTTTATTAGTCGAATATGATGTTTGTACAATGGTTATCATGATGGTGATGATATTTATTAATTAATTTAATATTATTAAATGACCATGATATTTATTAAATATTATGTCGTGAATGTAATTGTAATTTTAATTTTAATTCTATGTAAAATTGTAAAATTGTATTTGTATTTGTACTAGTTGTAATTTAATTGTAATTGTATGTAAAATATTTATTAATGTAAAATTTTAATTGTAATTGTAATATTTAATTTATCTTGAAATGATTGTAATTGTATATATGAAAATTTGTAAAATTGTATTTCTAATTCTAATTGTATGTAAATTTCACAAATTGTAATTGTATTTGTAATTGTAATTTTAATTGACTTGTATGTAAAATATTTGTAAAATTGTAATTGTAATTGTAAATGTAATTTTATGTAAAATTGTAAATATAATTGTATTTGTAACTGTAATTTTAATTGAATTGTCTGTAAAATATTTGTAAAATTGTAATTGTAATTGTAAATGTAATTATATGTAAAATTGTAAATGTAATTGTATGTAAAATTAAAATTCTAATTCTAATTCTAATTCATGTATGTGAAATTAATGTAAAATTGTAATTGTAATTTTAATTAATGTAATTGTATGTAAAATATTAATTTGTAAAATTTTAATTCTATTAATGTGAAATTTTAAATAGTATTAATGTGAAATGATTTTATTAAAATATTTAAATTTGTGAATTTGCGAATAATTGTAAAATAACAAATCTAGAATAATACGAATTTTTGTAACATAAAGTTTAGAAAATAATGAAAATAAATTCATGTACTTTAAAATTATCATTATTTTATTATGATCTTACATATATAAAGTTTAGAAAATAATGAAAATAAATTCATGTACTTTATAATTATCATTATTTTATTATGATCTTACACACAACAACAACAACAACAACAACAACAAAAACTTTAAAAATTCTAGTGCGCTTATCATCCTAACAAGCCCCCGTGCGTCGTATTAATACAACGCACCGGTATGTCACATTTCCGCACACCAGAAACGAATAAACGCAAATAAAAAAAACACAACTCTATTTTGTTTAAGTTTTTTAAAAATACGGCAATTTGAAAAATGGGCGGTAAAATATTTTCGAAAATATAATTTGATAAAATAATTCTTTAAATACTAAACACTTTTCATTATTTCACTATTTTTGCTAAAAAATTTCAGTTAGATTTTTGCAGGAGACAGACCTGGAGCAAGAGAGCATGAGGGCACTGTGGATGGCGAAATACGTTTGAACAAAATTATTCAAACAATCAGAAACCAAAACTCTGGTGATTCAAGCCCTTTATCATAGAATTTCAAACCATTTCGTGATTAAATTTAATTCTTTTTTTTACTTTTTTCTGCAGTTTTTTTATTTTTTCCTGCAGTTTTATCCATTTTTACGCTGAACCCTTCATTTTTTTGTTTTTTCCCTTTCTTCTCCCTGTTTATGTGATTTCAGAATTAGGGTTTTTTCATTTTAGATTGACATCCAACCCACGAGACTACTTGCATAGTCAGATCCCAATCCATTTGGCTATTGCGTGAATTTTTGAAAAAATGGATTTTTATTTATCGGTGCGCCCTGCATACGCCACCGCACCGGTGCTCTGTATTATTACAGCACACCACGCAAGTTCTGTGTCGTAAAAAATTGAAAACATTTTTTTAAATCCGTGCGCCAAATCTAAAATAGGGCATCGGTGCTCTCTTTAACTAGGAAAGCACCGTACGGTGTATTACACCGTTTTTGCGGTGTGTTTATAATACCCCATGCACCGTTAGGTCCATTACACTATTTTTGCAGTGCATTTATAATACCGAACGCACCGTACTGTGTATTATACTGTTTTGCGGTGCGTTGTTAATATATCCATGCACCGGCGACGGTGCAAATTTCATAAAAGGCGCACCGGTGTCTCGAGATTTATTTTCTACCTGAAAAGTTGAGAATTTATTTATAAATATAATAATGAATGATATGCTACAAGTTTCAAATTGATAAAGAAATGACTGACAAGATATCAAGTAACAAAAATACTGTTAACACATCAAGAAAAGCAAAAAAGGCAAGTTCTTTGTAAATTTTTTATAAAAAATATTATTTTTGAACTATATGTAACTTTAACTAATATGTATTGTTTACTGTGTATCATGCAGAGCCACAAAATGACGAAGCTCGATATAATTATTTCTGATCTACAACCAGAAGAGCGTAAAATTTTAATGGAAAAATTGCAAAATGATGAATCAGGTGAATGAAACAATACTATCGATCCAATATGAGTTTCTTTTTTTAATTATCATTAATAATATACTTAAAATTATTAGATAACATGTGTCAAACAGTCTACTAATTCACATCTGTTTAATGTTCTACAGGGACCAACAACTCATAAAAGGAATGTTGTTCTAAGAAAAGAAAAAAATAGAACATAAAAATGAAAATGAATTGCTCCTTGGCTCATCTGGAGTGGTGCTGGAAGTTAACGAAAGGGAGAAAAACTTTTACAAAAGTTTGAGGGATCTAGTGGAACGAATAAAACAATGTGCTTCAAATGTAATATGTAATCATTGAATTTTTCGATTATTAGGTACAATAAATAAACAATTTAGAATTAAATATTGATTTTCAAAAAATTTCTTCTAGAAAATAAAATAAAATGGAACCCATTCAGCACATAAAACAGAACGACAAGGAAGAAAATGGTTGATCTCTAAGCTTGTGAGTAATTGTTACTTCCTTATAACAACTTAACTAGATTTCATTTTTGTATTTTTTAAGTTGTTTTACAAAAATCATCATTGAATGTCTTCAAACAGGTGCTAACATACAAAGAAGAACCATCAGACGAATTCATTGAAATTGGGTTAAATATGGGTTGTGAGTATATGTTGGCATATCAGAATTTAATTGTGGAATTTGTAAGCATCTATCGATCTTGTTTTAATTAGCTCCGTCTATAATTAAAATAACAAAAACATCTTTTATATTAAATATATGATTTGTTATGGGGTATAAAACTTGCAGGAAACAAAGTATGGAACTACGCCAACAGATGAAATTTTGAAAGATGGCATGGTACATGGTTTTGAAAGAATGTGTATAGTTTATGAGTCAATTTTTGCTATGGTACATCATTTTTCTTTTCGATTTACATTGATGTATATTATTTAATATTGGAATTTTCATTATTCTCACCAATGTATATACACTCATTTCAGTTTATTTTTATGTTTGTAGATGGAAAGTGAAGAAGAAGAAAACAATCAACGCCGTGAACACAACATTCATGAAAATAACCCAAGTCATGGAAGTAGCCCTAGCAGTGACAACAGTTCAAGCGAAGAATGATGATCACTATGTAATTTGGATATCAAAGCAAGGTGTTTTATTTTTTGAAATATGTCTGTGAAATCAGACATTTTGTTTAATGTAATGGACATAGTGTCCCAATTGAAAGACAAAGGGATACAAATAATTGTCCCATTTTGTATGATAAAGGCTGTCCTATATATATATATATATATATATATATATATATATATATATAATCATAAAATATGTTTTAATTTATTCTATTGCGTTCTCCATTGTCGCTATTGTGTTCTCCATTGTCGTTCTCAAATGCACTAATAAAAATTTTATTCATATGAATATTGTTATAAGATTATATATATGTGTCAACTTTTGATGAATAATGAATTTTTAAAAACCACAATAATTCTGATATGATATAACAAATTAATCAAAACAGCGCATTCAAATGCATTAATAAAAATGTAATTAATATGAATATTGTTATAAGATGTGTCGACTTTTGATGAATAATGAATTTAAAACAATCACAATAATTGGACTGTCAGAGGTGGATGTTTCTAAAAAAAACAAAATGAAAACCAGTGTGTTTATGTGTCTATACGCACCTGTGCGTTTATGATTCTATTGGCACCACACTAATACTAATTCCAGTTATAAATATCGGTGTGTTTGTGTGATTCTACGCACCGGGGCGTTTATGTATCTATAAGCACCGGTGCATTTGTAGATGCCATGTGCACCGCACGAATACTGATACCAATTATAAATCTTGGTTCCTTTTTGTGATACGAAGCATCGATGCCTCATCATCGGTGCGCTTATACGACGTATGGGCACTGCTCAAATCCCAAGGCCAATTAGAATGGCCACGTGCGTTGTATCACCAACACTAGGCCCGGTGTTGTTGTTTTCCTTAACGGCCTGGTGCTTTCTCCTTAGACCGCCCCGGTGCGCTGTCTACCAATACGCACCGGTGCGTTAAAACCTGATAAGAGCACCGATGAAAAAACATCCGTAATAACCTCTGGCTGCCCATTTTTTTTAGTTGTGTTGAATTTCCATTAAAAGCTCTGCCAAAACCTCTGTTACCAGAAACGGATGTGGTAACATATGTTTTTTTGACAATTTCGGCCAATTTTATAACACTAAAAACCTCCTTTATAACCTCCACTAGAGGGTCTTTTCCTTTTATTGGATATTTTTCTTGCAGGCCGCCATAATGGCCATCTTTGAGAATCTGTTGACGACCATGAAAACACAGTCATTTCCATGATTAGTAGAAGGAAGGCTTGACATATAATCCATGGAGATAGATTCCCAAGGTCGACTAGGGGTAGGTAGCAGAGTATAGAGCCCTTGCTTCTTGATGGTCGGTTTGGCAATGGCACAACCAGTGCAAGATCAGATGTACTTCCCAACATCCCGTCAAAGGTTCGGCCAATAGAAATACTTCTGCAGTACTGCCACTGTTTTCTCGAGCCAAAAATGCCTAACGACTCGACTGTAGTGCACTTCCCATATCATCTTGGCACACTCGCTTGAAGGAACACAAAGGTGCCCCAGGTGACATAATAGTGCATCTTGGAGGTGAAAATTTGGAACTTGCATACCCCCCAAGAGTGTCTTGTATGTGTAGCTGAATTCTGGATCGCTCTTGTAGAGAAGCAGCCAATCAGAAGTCTCATGCCTACAAGAGTTGAGAACAGTGGTTATGGCCATGTTCGATGGTCGGCTGAGGCAGTCTGCAACATTATTGGTGCTACCCTTCTTGTAATTGATGTTCAAATGAAATTGTTGCAGATATGTGGACCACTTCTGATGGCGATCGTTCTGCAACTTCCCTTATGTATGTATGAACTGCAGGGGTCGGTGGTTTGTGTGGATGATTTTCTCCTTCCCCAAAATGTAATGCTTCCATTGTCGACAAGCCTGCACAATGGAATACATTTCTTTTTCATAAGTGGGATACTTTTGAACTGTGTCAGACAATGTCTCACTGTGATATGCCACTGGATGCCCCTGTTGAGTAAGAACTGCCCCAATAGCATAGTCAAAGGAATTTATCTCGATCTCAAATGGTTGTTGCAAGTCTGGTAATGTGAGCTTTCAATTCTATGAACGCCTTCTGTTGAGATTTTGACCAACATAATTTTTCTTTCGCTCCTCCCTTGGTGACTTGACTCAAGGGCCAAGTGATATGAGAGAATCCCAACATGAACCTATGGTAGAAATTAGCAAGACCTAGAAATTTGCGTAGCTCTGTTAGGGTGGTTGGGGCTGGCCAATCCCGAATGACTTGGATCTTGGCTGGATCCACATGCACCCCCCTTTCATCAATAATGTATCCCATATATTGAGCCTGGGTCATGCCAAAAGTGCACTTCTCCAAATTGGCACACAACTTGTGTTTCTGTAGTGTTTGGAGGACTTCTCGGATGTGGTGGAGGTGCTCTTCCCAAGTCTGGTTGAATATCAGAATGTCATCCAAGTATACCACTACAAATGAGTTGGTGAATGGACGCAAGATGTCATCCATCAAACTCATGAAGGTTGCAGGAGTATTTGTCAATCCGAAAGGCATGACGAGCCATTCGAAAAGGCCCTCCTTGGCTTTGAAAGCAGCCTTCCACACATCATAGGGTTCGATTGGTACCTGGTGATACCCAAAATTCAAGTCGATCTTGCTGAAATATTTTGCTCCTTTGAGTTGGTTTAGAAGGTCATCAATCCATGGGATCAGGTACCTATTCCGGACAGTGATATTGTTCAGCGCCCGATAATCAATACAAAGTCTCCAAGTCCCATCCTTCTTCTGTACCAACACGATCGAGCTCTGACAGGGCAATGAAATTGGCCGGATGTGACCTTTCTGCAGTAGCGCCTGAATCTGCCTCTTTATTTCATCATTCTCCAAAACATAGCACCTATAGATCATTCCATTGGGTAGTGGCGCACCTGGGGTCAAGTCAATGGGGTGCTTGACCTGACAGTGTAGAGGCACCCTTATGGGTGAGGTGAATATGTCCTTGTACTCCTCCACAACCTTGTCCATTTGTTGATGTCGTGCAGAGGAGCCATGTCTGGAGGTCGTGGCCACAGTATTCTTCTTGCACTAGGGGCGGATCATCAGGAAAACAAATTTCCTGGTTTGGGAAATGAGCTTACTGCATTGTTTTGCAATAACCAAAGAGATAGTGGGAGGTGGTGGTACCTCTGGTATCCTGTATAATTTATTTCCCAAAGTAACAATAACAGCGCGAGGCCAGGACTCATACACAACATGTTGCTTCCACAAGTACGGTTGGCCTAATAATACATCAATAGGAGCAATGTCACACAATACCTTATCCGTGAAGGGCTTGATGCTATAGGGAAGGCGGCACTGATGGTTGACGCAGAGATCCCGTCCTTGGTGAAGCCACCCGATGGTGTATGGTTGTGGGTGCGTTGTGGTCGGCAAGCCTAACCGCTTCATGACATCTGCTGAAATGAGGTTCTTTTGGCTCCCATTGTCGACAATGAACCGTAGCGGGGAACCCTTTACCCACATCTGGGAGTGGAAGAGACGCTCTGCCTCCTCTGGATCTTTTGGTTCCTCCTTCTGGATCTTCGTAGTGGCAACAGTGGCGCTGGGCTCTGCATCAATAATCTGCTTCCCTTTGTCATTCACCTTGTCAGGTTCTGATTCAGAGTCGGAGCATGCATCTGATTCAGAAGCCCTCATCTCAGCCACCAGCGACTACTTGGCCCAACACTCACTTATGTTGTGAGTGGAGCTTTTATGGAACTCACACCACTTTCCTGTGTCCTTCTTTGGCTTCGCAGTGTTGTTCTTTGCTTGTGTATTTGGCAGGTTGTCTTGGGCCACCATGCCTTGGCTTTGTCCTTTATTCTGCAGTTTTGGGGCACCTTTTCGTTGCTTTTGATTCGCAAATCCAAAGTCTCGCTTCTTCTATTTGAATTTATGCTCAATATTGGCAGGATACCAGTATTCTGTACCAAGCGAGGAGATGTCATGGAACTCCATTTCCTCCTAAATGTATCTGTTCAGAAAACCACAATACTTTAACACCAAATGTTCCTCTGAATCTTTGATACCCAACTTTGTGCGCAAGGTATGGAACATATTTGTTAGCTCATGCACATCTTGATCCCTTTGTTGCCGCAACGTGGTCCATTGTATGTACTTGTCCTCATAGCTCCCCACGGGATATTATTGTTCCTTGATGGCATCTCGGAAAGGATTCCAAGTGGGTACAGCTGAGAATAGAGAGGGTTCTATCTTGTCCTTTTTCTCACAGTAGGTTTCCCACCAGTCCTTAACATGGGGGGTAGCTTTGAGGAGTGCAAAAATAATCTTCTCTCGATCGGAAAATTTATGAACCGACAAATATCCTTCTCATAGATTCAACCATCTATCTAAGGCATCTACATCTATTTGACCCTCAAAAATTGAAATGTCAAAGTTTACTTGTATCTTAAAGGGATTCACGCCTCCAAAGTGGATGCTGGATGCAGATGCACCGCCGATGGGCAGTCGTTGAAGGATCTGGGCAAATTTATCCATCATCGTGTTCCTTTTTTTTTCGAGAGCCTCCTCGAGCAATATTTTAATAGGATTTCCTGCTCCCTCATCTTTCTTTTCGTCCCCCATGGGCGTTCGTGGGGGTCTGCGAGGCTAATCTTGCAAAGGTTCCACTAGATCGAGCCCTAACTCCTTATACCCCGACCTCGTTGGGGACATGCAAAGAAGGATCGAGAAAAAGCAGACCGCTTTGATACCACTGATCCGGATTTATGCAAGAATGCAACAAAATACAAAAATAACCATAAACATAGAAATACAGTGGAAATAAGGCTTCATTTCATTAATATCAAATCACAAAAATATGCTTACAAACATGATGGAAATAAAATAGCTAGGGTGTTGGTAGCGAATCTCTGAGAAGAGATGTGGCAGCTATAGACCTCTGAACTCTGTTACAATGAGGCTCGAGGGCCTATTTATTATGGAGAAACAATGGAGAACTCTAAACGTCCAAAAACTAACCCTAGGAGATGAAGCGCCAAAACTATGAGCCCCGTTTGGGTAAATTGGTGTTTCAACTTCCCAGGGACGTAACTTCGGCATACTATCTCCGTTTGGGGCCTCAAAACGGCTCTGAAAGTTCAGGACCCGAAAAACTGCAAAAAATAGTAAGTTGTGAAAAAACTGAAAGAGACAATGGTGGGGCCCCAAGTGGAATAGGTGGGTGGCCACCAATATCCACCTCGATCAAGCAAAGACTCAAAAACCATTTTTTTTTCCTTGGCGCGGGTAGTCAGTTATGCCTTCGCGCCGAAGAGGAAGATTAACACTGGGCCCCGCCCCATCTGGCACTCTATCCTAGTTTGCCACTCGCGCCAAGCTGTTTATGGAATGTTTTTTTTAAATAGAGGAGGAGATTCCACTCCAACCACCTCGAGGATGAGTCATTGGGAGTGGTTGAATTGAAAAACCACGGACTCCCTCCTTTATTTTATGGTTTCCACCTCTTATGGGAACTCCCTAAAGGATAGGCCTCCCTCCCACCTTTGTATGGATCCTAACCTCCTCCTTTTCCTCTATAAAAAGAAGTTATCTCTCTTTGCACAATCTAGCTGAATAGCTGAAGATCTGAACTTGGAGAATTAAACATACTATAGCATAATACTGGAGAGATAGAATAAGAAGGAATTATGTTGAGAGAGCTTGTAATATTCCCAAATTGGGATTTGCTAGCAAGGCATGACTGGTAAATGAATTTTCCAGTAATGGTTGCTATGGGATTTGAAACCAAGACCTGGATCCCTTAGATCAATGCATCTAATACTGAAATCCAAGAGATGGCTCAAAATAAATCCCTCTAGGTGGGTTAAACAGATCTCCCACACCTAGTTGTCTTCAGAAAGTGCTCGATGAGGGGGCTGCAACAATGAATGAACAAGAGCTGGATTAACAGCGTTATTTTATTAAGCCTGGGCACATGAAGATACAGATAGCCAATAAATTTATATTATAGCAGCCATGGTATACAAATCCTTGAGGAAAGATTCACTCAAGCAAAGCAATGCAGCCTCAAAGGGACATGTACATGAAAATAGATGCTCACTGCTATACTGAGAATTCTGCAGACTAAAAGGATGCAGTTTATAAGAGGCACTACTCCATACTACATAATAACATAAATATATGAAAATATATGGCTCAAGAGATAAGGGATCAAGATCTCAACCCCTGGAAACAATAATACAACAATCCTAGGAAGGATTGGCTAAAATATACAAAATTGGAAAAATGTCGGAGTTGCAAGGTAGCAGCTGCAACTCAGAAAATGGAACTGAATGGAGAAGACTGAAGATTCTACTCCTGATGTCAAGATCTCCTCCAATGGATCTTCCAAGTGAAATTCTGATCCTAACACTGAAGATCTCACCCTCCAAACAAACTGCAAAACCCCGCAACAAATGCTCAATGAAAATAACGCAGTTACTGAAGCAAACTGTGCTGTAGGGGCAAGGGAATGAGTTGGCCCAATTCCAAGATCTGCAATAAGCTCTGATGGCTTCCAAACTTATCTCCCAAAGGAAAGAGAGACTCCTCCTCTGAAAAACAAGTGATGGAAGAGGTGTTGTGATCCCTCACTGCAACACCCTGCAACACAACATTACTCTGCTGCAGAAATAACGTTGTACTGGAGAAGGATGCTTGGCCTCAAGCCTGGATGTGAGGCAAGTCTATACAACTCCTTCAAGAGGCTTCTCAAGGAAGGAGAAGGATTCCTAAACAAGAAATCCTTGTGCTAAGCAGCACTACAACTCAGCTGAACAGTCGGGATTGCAAATAGTCTAAGCAGACAAGAAATCTATAATCATATGCTTGTCCAACAATGGTTGCCTTGCCCTCCTTTTAAACACATGAGAGCTCCCTCTCCATGGGTCCCACTCTTTATGGTTTCCTCCATCAAGGAAACTTCCCTCTTCTTTCTCTACGTTGTCCCACAAGATGCTTTCCACCTCATACCTTTGCGCTATTTTACTTGGTCAAACTTGACCTAGCCTTCTTGCAAATGTCTCCTTTCACACATGAGGGTGTGAAATCTAGTTCCACTGATGATCCCCTTCCATAATAAGATGGATTTCATCCATGTTTTTATTATGCATGGGCCTCCTCACCCAATTATTCAACTCCTAAGTGAAAATAGAAAACTTTAATATTCCAATTTATTGTAGGAAAATTTTGGAATATTACAGAGCTTGAGTCTGTGTCTTTTGAGAGAGCTTGAGTCCATGCCTTCATCCCGTCCAAATTCCCTGACGATCATCTGAGACGCGCTCCGACTGAACCCCGTTGGAGGAGACTGCAACGTCAAAGCATTGGTTGTAACTCTTTCTTCTATCAATACATACACGTGACTATTGTTTGGTTCCCATTTTGTATTATGTTAGATGTTTAATGCAATATGCTTAGCCCTCTTTGACTAGCTAGTAGTTATGAGTGAAATTATTATGTTGTATGTCGTTTTTTGTTTTTTTTCTATGTGCAGGTATCCAAGCATGATTGCCAAAGGATCGTAACTTGCCGAGACAGGAGCGAGAGGCCACCACCACTACAGCAACGACAACAGCGTTGGAATCCAGGTAGGTCGATCTACAATGTCCTCTTTCATTCAATAATTAGGAATCAACACTCTAGCATGTCTATTTGTTTCTAGACCCACCCTAGGGCTAGAGGGATCGTCTCTGTCCGCAGAGAGGATTTACCTGCATAACACTAGGGCTAGACGAATCCAGAGGACGGTTTGCTCGAGGTCGTGCAAATTTCAGGTGATATCTCCACTATTTATTTACTGTACATGTTATCAATAAAAAGAAGTGTCATCTTGTTCCTAATGTTCACGTGTCATTTATCTCTTATACATGCTTAATGGTCTTAAATAGTTCATTTATTGTTATTTTATGAGATTATGCATGCTTCTTGCTAACATATAGAACTTATAAATGTTGTACAACTAGGTTTTTGTGTTTGTTCTTTGTTGGTTTCCAGGTGTTGGAGCACAAAGAGTTGCAGGGGGTTTGAACCCCGCAGGATCTACTACAACCGAAGGATAAATGGTTAAGTTCTGCAACCCTTGGTTTCTAATTTAGAGCATATAAGTTGGTTAATTGAGTCCTTATTGTGATGACATGCCCCTGATATGTGAAGGTTTATCAACCCAAGACCTTAGCGTAACATTTCCCATAACAGAACTGGCGACTCCGCTAGGGATTACACCTGTGTAATTCCTATTTTGGGTTGTTTTATCTGTCTTTTAGGTTCCCTGATAGGTTTATCACTTTTTACAGTCTAGTAAGTCTTTTTCCAATCAGACAGAAGTCCTGGTATCTTGATCAAGCTTGGATTTTTCTTTTTTTCATATTTCTGTTTAATACGCTACTTATTCTTTGCACAGTCACGTATACCCCCTGTATCTTCCAAAAGAACCCGCGTATACGCGACTTTCTTTGGTTATAGTCGCGTATACACACTTGTTGCATACAGCAGAACTGCATATGCCTGGGAAAATTTGAAATTTTGAGTTTTGAAGCCCTATCACTTTTTTCTGTCTGTGGTGAACCACTCCTATGGTGTCTTTAAGGTGTCTGGACTATGTTTATTGTGGTTGCATATCCATTTCTCTCTTTTTCTTGTGAAAACCTATCCATTTGGTAAATTGCCTATTTTGTGTGATTGCAATTGCAGTTGTAGCACCAAGATCTCCTCCTGGAGTTCTTGGTTTTTCTTACCATTCAAAACAATGAGCCTCTGCTTGTTTTCTTTTCTTGGCCTTATGCATTGCTTCACTTATTGTTTTTCCCTTTTTTACTATCTTGGTTTTCTTGATTTCTTGGACTAGCTTTGTAGCGAACCTTGAAGAAACATTGGTTTTGGGGGTTTTTTGTTCGCTAAAATAATATGCTACTGTTATGAATCAATTGTTTGAGCTTTTGCTTCTTCTTGCTTATTTGGGTCCTGTTACGAAAGTAGCATAGTTTGCTTGAGAAATTTGAAACCCTTTTGAGATTTTATTTCTTGGTTCTGGTTCTTGGGTAGTTTTATGCTTGTCTTCTTGAAATATTTTTCCTTCCATTATAAGTGAAAAGCCCAAAAACATTTCTCGTTTTCTGTTTCTTTTGCTTTGATTTATTTTTTATGGATTTTCATATGTTTGGAAGAATTTTTGTTGGTTTCTAGTTTTTGGTTCTTGGCTTGGTTTTGAAGGAAGTCTTTTGCTAGATTTCTCTCTTTTTTGCATGAAGTATATTTTGGCATTTTTTATGCATAGGAGTTCTAATTGGAACTAGCCTTGCTTTAGTGTAAAAAATGATTGAACCATTTTCTTTCTAGAGACTATTTTCGCTTCTTTAAAGTTATCAATCTTAGAATTTGCATGTCATTAGTAGTTTTGAATTAAGTGCATTGAAGTATTTTTAGTCTTTTTCATAGTTTTATGGATTGTGTGAAGTGTGAGTAACTGAAAATAAAAACAAAGTTTTTTATTATTTAGTTTCGTAGAACCCACGTAGAGATCTCTTTCATCGAAAGGAAAGTATTGCATTCGCATGTAGTAGATTTTCATTAATTTCTTTTGCGTCGACAAACACCATCAGTTTCACTTCCGTATACTTTTGACTTTAGTAACAGCCAATTTAAAATCAAGCGCTATAATTAAAATTTACTAGAATTTTTTGTATCATTGTCATTAATCATACACCAACTAACTAGGTTGTAGCACATTGGAATAGGTGAGTGGAGAGTTAACTCTCCAAGGCTGCTCAAACTGTTAAACATAGAAATTTTATTAAAGAGAGAAATCCAACTCCGTTAAGTGGACTAGGAAAGCTCTCCTCCAGAGATTCAAGTGCGAGGGAGAGTGCAGGTAGAGAAGAGAGATACCCCCTCTCCTATTTGTTGAATCTTGACCTAAGACTGTTCCGCCCAGCTACCGATACGGATTGGTACCCTTAGTTGCCTCTCCTAGGGACCACATAGGTGACTGCGGGGGGGAATACTTGTGGTACCTGAGGCAGACGTTGCATCATTTTCATCAGTACTTCTGGAGGGTGCCCTTGCAAAGCTTGGGGACTTGCACGGACAAAGGTTGTTGTCAGGAGGTTAGCGTAATTTTTTATGTTACCTTCGCTAGTAGGCCTAGGGCGTAATTACCCTAGACTATTTTCGAAAGGTCCTCTTATTTCGCTTTTTTGTATTTTGGTGTCTGGTCCTCATCACCCGGAGCAGAAATACCTGAAAGCTGCTTGTTTGGTTGTATCTTAGGAACTTTTTAGAGTGTGCTCTTTGCTCCTAGATTTCTTAGCTTCTTATATTTTTTGAGTCTAAAATTAATCTCTTAAAGTGGTTGACCGATCACCTCGTCAATCGAGGAGGCTTCGTGGGCTTTCTCCTAAGAGTGCCAAGCCTTCTTCAAGAAAGCGTAGGAGTAATTCAATGGGTGATTTTTACCCGGTGGCTTCGAACACAGTGGAGAGTGATCCTCCGTCTGGGCTTGTTGTTTCTGTGAGTGGTCTTGGTGTTAGTGTCAGTTTAGAGAGGAGTGCTCCACTCATCTCTAGAGTTTTATTTACAGCAGAAGAAGTTGAAGTAGAGGAAGTTCCTCAGCCTCCTGAGTCTCTTCCATCTCCTCTTCCTGCTAGTTTTCCTGACGTCCTTTTGTACATCAGGCCTGAGTCTCAGAGACCGGCTAGTCCTTTTCCATCATATCCCTTTCTTTCGATGGCCACGACTGGGAACACAGTTTCTACTTTGAGCACTGCAAGTTTTCATACTCCTCTTTCAGTTGAAGGAGGAGGAACTATTGCCATATCAACAATCACTTCTAGTGTTGTTGTGCTTGGCTCTGCTTCTATTCCATCTTTGAGTGGAAACACCCAGGCACATGCTTCTCAATCTGGCCCGTTTTCGTACGGAATGCCCTCTAGTGGAATTCCTTCTTTCTCCTTCTATTTTGTTTCAGCTATCTCTGCACCCATACCTTCTATGGCTAGTGGATCAGCTTATTTTCATTGGTTCCCCTTTGGAAGTGAGCATATCCCTCATTCAAACCCTTCCTTAGGATCCATGCCCTTCACCTCTCAGAATCAAGGTTTCAATCCTTTTTCCGGAGGTCAAGGCTCTAATGTTTTTTCGGGATGGAACCCTGCTTTTACAGCATTGGGAGTAGAGAGTCAGTGTTTTGCTGGTCAACAAGGGAATGTTCCTTTCCCTTCAGTGAGTGCTTATCAAGATTTTTCTCCATTTGCAAATTCTTGGAACCCTTACCAAGGGGTTTCTTCTTCATTCAATACCTTGGTTGTAGGAAATGTTCCTGTGTATAGTAACTCTATGTTGGGAGGGGGTCCTTCTCCGAATGCTGGGTCACAAGAATTTTCTTATGGCTCAAAATTTCCTATCAACAACATCTAGGAACCTAGTGCCTCAACAAATCCAGACTACTCTTTTCAGAATGTGGGGAATCCTTCCTATAGGGGATGGAATTCCCAGGTCCTCCATGCTTACCATTTCTTGCAACGTTAAACTTGCTAGATCTATCGAAATTGACTAATGATCATATTCGGTATAGTCTAGTTTGGCCTCCGGTCCCCACCAAACTACCCTCAGACATTCCAAAGTTTGAAGGGAAGACTGGTGAGGATCTAGCAGATTATATCACCACTTTCCATTTATGGTGTTCGTCAAACTCCCTCATTGACAATTCGATTAGGTTGATATTATTTCAACGAACCCTAACTGGAAATGAGAAAAAATGGTACATCGAGCTGACAGGGGTCAGTTTTGGTACTTTTGGTGAGCTGGCTACAATATTCCTTAACCATTTTCAGTTGCCTGTCCGTTATGATGTCGAGACTGACCTCCTGGCCAATTTTCAGCAGGACAAAGCAACTCACATTTTTTATCATATTCAGAAATGGAGAAGAAGGAAGAGGTTTATTAAGGCCCAAATCCTGAATGAATTCTTCTTGAATGGTTTTTTAAATCTTTACAGCCATAATTTTCAAAGGATGTATCCCTTTTAGGGGCATTTTCTGAAGAGCAGGATATTTTTAGGGCTCAGCAGCTAGAACTGATTTATTCTCAGTCTGGAATCCTCAACAAATTTTTGGTGGATGCTCCTCACTCTAAGTTAGATTTATCCAAAACTAAACCTGGTCCTCATGGTGATTGACTTATTGGTTCGATCGATAGCGGTATGGCTAACCTTCTAAATAAATTGTAGCAGTTTTCCATACAATCTGCTCCTTCTGGTCAGGTTGTGCCTTCAGTGTCAACTCCTTCCCAACCCTTGGAAATTAATGTTTTTCAAACTTCTAACCCCAAAGGAAATCAACAATCTGATGGGAAGAATAAGGGATGAAATAATAAGAAAAAGGACAAGGATGGGAAGGGGAATGTGAACAAATCCAACGATCATGTTAGAGAGGGTAAGAGGGATAATAAAAATAAAGTTAAGTTTCCATGCAAGTTGTGCACTAGAGACCATCTTACACACCTCTGCCATAAAATTTAGGATGCTCAGTGCTTGTTAGCTTAGTAAGGTTCTTCTAGTTCCCAGTTTGTACTGACAAACCCTTTTCTCCAAGGGCAGCAACTACTTGTTGGTGCGAATGCAAATACTGGATCTCCCTCTGGGGGCAACCAGGAAGGGGAAAATCCATCAAACATATACATGATGAGTGCTCACGTAGATATCGCTACGAGATCTCGTGATTATAGCAAAGCTGAGTCTTCAAAATCTAAGGGTGCTCCCAATAACGTTGAGCCACTCCATATAGAGAGGCCTGTAATTGAGCCTATACCTCGGATGCCGAAAGGGTCTACAAAGCGTATGACGATCAATCCTCATGCCAAGGCTGCCCAGAACTACTCGATTGTAGAAGATCTGGCTCAAATTCCTTGTGCCACGTTTGCGTTAGAGGTGCTCCAGTCGTGTCCCACACAAAGGAGTGCATTTCTCACTGGCATTGGGGCTGTTAATCCGAAGAATTCTCTGATTATCACATTTGATATGCCAACTTTTAAAAAGAGACTTCCTCAGCATATGGCTTTCCATATCAAGTAAAATTATCAGAAATTTAATATTTTTCGAACAATTGTGGATGAGGTCGCTTCTACGTGTGTAATGTCTCTTGCATGCTGGAAGGGTATTAGATCTCCTTTATTTGTTCCTTCACCTACTCTTCTGACTGCGTTTGATGGTCATTCTCACAGGCCACATGGCATTGTTCAGGCTTTACCCATCTGTGCTGGGGGTAAAACTGTCAACATCAAAGTTGAGATAGTTGATACAAGCTTAGACTATAACCTTCTGTTGGGGCGAAACTGGATCTATGAGATGGATGCTATTGCATCCTCATTATTTCTTATTGTATGTTTCCCTCACGAAGGCAGAATTTTCATAGTTGATAATTTGGATTGTTCTCCTATAGATTTGAATGCATCTTCTGACTCAACCATTCCCTTGGTGAATGATACCAAGCAACCTGTCTAGAATTTGGGGCTTGGAATGTATACATCCTTGATGGGTACTTTTGATCTTCCGCCTCCTTTAGTTCATATCAATGTTATTTCATCCTCGAGGGTTCCAATTCGGAGAGAGTTATTCTTAACTCACTATTTTTCATACCCTTGGACCTTACCTTCTCCTACCTCCACATTAGAATAAGGTCAAGTAGGTGGAATGGAATTTCCTATGTCTGCAACTGAGATTGCTTATAGATCTATTTTTGACTCTGCAGATTCCATGCCAGTTTCTCTTTCACCGGAGGAATTAGATGGAGATGTGGCTCCGGCTTAGACTCTTATTTCATCTTCTACTCAGGATTGCCTCGATACCACTCTTCCATCTGAAGAGGCCATCCTCGAAGCAATGACTGGTGTAGAGATACCATGGGATGATTTGCATCATCGATCTTATTTTCTACCAGACTTGCGAGAATTTGAATCAAGTTTCCCTAACCTTCAGTCTTCTAGTCCCGTTCACCCAGTCCTTAACCCTTTAGCACCAACACAGGTTTTTTTTGAAGGGCACATGTGCTACTACCCTGGTGAACATCTCCAGAGATCCCAACATTATAGAGAATGTCTTCATTAGAGCCGAGTGTTCCCCTGAAGAAATTCAAACTTACACCAATCTCTTTCAAGAATTTATGGATGTGTTTGCTTGGTCTTATGATGAAATGCTCAGTATAGATCCATCTATTGTCCAACATGAGATCAAAATATACGAAAACACTAAGCCTATCAGGCAGAAGCTTCATCTAGTCAACCCTAGGAAGGCAACAGCTATCAAATCCGAGGTGGAGAAGCTACTTAAGGCGGGTTTCATTTTCCCCGTTCCATTAACTAAGTGGGTTTCAAATCCAATTCATGTGGACAAGAAACAAGGAACGGTCTGATTTTGCATCGATTTCAGGGACCTAAACAAGGCATGTCCTAAATATAATTACCCCACACCATTTATAGATTAGATCATTGATGAGTGTGCGGGGAATGAGATTTTCTCCTTCATGGACGGTTTCTCCGGATATAATAAAATCACTATCCGCCCTGAAGATAAACATAAGACTGCATTTATTTGTCCCTGGGGTACCTTTTCTTACAAGAAGATGCCTTTCGGCCTCAAAAATGTTGGATCTACCTTTCAACAGGCCATGTCTTATGCCTTCCACAACATCAAACATAATATCGAGGCATATTTGGATGATTTAGTTATTATTTCTTGCAAGAGAATTAATCATCCTTCTCACCTCCGTCAAGTTTCTGAACGATGCTGATATTATAAAATTCAGTTGAACCCTAATAAGTGATTTTTTTTTGTCACATCTAGTCGATTGTTGAGATTCATAGTGTCTACAGAAGGGATTTGGGTAGATCCCTTCAAGGTTGAGGCAATACTTCAGTTGCCTCCCCCATATTCGACTCGTCAACTTCAAATTTTGCAAGGAAAAGCTAATTTCCTACAGAGATTCATCGTAAATTATGCCAAGATTGCAAAAGGATTTATGAGGTTTTTAAAGAAAGGAGTTCCATTCTTTTGGGATGACTTTTCTCAATGTTCATTCGATGCTTTGAAAAAAGCATTGACCTCTGCTCCATTACTGAGTCCACCTGATTATAGCAGGGATTTCCTCTTGTATCTCGCTGCAGCGGAATCTACCATATGTATGGTTTTGGTTTAGGAAGATGATGCTCTTTCTGAGCATGTTATATACTACCTTAGTCGAGGCTTGGTAGGTCCTGAACTCTGGTATTCTCATATAGAGAAACTTTCTTTGGCAGTTGTCCATGTTGTTCAGCGGCTCAGACATTACATTCTCCTTCGCAAAACATATGTTTTGGAAGCAGTAAATCCATTTCAATTTTTTCTCAGTACACGAGTGATTGGAGGCAAATACAATCAATGGATTGTTATTTTGTAGGAATTTGATTTTGAATTTTTGTCTGCCAAGTCCAAGAAATCATTAGTATTTGCAGAGTTGATTTTTGAGTTGCTCTATGGAGAAGAGATTGTTTATGAAGAATCATTCCCTGATGAACATATTTTTCTCATTTCTTCACAGGATCCTTGGTATGGGGATCTCATAGTTTATCTCCAGACTAGGAATTTTCTCTCAGATTTTTCGACAGATGAGCATCGAAAGTTGCATCACTTAGCCAAAATTTATTTGATTATTAGTGACACTCTATATCGTCGTGGGGTCAATTCAATCCTTATATGTTGCTTAACTCTCGAGGAAGCTGAGGTTGTGTTGAATGATAGCCATGGTGGAGCTTGTGGCGGTCATTTATCTGGGTTGCTACGGCCCAAAAATTCTTGCGTGCAGGATACTTTTGGCCTTCGATTTTCAAAGACTGTGTTGAAACTGTCAAAAAGTGCCATCCTTGTCAGGTTTATACTCGAAAGATGTGTGCTCATCCAGCTCCGCTTTTTCCTGTCATCACTGTCGGTCCCTTCACAAAGTGGGGTATTGATTATACTACTTGTAACCCGCCTTCGGCTAAAGGTCACAAGTACATTATTGTAGTCGTAGACTACTTCACCAAGTGGGTTGAGACTATGCCTACTTTTGGGAATGAAGGTGAGACAGCATCCCTTTTCCTATTCAATCAAGTCATTTCTCACTTTGGTATCCCCAAAGAGATTGTCACTGACCATGGCAGTGATTTTCATAACAGCATGATGGATGAATTGGCTCTGAAATTAAGTTTTCGGCAGGAGAATTCGTCTCTTTATTATTCTCAAGCCAATGGGCAAGTTGAAGTCGTTAAAAAATCCTTGAAGACAATTCTTCAACGAATGATTGATAAAGCCAGATCTAATTGGCATGTCATGTTGTACCCTACACTTTGGGCATACCGGACTTTGGTAAATACTGCAACTGGTTTCACTCTATTTAAACTAGCTTATGGGTTGGAATCTATATTTCCTATTGAATGCAAAATTCCTTCCCTTAAGTTAGCAGTTGAGCTTCTTCTTGACACTTCCAGTCTCGAAGAACGCCTTATCCATCTAGAACATCTCGGTGAGCAGCACCGAGATGCAGCTACGATGAATGAGGCACATAAGAAATAGGTGAAGGTTTAGTACGATGAGGCGGTTAAGCCTCGAGTTTTATCTGAAGGTGACCTTGTCTTGGTTTATGCCCAGGAGAAGGATGCCTTGGGGGCAGGAAATTTCAAGTCTATGTGGTATGGTCCCTTTATCATCAAAAAGGTCCTTAAGAAAGGAGATTATGCCTTGGTTGATTTTGATGGGAACAAGTTGGCGGAGCCCAAAAATGGGCTCTATTTGAAAAAGTACTATGCTTAGGATTAGGCCTAGCATCTGATTTGTTGTATATATTGTGTTTTTGTACATATCTGTGTTTCGATTTTTGGTGTGGTTTTGATGATTTTGATCTGCTTTGGCAGGTAATATTGGATGAAATGAGTCACTTTGGTTTCAACAATGATGCTAGTAAACATACCCGGAACCTGGCTTCCACAGCTTGGGTAATCCACTATCCATCCGGTCATTTGTTAGTTTCAAGAGGTGTCTACATTGGTCCTACTTCAAACAATGTCACAGAATACACTGTCGTGGTCAACCTACTCTCAGAGGCAATATCTTTTGGTGTTGATTCGTTAGTAGATTACTTGGATTCAATACTGGTGGTTTCACAATTGAACAACACCTATCGTGTTAGAGACCCATTTTTACATCGATTGTTTTTTAGGGTACGATTGTTACAATGATCATTTCAATTTATTACGCTCATTCATATTCATCGAGCTGATAATTGGTTGGCAGACTCATTATCTAATCAAGCACTTGATTGGCATATTAATCATTCAATACTTTAAAAAGTATCAAAAACATCATTAATTATTGTACATTTGAGGCATCACATCATATAAAATCGCTATGTATATAGATATATAGATCAGAGTGTTCAAAAATATACAATATCTGGACCATCATGTCCTACAAAATTGGGGCTTGTGCCTGATCATGTGTATCATCAAAAAATATTACAGTCATCCGATCAAATATAAAATCTACTCCTGAGGTCCCTGCCCAATATTTGTGCTCCTATAGAACACAAGGGAAATCACTATGCGGAGGAATAACCACACCCAGTCTCGTGGTACCCCTACCACCCGCCTCTAGGTAGCCTCTAGTAGGTCCTCTACATCGGCCATAGGTACTTGGCGAGTCTAACTCTCCAATTTTCTTTGTAATGCATGGAGGGTCCTTCCTGGGTCTTCAGCATCTGCCTCACCTCTACAGCATTTGTGCCTTGGGTAACCCTCTGGCCTAACTAGTCCCATGTCTGCATCATGATCATTAAAATTTTGTAAGTCATATTGTCCTATCAAAAACATTTTTTCATTTTCCATATAATTTGAAAAGATAAAAAATAATAATAATAAAAATCATAGAATCAAAAATTAAAAAATGCAATCTTACCGATTGCCCCCCATGTTGCTCCGGATGGAAGGACTAAATCAGGATTTGCTCGAAAGTCCATCCCAACATAGGGATAATCCTCCATTGCGATGACTTGTTCTTCCCACCATTAGAAGAACTCATCATCCCAGGTGGTTCAGGGAACTTTACTTCCCCCCACTCTCTTCATCAGATCTGCCCATCAGGCTATTCTTGGATCTCTTGGGCTGCTGATAGTCGAGATGACATTGGGCCGAAGCCCTTGGACTATCGAAGAAGAAGAATGTCAGCAATATTGTACCGTATCCAAAGTGTTTAGTCTTTGCTTTCCGGATTGAAGTCAATTGTTTTTTTAGATTGCCCAAAAAGGCTGTGCACCAATCAAAAAGATGAATCAAGCATTCCACTGCTATACTCATATGTGTGCGTGAAGCCTAATGTAGAGAAGTCAATCCTGCTACTCTGCCAATGGTAAAGAGAAGGATTTTCATGTACAAATCCTTCATATCTTTGATGGGAATATGAGTTCCCACCTTCTTTGCATTGTCTACACAATAGAATTAGACATAATCTTCCACGTTAAGCCCTCCAACAGGATTTCTGTGCAAATCTAAGGGGTCTCCCCATCGGGAAAGTCTAGTAATGAAATATATATCTTCCACCTCTATTCATAGTGGCATCTAATCAATTATAAAACAATCTTCTTCCAGTTTCGAATGATCAACCAGCATCTGAAGAAAACGAACATTGCTTTTCATATTCGGCATTTTTAAAATTTTGAGTAACCCACAATTCCAAATAATATCTAAGGATTGTTGGTCCTCCATCACCTCATTATCAATTGCACTGTGCTCACATTCTCTCCAACTGATCGACATCCTAGACAAAACCATCAATTAACTGATTAGATACAAGTATTTTAATTTCACTCTGTGCATATGTGACCTCGCTTGTACACAACCGCATATCATACGCAGGTTCCTTATTACGAAGTCGCGTATGCACAGAGGGTTTCATCGAAAATCTCTTTCCTCTGGTCAAAATTCCAAAATTTTGCTTAAAACAAGAAAAAAATTGATGAATAGGATGAGTCTAAGGTTTACTTGATTGATTTGAAGTGATTTTGTGGTCGGTTGCTCTGTATTTGAGAAGAGGATTTTTTTCCCCAGAGCTCTTTCTCCACTTCTACAATGCACAAATGATCAAAATGTGAGTCAAAATGCTTATTTATGCCCAAAATTTGAATTTTTTTCACAAATTTCGTTTGTGTTTATTGTTTGAATTTGTTTAAGGCTGCTTAACCTTTTGGCTTGTAAGCGTTGGGAAAAGTACTTTTTAGGTACATTCTGCTGAATTTGAGATATTCCTAGTTTTCATTTGGATCCATGACCACTGACCTGTCATGGCAGGTATTTGATTTCGAACTTGCATATAGGTTATGGAATTCACTTTCCATTGCATTTTTGCATACTAGCCTCCATTTTGATCACTTCCCATAAGGTCGATCCCATCATGTCATGAGTACTTAACCCATTTCACTCACCTATTTTTTAATCATGACTTGGTGGTAGAGCCATCCTTTACATGGGCTTCCTAGTTAGTTCCTCGCTAGCATTTTTTTCCCATGCTGCAATTTATGTAGGCTCGGGAGTCCTCTTTAGTCCCGCCATGACTTATGTGTTGAAGCTTCATTCGTCTTCTTCTTCGCTATCTTTATTCTAGCCATTTACCTTAGAGGCTCCCATATGTTGTCGAGTTGTATTACTGCATTGCATATTGACTACTTGCTTATCTTGGCCTTTAGCCGGCTTCATTTGGACTCATGTTTAAGCCCTCTTTTGACCATTTCTTTCTGTACAAGTTAACCATGCAATCACTTAGCCTTTTGCAACTTGACACCTTTACCCATGGATGGAACATTCCTTTGAGTGTCACTTACCAATTTTCACCACCTTGCATTAAGCATAGGATTGTTCCTATCCCAGGAACTAGTGCATATGTTTACTGACACTCGTTCTATCCATTGTACTATAGGCATTATTTTATTCTTTTTTAGGATTTGAAATATGAAAAAGACAAAAAAAAATTAAATATTTGAAAAAGAGCGGGAACGGGATATTACTTTCATACTTGATGGTAGCTACAGTGTCAGTTGTGTCACCCTTGAACAAAGAACAAAAAAGCTAAGTATTTTCTCCATTTGGGATGGTTTTAGTTTTTGACTTAGGAGAAGCCATAACCTTGTTTTTTGAGTCAATACTCCCCCGGTTGGTTATCTCTTCCAATCATATGGAGGGTTTGTTTATGCCTCATGCATGACAAATTTATACAAAGTTATCATTTGCTGCCTAGTCAACATGAATCATGCTTTTTTTCAAGGGAAGTTAACCTAAGTCGGCCTTTCTGCGGTGTATCTTGACTCATTTTTTAGTCATCCTTCCCAGTCTTGTCAGCATCTTGTTCTATCACATCAGATATTTGGTCCTTTTCTCGTGCTAGTTTGAGAAGGACTCCATTGAATTCTTGCTGGCAGGTTTGTCTCTTATCGACTACGACATATGTAGAAATTATATAACTAATATGTTATATGTCTACGATTCTCCTGATCATACACTATTTGACTTCATGGACAATACAGAATCTATTCCACCATTGATCATCATATGCGGAAATTAAATCAATTGCATGCACACATTAAAACCATAAAAATTCACACACATTAACACAATGATTTATGGTAAAGCTTAAAGCTGAAAACCCCCAACTATTTATATAATATATGTCATATAGATCATGTAAAAATCATCATACAAAGCTTATCACAAGCTCTTAGTAAAATCTCCAATTGCTACACACTAATCAGGTCTGATCTAGCAAATCCCATGCACCGATCTCTGCCACCTGCTAACCTGCCTCTACTGCGCAATCCCTGTTGAATATGGGCTCTGAATGAACTCGAATTGGTCCAGCCTTGCTCACGCAATCCTCATTGGCATCTCCATCAATGTGTGGTGCAAACTCATGCAACACTATAGTCACAACTAATAGTCACACTTGCTCTTTCACCTACCTCTCCACTAGTCTCCACTGAAACTGTCCATGCACTGTAGTTAACTTATGTATTCTTCAGTTGATTAATGAGTTAATATTTAGTGAATTAATTAAAAATTAATTCACACTACTCTCACTAGTGTATCAATCAGTTATACTAGATACAAATAGCTCAACTATGTCTAACTGAGTTAAACTGAACACAACTCCATCAACTACCTCAATAACTCCACCAAACTCTGTCACATGAGTTCTAACTGAATTCTCCATACAATAGCTCCACTTAACCCTCAGGAATAGAGTAATTCCTTCTATCAGCTCCTGTGCCACATCTGTGCACTTAACTGAAGTGCTCCAAGAGAATAAGATAATGTTTATAGTCCAAATATTATTAAGAGCTAATAATATTCGACATATCTATTTTTAGACTGGCAATCTAAAAATAGATTTTGCCCAGTATGTCTAAAAATGTAAGTCCATATATTTTTCCAAATTGACCAACCATCCACAAATAGCATTCTGCAACTCATAGAACATGATCGACATGTCTAAAAATAGACATAGTCTAAAAATAGACTTGCGCCAAAAATAGCCTGCGGGCCCACTTAGTGAAGGTGACTCTTTTCACTAAGCTCATCATCTTGTTGCAATCTCAACACTCCCTCTCAACAAGATAGGTATTATCTACCACCCCGATCCTGCCTCTATGGTATTCGAATTTGCTCCTGGTGAGCGCCTTCGTCAAGATATCAGCATCCTGATCCTTTGTAGGAATGTAAGAAAGTAACATCATCTTCCGCTGCACACAATCTCTGATATGATGATACCGGATGTCAATGTGTTTAGATATATCATGAAATACTAGATTAACCGAGAGTTTGATGCAAATCTGATTATCACAATATATCACAGTAGGATCTAAGTGTGATCCGAACAACCCGACCAGGATCTTCCTCATCCATATAGCCTCGCATGCAGCCAAACTTGTTGCCATGTACTCGGCCTCTGCTGAAATGAGTGCCACGGATCTCTGCTTCCTGCTATACCAAGAAACTGTTGTCGACTCGACACTGAAAATCCCTCCATATGTGCTCTTTCTGTCCATTGGGCTCCCTACCCAATCTTCATTTGTGAAGCCATGCAGCCTCACCTCATCCGACTGTCTGTACCAAAGTCCATATCCCGATGTGCCTCTAAGATATCTCAATACATGCTTCCCCGCCTTCCAAAAGAGCTTGGTAGGCTTAACCATAGCTTGTGAAAGTTGGTTAACAGCGTAGCATATGTCAGGTCGTGTATTGACTAGATACATAAGCGACCCCACCAACTGTCAATAAACAGTGGCATCCACTACCTCTGTTGATGTAGCATCCTCTTTCCTCCAACCACCAGGAAGAGGAGTGTCGATAGGCTTGCAGTCTTGCATGTTGAACTTCTCTAGTATCTCCCGAGCATACATGCCTTGAGACACAAACAATCCATCACTGCGCTGCCAAATTTCCAATCCCAGGAAATAATGAAGGAGGTCCAAGTCCTTCATCTCAAACTCTTTTGAAAGATTAGCCTTGCATGAGAGTATCAACTGTTCATCACCCTTCAAAATCAAATCATCTACATAAATTACAATGATCAACAACTTACCCTCCACCACAATCTAGTATAGGTTCGGATCTGCCTCACTCTTGATGAGTCCAAGACCGGTGAAATAATTGTCTATCCGTGTGTACCAAGCACGAGGTGCTTGTTTCAACCCATACAGCGCTCTTTTGAGCATGCACACATGCGACTCGCTGCTGAAGATCTTGAAACCTTCGGGTTGCTCTATGTACACCTCCTCCTCAATGACTCCGTTGAGGAACGCAGTCTTCACATCCATCTGATGAATGTGCCATCCCATCTACACTGAGAGAGCTATGATGCTCTGTATGGAAGAATACCTTGTGACAGGTGCAAAGGTTTCCTCATAGTCGATCCCCTCAATCTGTGAGAAGCCCCGGGAAACAAATCTTGCCTTGTACTTCTCGACGCTCCCGTCAGCTACTTTCTTCACTTTGTAGATCCATCTCGAACCTACCACTGATTTCCCTTCTGGCCTTGGGACAATCTCCCATGCACTGTTTCTGACAATCGAATCATACTCTTCCACCATGGCATCTACCCATGCAGGGTCCTCCACAACTTCCTCGAAAGAGGATGGTTCTGTCACGATACACTTGCTCATTAGAGCCATGTATCCAGTATATCGGTCAGGTGACTGTCTCTGTCTGCGCTGTGATGTAGGTGCTCCTACAATCTTCTCTGCATCAAGATTCAGTCGCTCTGCTTCTGTAGTGCGCTTCCGCCCTCTGATGGTTGGCGCTGCATGAGTGGTTTCTTCCACTCCATGAACCTCCTCTTGTGGCTGATCTACATCCTGAGGCTCATCCTTAGGAACTAATAGCTCCTCATATGCATGCAAGTGTGGCTCCCTCTCAAGCAAACACTTCATGGCTTTCTCCTCATGAAATTTGATATCTCGTTGCACAACAGTCTTCCGACTATCTAGAAAATACACACGATAGTTGTGGGGTGTATTAGTGTACCCCACAAATATCCCAACCTCTGCAGTCAGCTCCAGCTTCTTCCTGGCATCCTTCGTCACATGAATGTAAACAAGTGAGCCAAAAATCTTCAAATGAGAAATATCAGGCCTCTTACCAGAAAACGCCTCCTTGGGTGTACTCATGCAAAGTATCCTATGAGGACAACGATTTTGCACATAAAATGAAGTGTTGCATGCTTCAACCCACAAGTGTATGGGAAGGCCCTAATCATGCAACATCGCCCGTGCAGCACCGACGATCATTCTATTCTTCCACTCCGCGACCCCATTCTGCTGTGGGTTATGAGGCGCTATGAGCTCTCTTTGAATTCCTTCTGCGCTGCAAAAGTATTTGAATTCGCCATAGATGAATTCACCACCATTATCGATCCTATGAGCCTTAACCTGCTTCCCCGACTCTTTCTCCACCAATGCCTTGAACTCACAGAACTTTGAGTATGTCTCGCTCTTCTTCTGCATGAAGAAGATCCAGCACTTATGAGAAAAGTCATCAACAAATATCACATAATACATGTGTTTTGCTGTCGAAGCTACTGAGAAAGGTCCACACATTTCTGTGTGAATTCTCTCAAGGATCGTCATGGCACGACTATCCTTCTCATGAAAGGTGGCTTTCACAAATTTTCCCAAAGTACAACCCTTGCACTGATCTGACTATGTAAGTGTACCTTTGGGAAGCCCAGTAGAAATCTGCTACAAAATTTTCAAAGCACCATGGTGAAGATGGCCCAATCTCCTGTGCCATAGCTCGCCCTCATCCCGACTCACCACTTCCCTTCCATTTTTGCGCAACCATCTACCTACAATTGATAAAGGTTCTTAACTCGAACCCCTATCCTCCAGGTTTCACCAATTGCCTTACTGCACAGGAAAGCCTTTCCCTCGCTAAAGACAACATCATATCCCTTGTCTTCCAACTTCGCCACAAAGATAAGATTCTTCTTCAATCCTGGAACATGCCTGACATCCTTCAAGATGAAAGGTTTGCCAGACTCCCTCTCAAAGGAAATGGTCTCGGTACCAGTCGCACTGTATCTACCATCATCGCCCATCTTGATGTGCACTCCAAGATCCTTCTCATCCAGATCAATAAACAAATCTTTGTCTCCGGTCATATGGAAAGACGCACCACTATCAAGAAACCACACTGAACCCATCACACTTGAGTCCAAGCATGCAATCAGCGAAAAATCCAGCTCAAACTGCGAGGCTAAGGCCTCTCCAGCTGCAGATCCAGCAGCCTACTTATTTTTCTTCTTCTGTGGACAATTAGTGGCATAATATCCGTGTTGGTGACAGTGAAAGCACTTCACCTTGGACATGTCCTGCTTCTTGCCTTTCGCACCGGATAGAGAAGGATTTTTCTTTCCCTTCCCCTTCCTTGCTTTGGCAACAAAAGTGAAATTTTCTTCATCTTCATTCTTCGATGAAGATCCATCCCTGGTACTCTGCCTTATCTCCTCCTGCACAAGATCCGACCAAAGTCGCTCCCATCCTGGCAGTTTCTTCTGACCATTGACAGAGTCCTCATAGGAATGCCAACTCTTCGAAAGCCCAAGGAGAGCCAAGCTCACCAAGTCCTCTTCATCTACAGTAACCCCCACACTTCCCAGCTCATCCCTGCACTGGATGAACTTCATGAGGTACTTGGGTATACTCTCACCCTTCTCCATTTTTATTTCCTGAGCTTATCCTTGAGTGCCAACTTCCTCTGGTCACTCTTGCCTTGGAACAAATCTGTCAAAGCTTTCCACATAAAGAATGGAGAAGCTTTACCATGAAGGCTAGACACTATGTGATCCTTCACACCTTCCAATAGAATCCTTCGACGTTTTTTTGTCTTCTTTTGCCATGCGTCAAGTGCGGCAACATCGCTAGAAGCAAGTTTTGAAATTTATGCATCTATGAACTCCTTCAACCCATTATCCTCCAGCACCACCTCCATCTTGTCCTTCCATGCAATATAATTCGAGCTGCCCTCAAGGGCATACTCCAATCACAATCTGTTGAAAGGCATCTCAACTTCGACACCAAGAAAACACTGCTGCAAATTCGAATTCCACCAGCACAAAACTCAACCGCTTCAATGCTTTGCAATTTCTCCAATGATCAATATTGCTCTGATACCATGTAGAAATTATATAACTGATATGTTATATGTCTAATATTCTCCTGATCGTACACTATTTTACTTCATGCATAATACAGAATCTATTCCACCATTGATCATCATATGTGGAAATTAAATCAATTGCATGCACACATTAAAACCATAAAAATTCACACACATTCACACAGTGCTTTATGGGAAAGCATAAAGCTGAAAACCCCCAACTATCTGTATAATATATTTCATAGAGATCATGTAACAATCATCATACAAATCTTATCATAAGCTCTCAGTACAATCTCCAATCGCTACACACTAATCAGGTCTGATCTAGCAAATCCCATGCACCTATCTTTGCCACCTGCTAGCCTGCCTCTACTGCGCAATCCCTGCTGAATATGGGCTCTGAATGAACTTGAATTGGTCCAGCCTTGCTCACGCAATCCTCATTGGAATCTCCATCAATGTGTGGTGCAAACTCATGCAACACTATAGTCATAACTGATAGTCACACTTTCTCTTTCACCTACCTCTCCACGGGTCTCCACTGAAATTGTCCATGCACTGTAGTTAACTGATGTATTCTTCAGTTGATTAATGAGTTAATATTTAGTAAATTAATTAATAATTAATTCACACCACTCTCACTAGTGTATCAATTAGTTAGACTAGATACAACTAGCTCAACTATGTCTAACTGAGTTAAACTGAACACAACTCCATCAACTACCTCAATAACTCCACCAAACTCTGTCACATGAGTTCTAAGCGAAGTCTCCATGCAATAGCTCCGCCAACCCTCGGGAATAGTTTAATTCATACATCAGCTCTGTGCCACATACGTGCACTTCACTGAAGTGCTCCAAGAGAATAAGATAATGTTTAGAGTCTAAATATTATTAAGAGCTAATAATATTTGACATATCTATTTTTAGACTGGCAATCTAAAAATAGATTCCACCTAATATGTCTAAAAATAGAAGTCCATATATTTTTTCCAACTTGACCAACCATCCACAAATAGCATCTTGCAACTCATAGAACATGATCCATATGTCTAAAAATAGACATAGTCTAAAAATAGACTTTGCGCCAAAAATAGCCTGCGGTCCCACTTAGTGAAGGCGACTTCTTTCCACTAAGCTCATCATCTTGTTGCAATCTCAACAACATATTATATAAAATTAAACACAGAGCGCACCTTGGCCCTATTTACATCATTGATAGGTGACCTTGCTGACATTTGATCATCATCATGGGTCTTTGACTGAGTGGTTTCCCTTGTGTTCGACGTCAGCTTACATTATCACACCTAGGATTCATGCAGTACCTTGATTTCCATTTGACCCTATTGATGGATATCTCACCTCTTTGTCAGCTTTCATTATTGGTTGGTTCAGAGGGTTTCTGCCGTGCGCTAGCTTTATCTTGTGCATGCTGGAAACATACTTCGGGTTGGTTACTTCACTCTACTTTGCCCGATTCCTTCCAAATATTGGCCTGTAGGTTACACTGTTTTCTATATCCTATACAACTAGGTTTTTGTGCTTGTCCTTTGTTGGTTTGCAGGTTCTAGAGAACAAAGAGTTGCAGGGGGTTTGAACCCCGTGGGATCTACCGCAATCGAAGGATAAATGGGTAAGGTCTGAAACCCTTAGTTTCTAGTTTAGAGCATAGAATTTGGTTAATTGAGTCCTTCTTGTGATGACATGCCCATGATCTGTGAAGGTTTAACAACTCAATCCCTTAGGGTAACATTTCCCCTGCTCTTGTTGCTAATGTGGAAGGTATGTTTGATGTGTTTCTGTTGATTCCACTTCCTTAAGGTAAACTAGGAGGCTGAATCCCATTATAGTGGCCTCTCGTCACATATTTACCTTGGTTGGATGGTTTATTGGGTAGATGTGGGATGAGGGTGTTACAAATTAGGCCCCTATTAATTAGGAAATTCCTCAATGATAATTACACAATTCCTTTAGGCCTTCCTTTGACTGTATGCATGACCTATACAAATTGGAATATTCTACAACTGATAGTACAATTCCCTTGAACTCCATTCTCATTTGGGTAACTCGAATTCATACATGCATGAGTTAATTTAGGTTGATTGATCAATTAACTGGTTAAACACTGAAGCTACACCCCACTGCTGGACCTCGCACTAGTTCCTCTAACGATTGGAACTAGTTTAACTGACCTTAACTCAATTTAACTGAATTAATTTGCTACAACTAAAATTAACTCAACCCAGGCTCCTAAAATTTAGGAATCGTTTCACACAACCCAAATTCACACTCCAACTTGAATTAACTAAGTTAATTGAGTGATAATAACTCAGTTAGCTCATTCAAGTTGTCTTCTGATGTGGAATTTTGATTTTCTCCTAATTTAATCAAAGGAAAAAATAAAATAGGGATTTCTTGTTGCATTTTCAACACTCCCTCATCAAGAAAGGGATTATCAAATATTCCAATCTTGATTCCATGGAACTCAAATTTTCCTCTTGACAAAGCCTTTGTCAAAATATCTGCATCTTGTTCCTAAGTCAGAATGTACTGCAACAACATGATCTGCCTCTGCACACAATCTCGTAGCTGGTGGTAGCGGATATTAATGTGCTTGGATCGATTGTGAAAAAATGGATTCTCAAAGAGTTTGATACAACTCTAATTTTCACAGTGAATCACAGTAGGATCCATCATCTGACCAAATAATCCAACAAGAATATTTCTCATCCAAATAGCTTCACAAGCTACTTGACTGGAAGCCATGTACTATGATGAGCTTAGTGCAACTGATCTATGCTTCCTATTATACCCGAGAAGCTTGTTGTTGACCTGACATTGAAAATTCCTCGTGAAGTGCTCTTCCAATTTGATGGACTTCCCTCCAAATCTTCATCTGTGAAGCTTTGCAACTTCACTTCCTCTATCCGTCTGTACCAAAGTCCAAACTGAGTGGTGCCTCTGAGGTAGCATAACACATGTTTAGTATCCCTCCAAAATATTTTTTTTGGTTGAACCATGACTTGGCTCAACCGATTGACTTCATAACACATTTTTGGCCGTGTGTTCACCATATACATGAGATAACCCACCAACTGCTTGCACACGATAGCATCCACTTCCTCACCTGAGGTTTCATCCTCTTTCCTCCAGTTGGTCGCTAGAGGAGTCTCCATGGGTTTGCATATGTCCATGTGGAAATTCTGAAATATCTCGTTGGCATACTTTCCCTAAGAGACAAACAGTTCCCCTTCTCTTTGCCATGCTTCCAAACCAAGGAAATAGTGCATCAATCCCATGTCCTTCATTTCGAACTCTCTTGCAATGTCCTCCTTGCAAGACTTGATAAGTTGTTCATCACCGGTCAAAATCAAGTCATCAACATATAAGACTATAATCAACAATTTACCTTCTACCGGAATGTGGTAAAGGTTTGCATCTGCTTCACTTTTGGTGATTCCAAACCCAGTGAGATAGCTATTGATCTCGGTGTACAAAGCACAGGGTGATTGCTTCAACACATACAATGCTCGCTTGAGTAGAAACACTTGTGACTCTCTGTTGAAGGTCTCAAAAAACCGTCAAGTTGTTCAATGTACACCTCCTCAATCACTCCATTGAGGAATGTTGTCTTTACATCCATCTAGTGGATTTTCCACCCCATCTGTGAAACCAGAGCCAAAATTGATTTGATGGAAGAGTACCTTGCTATAGGAGCAAATGTGTCTTCATAGATAATACATTCTACCTAAGAGTACCCTTGGCCACGAATCCGGCCTTGTGCTTCTCGATTCCGGCCTTATGCTTCTCGATGCTTCCATCTTCTACATGCTTTACCTTGTAAATCCATCTCGAAGCCACCACTGACTTGTCTACAGGTCTTGGGACCACTTCCCAAACACATTTTATGACAGTAGAATCATATTCCTCTACCATAGCATCAACCCATACAGGATGCTCTATTGCTTCCTCAAATGAGGTTGGTTTTTCCTGTACTAGCTCACTCATTAGAGCCATGTAGCCTGTGTACCATTTTGGTGACCTCCTCTACTTGCATTGTGATGTGGGTACTTCCACATTCTCTCTAGCATCCTGCAATAATCTGTCAACTTCCCTAGCCTGCTTCCTTCCTTACCTGGATGTCTCTGCGTGAGTAGTTATCTCCACTCTTTGTTCCACATATTCTTGTGGTTCTTCCTTTGATGTCAAAATCTCTTGATATGCATGCAATTGAAGCTCCCTCTCAAGGGAACACTTGATTTCCTTCTCTTCATTGAACTTCACATCTCTACAAACATATGTCATCTTGAGAGACGGTAGATACACCCGATAGTTGTGAGGTGTATCATTGTACCCCACAAATATTCCCAACTCATCTGTTGGATCTAGATTTTTCCTTGCTTCCTTGGAAACATAGCAATATATTTATGATCCAAAGATCCTGAAGTGTGACACATATTGTTTCTTCCTTGAAAAATATTCTCCTGGTGCACTCATCCCAATAATATGATGAGGACTCTTGTTTTGCACATATACCGTTGTGTTGCATGCTTCGCCCCACAAGTGCAGAGGTAAGCCTTGGTCATGAAAAATCGTATGTGCAACTCCCACAATACTTGTATTCTTCCTCTCAGTCACACCATTCTGTTATGGGTTATGGGGTGTTGTCAACTCCCGTCAAATGTCTTTCTTTGCACATAATTTTTTAAACTCATTCGACACATATTCACCATTATTATCGCTCCTGAGAGCCTTCAATTTCATGTTAGTTTCTTTCTCAACAAGTGTTTTAAATTCAAAAAAATTGGAGAATGTCTAGTCTTTCTTCTGCATGAAGAAAATCCAGTACTTACGTGAAAAATCATTTACAAATATAACATAATACCTGTGCTTGGTCGTGGAGGTTGTCGAGAAAGTTCCACAGACATCGAAGTGGATCCTTTCAAGGATTGCATGCGCCTTGCTATCCCAATCATTGAGGATGGATTTTGTGTACTTCCCCAAGGTACACCCTTTACATGTATTTTTCTACTCTAGTGCTCTGCTGGGGAGGCATGTGGTGATATGTTTCATGATCTTCAAAGCTCCATGGTGCAAATATTCAAGTATTCTATGCCATAATTCGTCGCCATCTCGACTTTTCACCTTCTTTTCCTTTGTGCTCAAAGTAACATAGTATGCCACATCCAAATTGTAGAGGTTCTTCACCTGAACCTTGATATGCTTCACTTGTCTCGTGGAGATGTTCTTATCAAATGCCTTTCCTTTATTGAATATCACATCGTAGCCACGTTTTTAAACACCGCGATGAAAACCAACTTATTATTTAGACCCGGTACACACATCACATCCTTGAGCCTAAGAGGATAGTCATACTCCCTCTGAAAATTAATTGTACCGATATTGGTTGCGTTATACCTCCCATCATCTCCCATCTCAATGTGCATCTGGAGGTCTTTCTCCTCCAAGTCACTGAAGAAATATTTGTTCCTCGTCATATGGAATGAGGCATTGTTGTCGACATACCAAAAAATTCCCATCAATGTGCTTTTCATGCATGCAATGAGGATAAAATCAAGCTCGAATTGTGAAGCTAGAGCTTCACCTGTTGCTCCTCTTGAGGTCTTATTTCTTGTTTTATTTTGTGGGAATTTCATGGCATAGTGCCTGAATTCATGACAGTGAAAGCACTTGATTTTGGAAAAGTCATTTTTCTTTCCCCCTTTACTGGAATCTCCTTTGGATTGGGATTTATTCCCTTTCCATTTCTTTGCCTTTCCATCCAAGGAACAATTCTTCTCATCCTCAACCTTGGATGAGGTCCCATCTCTGTTGCTCCGCTTTAATTCTTTGTGCATTATATCAGCCATAACTGCTCCCACTATGGTAGTTTCTCTCTACCATTTACAGAATCTTGATAATTGTGCCAGCTCTTGGGAAGACCCAACAGAGCTAGAGCTATCAAATATTCTTCGAGAAAAGTAACACCGACCCTGCCAAGTTAATCATGACATTGTGTAAACATGCTCACGTACTGCGAAATTGGTTCATTCTTTTGCATCTTTATGTTTTGAAGCTTGTCCTTGAGTTCTAGCTTCCTGTGGTCACTAATATTCTAGAAAAAATATGTCAGTGCTTACCACATTCCATACAAAGTCTGTTTCCCATGGAGATCAGAGACAATATGGTTTCGTACTCTATCCAATATGATTCTCCTTGCCCTAACAACACACTTCGTCCATTCTGCTAGATTCCGAGCATCAAATGTTATTGGTTTCGAAACATCATTATCAATGTAGTCCTTCAACCCATTATCCTCCATTATTTCCTCCATATGGTCCCTCCATGAAACATAATTTGAGCTTCCCTCAAGGGAATACGCAAGCCTTAGTCCATTGAAATTAATCTTCTCAGTCTTAAAGAAATATTGCAAACTGATCTGCAACCTCGAACCTCCTACAATGAAAACTTTGAATTCTCTTCTCTACTATGAATCTAGCTCTGATACCATGTAGAAATTAATTTTAGATTCAAAACTACTCATGTAATATACTAAAACATAAGACTCAAATCTACTATACCAATTTGCGGCAGTAAATTCTCGATCGAGAACAAAAATCAGTAACATGCATCAAGACTAAACACACATACACGGAGATATATCTTAGGGAAAGCAACTGCTCAAAAGCCCTTACTATCTATATTTCATTAATCAAAGAATTTGGATGAATACAATATGTTATCCTCAACCTTGAGCTCAACATGCACAAGTATTTTCTATCCTCTCCCTGACTGATTGCCTTTCGCCAACACTTAGCCAATTTTCAAGCCCTTGAAGCTCATATTTCCTTGTGTTGTTCCTTGAAGAATTACGCCCCTATTAATTAGGAAATTCCTCAATGATAATTATGCAATTCCTTTAGGCCTTCCTTTGAATGCATGCATGACCTATACAACTTGGAATATTCTATAACTGATAGTACATTACCCTTTAACTCAAACCACAATTGGGTAACTCAAATTTCATGTACGCATGAGTTAATTTAGGTTGATTGATCAGTTAAATAGTTAAATATTGAAGATGCACCCCACTACTAGGCCTCTCACTAGTTCCTCCAACAATTAGAACTAGTTTAACTGACCTTAACTCAATTTAACTAGATTAAATTGTTACAAATGAAATTAACTCAACCTAGGCTCCAAAAATTTAGGAATCACTATACACAACTCAATTTCACACTCCAACTCAAAATAACTAAGCTAATTGATTGATAACAACTCAGTTAACTCATTCAAGTAATCTGTTGATGTGGAATTTCGATTTTCTCCTAGTTTAATTAAAGGAAAAAATAAATTCGAAATTTCTTGATGCATTTTCAACAAAAACCCTTTGCTTGATGAGAAATTTATTGATAGAAAAATTGAGCAATTGATCTCTTACAAAATACAATTGTTTCAATCTGAAAAACACACTTATCTTTCCTGCTTGATCTAAGCTTTAAAACCTTGCAATATTTTTTATCTTTGTTTCCCTCTACCAACATGTGCGCGAGCTTCTCATGCACGCTCTTCCTCTCACAAGCTCCACACACAAACTTGGGTTTCCTATTGCTTGGTCTCACCAAATTGTGCTCACCAAAACAATCAATAACTTGTGCCTTCATTACTCCTTTTAAAGGCAATTTGAATGGTTAAAACTAGTGAGTTTTCTAATTAAGGAGTTTGATTTTGTGATTGTTTTAATTAGAATGAGTTAACAACTCATACAACTCGTCCTATCTCTTTAGACTCAACCAAAAGTTATATTTCTCAATTAACTCGCACTAGAATATTGATAACATGGCCTTCCACTTTGACACATCATTTAACTACTTCGTTAACACTTCCTAAATTTTAGGAACTCATCTTACTCTTTAGGAATTAGATCCTAACTCAGAGGAACTCATGCATGCTCAAGGAGAAACTCATTGAGGCTCCTTTAATTAAGGCACAAAACAAGGAACGCATTCTCACTACAATTTTCAATAGTAACCCTTTGACTGGGGGATGCATTTCTATGGAAACGAGGAAGGGTTTGAAGAGGGCTTCAAGCGCCATCCACACCATGGGTTTCAGTTTTTTTTAGTGCATCCAAGCCTCCCTGAGCTGTAACACAGCTCGCGGGAAGAGTAGTTCCCAAAAATGCCATGAAAAAGAGCCCAAATAAGACTACTCAGCTGACCAAAAATATTCCATTGTCGATCTCTGAGCCTAAACTTGTTCAAAATTTTGAGATGTTAGAACAAGAAAATATTGTAGAAGACACTAAGGTTCCTGAGGTTCTAGTACAAGAGGAGAAAATTCTTGAAGATGAATAGTTAAAAGAGCAGTCCGCCAAAGATGTTGTTGTTGCAGAGGAGCTAGGCCTTGGGAGTGAAGATGCACCTAACCAAGGAGAAGTTGTTAGCAAGAAGGTTAAGCATGTCATTGCATCAGAGCTCCTGAGCCCTTTTGATATTTCAATCAGATCAATTTTTGGGCACTCGCTGCTTTTTTGGGTGAGATCTATGTATCTGGCAGCTCTCACTGGAAATCAAAACAAGGACACCCTTTGGTTTACAACGCCTTCTTTTCAAAGGTAAGCAACTGGAATATATCTCACCTCTCTATGTTTATAATATATGTAGTGATGTCATCTTGGCACTTTGACTGTGTGGGGGACCTTTAGGAAAACCTTCCTCTTCCCAAGCCTTCTATTATAAAGACCTAGTCCGAAACCAGATTCCCCAAACTGCATTGCCACCTCAGGAACGTCCCTAACCCTCAAGAAAGGCGACTCAAGCCCAAGTTGTTTTAGGTTTCTTTTTAGTAGAAAAAGTTGAGGTCCCTTCAATCAAAATCACCCATCCATATCTGGAGGCACTCTACGAGGTCTTCGCAGGTAATGCCCTCATCTATCAGTTCAATCTGTTATGGCCACTCAAAATAAAACTTTATGAATGGATTCATTCAACTTGGATCAAGGACTGCAAGGTCTTCTTTTGTTCCAAGGGTTTCTTCATCGTGTTTTTCAATGATGAGGATTATTATAATGTTTTTTCCAAGGGCCCTTGGTTCTAGGGAAAATTTGGGCTCTTCCTGACCCCTTAGTTCCCATATTTTAACCCCTCCACAATAGCGATCACAAAGCTACCCATCTTGGTTCAACTCCCAAACTTTTCGGCTCATCTATGGCATTCTTAAGTGTTTCAGTGTATCAAAAACACGTTGGGTCGTCTTTCTAGCCATATATCCCTCGCCAGGCTAGTGTGGAGTCTACACCTATGGCAGGATTTTTTTAGAACTCGACATCAACAAAGGCTTTCCTAAAAAAATAAATTTAAAAATAGGTGATATTCACTGGACACAGTTATTGAACTATGAGAACACTGCTTTTTGGTGTTTATTTTTCCATTAAATAATCCATCTTCAGAATTCTTGTTTCCAAAAACTAGTTAAACTGAAGTCAAGGTCTAAGGAATCCTCCACTCACGTTGTTGAAGATTGAAGATGAAGGTAAATCCTCCGAGTCGTCTGAATATACTTTTACTTCAATTTGTTGGAAATGTTGTCATTGATGGCAAAGGAGTTGGCAAAGAGGTAGCAAAGAAAGCAGCAGACAAGGAAAAGAGGCAGGCTAGGAAGTTGATGAAACAAATTCTATATGAAAGAGCTTTGATTTAAATAAGAACTTGTACGAGAACCAGTGATGTTTAAACTCTGTAATAAGGGTCTCCGTGTGATCCACCTTTTGAAGTATGTGGATGTGGGCACAATGATGTAACTTCTCTCTATTCAAAGAGAAAGATTGGAAACTGTTAATCGAGGACAGTCCTGCGAAAAGACCTGCATAAAGAACTGCATAGGACTGCGTAGAGAACTTGGCCAGAACCAGAAAGTCCTGTAAGTAAACTCATTGTGTGAAGAAAGAAATTGTTTCAGGGTTATCTGTGCAGTGATCGAATTAAATTCTGTGTGTATATATATATAGAGGTTCCTGACAATTAAATTCCTGCGGCAATGAGAAAATGTCTTGAATCTCCTTAACAGCTGCCTGTCTATTTAATGATGAAAGTGTATGGAGAATGTGCGTTAAAACCTGTGTTGAGGGTAAAATGCCACTGGTCGAATGAGGCGCCTACTGTATGACGAAGAGTATTTCTGTTGAATGCCTATATATAGAATACGTTGTAAATGATGGCCCTGCATGCATTGTTGAAACTATGAAATGCCGAGGTTGGTTGCTCTGAACCCAACCTTGTGGGGGTCGCTTTAATTGGACATTTGACATGGCTTGTATCAATGTTTTCGAATAGCTACAACCTGGAATTTTACAATTACTCTAAGAGAAACGTATCAATGACGGAACAAAGGGATGGAACCTTGAGAAAGAAGAGCGGAACTCATAAATAATAAAGGCGGATGGAACCTTGAGCGAAGGAGAGGAACCACGAGCGGAGTGAACAGTAAAGGCGGGATTCTGGTTTTCATCGCACCGCCTTCGACGGGCAAGCGGTATTCAAGAAATCGGAGTGATTCCATAGAGAAACTGACACGTGGCATACGGCGGGGTCCCAAAAACCACTCTCATCGCGCATTATTGTTCATGCATCTAATCCGAGCGATATCAGTCGGATCGTGTGGAGCAAGATGACGTGTTCTCCGCCGTCGGATATGAAGGGTCATTTAAGCGCTGGGGTCTAGTCCAACACGCAACTATTGAATGTTAACTTGCATGCAATTTAACCAAGCGATATCCGTCGAATCAGCCGAAGCAGCGCGACGGGCTTATAATCGTTGGATCGTGATCGAAGTTACACAGAGGTATGTTAAATGTTGGGGCCCAAACATTATAAATATTAGTGCTGGGACTTAATCTACGCCAAGGTTTATTTACGGGTTTTAACATTTGAGTTAGGAAGGATGTATAATATATGTGGATACATTATGCCTAATGAAAAGGCCAAGGTTATTATCACCAAAAGTCGGGTTTAATCAAAGTCAAAGAAGGTATTCCAAGGTATGGGCCAGCGTTTGTTTGTTGTTTGTGAAATAATCGAAATATAAATGTGTGGGCCAGCGTGGGTTAAGTGGTTATGCTGAAAGGAGAATAGGAGTTAACATTACAATCTTTTGACTTTCGAATATATTTAGTTAAAATTAAATAGAGGGTTCATTTATACAGTGCGAAATGCTATGGGGCCCGAAGATATTATATGAGCGGTTCTTGTAAACACGAAACCAAAGGTTAAATTGTTGATGGTTCATGATAAAGATTGTGAGTACTGATATATCTGTGCTGTTAAAAAGGTTTTATAAAAACGCCGAGAGTTATTTTATGTTTGATTAAAAGGAAGTTGTAAATACAGCAGTTATATAACTGCAATGAACAGGGAACTGAATCAAAGAGAAAATGAAAAAGAGAGTGGAGTGGGATGAATGGGTATGGAAAAGGAAAAAGAAGAGGAGAGCGTGCAGAGATGAAATTTCGGTGAACAGGAATATGTACAGGAATGAATTGGACAGGTGAATAAAGCACAAAAAAGGGGAAAATATGCAAAAGACAGTGAACAAAGTATGCAGGACAGCTGCATGACTGCTACAGAAAGGAAAATACCAGCAAGCCAAGGGCTGAGTGAAGTTTATATACTGTAACTGAAAATGTAAATGTTTTATTTGTTTTATATTGTTTGTGATGCAAAGGCAAGTATCCTAAGGAAAAGAAAAATCCCACTGTAACATGGAAATTTGTACATATTGTTATAATTTTAAATGATTTGGACAAAGGAATGAGAAGACAAAAGTCAAAGAGTCATGGTTGTTCACTCCAAATTCCTTGTGGAATACAAACAGTCATGTAATGAAGTCTATATATAATATCAACTTGATATGCATAGGATGTTAGAGAGAGTAAGGATATAGAATGAAAAGTATAGAAGATTGAGGCAGAGAAGATTAGGAAGAGAGGAGCAGAAATAGATGCTACAGAACAGAGTTGATTTCTGAGGTAAATCAGAAAAAATTTCTTGTGCTAAATTGAGGAATTTGGAGCTTCCCTATCAAGTTGAAGCTTGATAGCTGTCAGTTGTAGCTGACTGAGGTTGGAGCCTCCTGTAGGTTGGTGCCTACAGAAAATTGAAGGGAGTTGGAGCTTCCTTGCAAGTTGTAGCTTGAAGAATTGAGGTTGGAGCCTCCTGTGGGTTGGTGCCTGCAGAAAAACAGTGGTGAGAGGGAGTTGGAGCTTGCCTTAACATCACAACAATAATAAAATGTGGTTTTCTCCCTTTATGGGTTTCCACTTATATCTGTTGTCTCTATTTGTGTTGCCTGTGTACTGAGATGATTTACCAAATCTGCATAATGTTTGCTGCTCTCATAATAAGTTTGATGACACATTAATTTAATACTTCCTGCAACATATTAAGACTGTTCATGTACTAAGGTTGATTATAAAAATAAGTTGTAAATAAGCTGAAGTGATAAGAAAAAATTTTAAAGCTCATGTATGTATTACGCTTGATTCACCCCCCCCTCCCTCTCGGTTCTTAAATTCTTACAATTAGTCGTTGAAGGTTAGCTACTGTTGCGTAGAGATTTGCAACACCTTCACATTGTTTAATCCCACCGGATGCAAGAGAGCATACTGGAAAATGGACAAGGAAGAAGAAAGTCATGAGGAGAAAAGCTTCGTGTTAGATTCTTAGGTGCTAAAAACTCCACTCACGCTGCTGCAGATTGAAGATGAAGGTAAATCCTCCGAGTCATCTGAATATACTTTTACTTTAATTAGTCGGTGTACAAATCTTCAGCTGGTTATATGTTGATTAGAGATTCTAAAATATTCTAAAAAGTTAAATGTTATATTTTAGATTTCCTAAATGAAATCGACATGAATTTCCAAAGTGCGACGTAACGAGGTCCCATGCCCCACATCGAAAATGCTTCGGACCTTTCCCCTAATACGCATAGGAAGGTCATTCTGCACTACATCCTTGTGACTTGAGGTGACGAAGGCCGTTATGGGACGTCAGGCTTGTATTCTAAGGTATGGGTCAGCGTTTGTTTGTTGTTTGTGAAATAATCGAAATATAAATGTGTGGGCCAGCGTGGGTTAAGTGGTTATGCCGAAAGGAGAACAGGAGTTAACATTACAATCTTTTGACTTTCGAATGTATTCAGTTAAAATTAAATAGAGGGTTCAATTATACAGTGTGAAATGCTATGGGGCCCGAAGATATTATATGAGCGGTTCTTGTAAACATGAAACCAAAGGTTAAATTGTTGATGGTTCATGATAAAGATTGTGAGTACAGATATATCCGTGTTGTTAAAAAGGTTTTATAAAAACGCCGAGAATTATTTTATGTTTGATTAAAAGGCAGTTGTACATACAGCAGTTATATAACTGCAATGAACAGGGAACTGAATCAAAGAGAAAATGAAAAAGAGAGTGGAGTGGGATGAATGGGTATGGAAAAGGAAAAAGAAGAGGAGAGCGTGCAGAGATGAAATTTCGGTGAACAGGAATATGTACAGGAATGAATTGGACAGGTGAATAGAGCACAGAAAACGGGAAAATATGCAAAAGACAGTGAACAAAGTATGCAGGACAGCTGCATGACTGCTACAGAAAGGACAAAACCAGCAAGCCAAGGGCTGAGTGAAGTTTATATACTGTAATTGAAAATTTAAATGTTTTATTTGTTTTATATTGTTTGTGATGCAAAGGAAAGTATCCTAAGGAAAAGAAAAATCCCACTGTAACATGGAAATTTGTACATATTGCTATAATTTTAAATGAGTTGGACAAAGGAATGAGAAGACAGAAGTCAAAGAGTCATGGCTGTTCACTCCAATTTCCTTGTGGAATACAAACAGTCATGTAATGAAATCTATATATAATATCAACTTGATATGCATAGGATGTTAGAGAGAGTAAGGATAGAGAATTAAAAGTGTAGAAGATTGAGGCAGAGAAGATTAGGAAGAGAGGAGTAGAAAGAGATGCTACAGAACAGAGCTGATATCTCAGGTAAATCAGCAAACATTTCTTGTGCTAAATTGAGGAAGTTGGAGCTTCCCTATCAAGTTGAAGCTTGATAGTTGTCAGTTGTAGCTGACTGAGGTTGGAGCCTCCTGTAGGTTGGTGCCTGTAAAAAATTGAAAGGAGTTGGAACTTCCTTGCAAGTTGTAGCTTTCAGAATTGAGGTTGGAGCCTCCTGTGGGTTGGTGCCTGCAGAAAAACAATGGTGAGAGGGAGTTGGAGCTTGCCTTTGCATCACAACAATAATAAAATGTGGTTTTCTCCCTTTATGGGTTTCCACTTATATCTGTTGTCTCTATATGTGTTTCCTGTGTACTGAGATGATTTACCAAATCTGCATAATGTTTGCTGCTCTCATAATAAGTTTGATGACACATTAATTTAATACTTGCTGCAACATATCAAGACTGTTCATGTACTAAGGTTGATTATAAAAGTAAGTTGTAAATAAGCTGATGAAAATTTAAAAAGCTCATGTATTTGTTAAACTGATTCACCCCCCCCCGTCTCAGTTTAACTAAGAATTCAACAATTGGTATCAGAGCCAGGTTCCTTTATACTAGTTTAACCACTGAAAGGAGATCCTAGGCCTCCAAGATGGCTAGTCAAGAAGGAAGCTCATCCAATAAAGCCCCTTTCTTCACTGGTACTAATTATGCCTTCTGGAAAATCAGAATGAGAGCATACATAATGTCTCTAGGAATAGAGGTATGGGCTGCTATAGAATTTGGATATGCCCCAAAGGCAACTAACCCAGAAAGAGAAGCTAAACAAGAATTTGTAGCAAATTCAAAGGCCATGAATGCAATCTCAAGTGGACTTTGTGAGGCTGAATTTATCAAAATAATGCACAGTAAGACTGATAAAGATATGTGGGACACTCTAGAGAATATCCATGAGGGTGATAAAAAGGTAAAGACTGCCAAAATTCAAGTATATAGAACCCAGTTTGAAAATTTAAAAATGAATGATGATGAAGATGTTGGCAGCTTCTTCTTAAGAGTTGCAGAAATTGTTAACAATATGAAAGCTCTTGGAGAAACCATACCAGAAAGTGTAATTGTACAAAAGATTCTAAGATCTCTTCCACCCAGTTTTAACCCCAAGGTGTCTGCAATAGAAGAAACAACTGATTGGGAAACCTTGACCATGAACCAGCTACTTGGAAATCTAACAGCATATGAGATGAGGCTCCCACAGAAGAAGCCAAGTACGAGGGAGGCAGCCTTTAAAACAAAAAAGAAGAAAGAAGAAGAGGAAGACGTATGCTCTTGCTCGGATGAAGAAGAGGCTAAATTTGTCAAGAAACTGGATAGAGGCTCAAGTAAATACAAAGGTAAACTTCCTTTCAAATGCTTTAACTGTGGAAGAGTTGGACACTATGCTGCTAAGTGTCCTCACAAGAAAGTAAGGAATCAGGCTCTAGAGTCAAAGAAAAATAAATCAAAGAACTGGCAGAAAGGAAAGAAGTTCAGCAGAAAATATTTCTATGCTCAACAAGACAGCAGTACATCTGAAGATTCAGATGAACCCTCAAGTGAGGAAGGAACCTCTGAATTCTTATTGATGGCCATAGAAGAAATTGAAGGACTCCTACTAGAAGATGAAGAAGAAAAAGGGGAAATCGACCTTGAGGGGGAGCTAAGAACTGCTCTAGAGGAGATTGACAGACTCAAACTGAAGTGCAGAAAACAAAAGGACATTCTTCTCAAGTATGTAAGAGAAGAAAAAAACTCAGAAGTTCTCATGCAGCTGAAGGTAGAGCTTGAAGAAGCCAAGAAGATAGAAGACATGTTACTTCAGCAAATCAAGGATAAAACCCGAGAACAAGAGAAGCTGGAAGAAGAAGTTGTATGTCTGAGGAAGAAATTAGAAAATGCTCAGAGGAAAGTGTCTACAAATTCCTCTCAAACAACAAGCTCTAGTAAGTTGAACGAAATTCTGGATGCTCAAAGATCTCCTATGATAAAAACAGGAATAGGCTATGAAGGAGAATCAAGTAAAAGCAAAGAAAAGGAAAACAGAGAGATTATTTTTGTAAAAGCAAAGAAGAATGATGAAGCAGCTCAAACAATTCCTACAAAAGAAAAAAACATGTAATAAGGAAGACAGAGATCAGCGGAAACCTCTAGTAACAAAGAAGGCAATAAATTCTAAGACAATAGAAAAAGGATTATATGCCCCTGAGTATGTCAAATTTGAAAGCCATCAAAGGAGATTCTTCCCTCCTATGAAGAATGCCACTTGTTATGTCTGCCACAAGCAGGGACACATTGCTGCATATTGTCATGCAAGGAGGAGTAATTCAAACCAGCGAAAGATGCAAACAGTGAAGAGACTGTCTCAAACAAACAAATGGAGAAGACAACCTTACATCAGGTATGCAAATAATTTCTATGGTTACTGTTTTTATTGTAAGGAATTTGGCCATAAGATCATTGAGTGTATAAAGTATGGACAAAGAGTGATGTTCAACACCCCAAGGGGGTTTATGAATCAACGAAATTTTGCTCATACTCACAATTCTGCAAAAATTATAATCAAATGTTGTGTATGCAATCAAGTTGGACACATGCCTTCCAAATGTCCTCTCAGAAGAAGCAGTTCATCATCTCACAAAAGATACCAAACAAAAGGATGCTTCCAATGGATAAAGAAGGTGAATAAATGTGACTTGGCTCTAACTGCTCAAGACCTGAAAAGCCAGTGGTATTTGGACAGTGGCTGCTAAAAACACATGACTGGAGACAGAAGTAAGTTTATTACTCTTGATGAAAAGAAATTTGGCAATGTTACTTTTGGCAATGATAAATCAGGAAAAATAAAAGGAAAAGGCTTAGTCAGTCTAGATAATGGCAGAGGAAAGGCCCAAGATGTACTATTTGTAGATGGGCTGAAAGCTAATTTGTTGAGTGTCAGTCAAATGTGTGATAAAGGTTGTGAAGTTCTTTTTAGAGCACAAGATTATGAAGTCCGATCAAGCACCACAGGTAAGACTCTGCTCAAAGGAGTTCTAACAGAGAGTAATGTTTACATTGTGAAACAAGAAGATGAAGCATGTCATCTTAGCAAACTTGAGGAGTCATGGTTATGGCATAAAAGGTTGGGACATCTCAGCTTCGATCACATCATCAGACTAAACAGGAAGAAAGCTGTCAGAGACATGCCAGAAATAAAAAGACCTTCTAATACCATATGAAAATCTTGTCAATTGGGAAAACAAACCCGCACATCATTTAAGGCCAAAGATGAGTTATCAACAAGAAGACCACTCCAGCTTGTGCACATGGACCTGTGTGGACCTGCAAGAACTAAAACTCCAAGTGGAGAATCCTACTTCATGCTAATAATTGATGACTTCTCCAGAATGACATGGGTGGCATTCCTCAAGAATAAATCAGAAGCTCTGGAAAAATTTAAGATATTCAAAGCATTAGTAGAAAATCAAACAGGATGCAAACTAAAATGCATCAGATCAGACAGAGGAGGTGAATTCACAGACTATGACTTTGCTGACCTATGCAATGAACATGGGATAAAGCAACAATTTACTATTGCAGGGACACCTCAGCAGAATGGAGTAGCAAAGAGACAAAACAGATCTGTACAGCAAATGGCCAGAGCCATGATGCAAGAGAGTAATATTCCTCAAACCTTCTGGGAAGAAGCAGTACACACAGCCGTGCATATCCTTAACAAAGTTCACTTAAGGCCAAGCAGTGACAAGACTCCCTATGAACTATGGCATGGGAAACCAGCTTCAATCAAACATTTTAGAATCTTTGGAAGCAAATGTTACATAAAGAATAATGATGAAAATCTTGGGAAATTTGATGCAAGAGCAGATGAAGGGATATTTCTAGGATATGCTTCCAAAAGTAAAGGGTACAGGTGTTACAACAAGACTCTTCGAAAAATAGTAGAAAGCATTGATGTGAGATTTGATGAAGAACTTCCAAACAACACAAAATATACAGAATGCAGCAGTCCATCAGACAACCATGAAGAAGAAGACCAAGATGATGATGAAACAAGCAAGACAACAGAAGATGCTGAACTGAGCTCTAAAGCCCCTTCTAGGTATACTCAGAAGAACCATCTTGAAGATCAGATCATTGGAGACAAAAGAGTAGGGGTCCAAACTAGAAGGCAGCTAACAGAATAGACAGAAGAAGTATACATAGCCATGTTATCACAAATAGAGCCAAAGAAGTTTGAAGAAGCCAGAAAGGACAAGTATTGGGTGAAGGCAATGAATGAAGAATTGGACCAAATTGAGAAGAACAATACCTGGGAACTAGTTCCTAGACCAATTGAGAAAAATATCATTGGCTCAAAATGGGTATTCAAGAATAAAATGAATGAGCAAGGACAGGTAATCAGGAATAAAGCCAGACTAGTTTGCAAAGGATATTCACAAATTGAAGGACTTGATTACGATGAAACATTTTCCCCAGTAGCCAGGATGGAAGCCATCAGAATGTTTCTAGCCTTTGCATGCTACCAAGACTTCAAGGTATATCAAATGGATGTGAAATCTGCATTCCTGAATGGAGATCTAGAAGAAGAAGTCTACATGGAACAACCAGAAGGTTTCTCTTTAACAGACAAAGAAGACTATGTGTGCAGACTAAAGAAGGCTCTATATGGACTGAAACAGGCTCCTTGTTCTTGGTACTCAAGACTGGATAAGTATTTGCAAAAACAAGGCTTTAAGAGAGGCGGAGTAGATAGCAATCTATACATAAAAGCCCATGAAAATGAACTCCTGATTGTTGTTGTATGTTGATGACATTATGTGTGGAAGCAACAGAGATGAACTAGCAAAAGGGTTTGCTGAGGAGATGAAATCAGATTTTGAGATGTCCATGATTGGAGAACTCAGTTTCTACTTAGGACTTCAAATTCAACAAAAGAACACAGGTACATTCATCTCACAGGAAAAATACTTAAAAGAAATGTTGAAAAAATTCAAAATGGAGGACTGCAAACCTGTGTCAACTCCCATGATCACGGGATGCAAGCTGTGTGTTGATGATGGATCTGCTGATATCGATGAAAAACTCTACAGATCCATGATAGGAAGTCTGTTGTATCTGACAACATCAAGACCAGACATCATGCTAGCAGTAGGACTAGTGGCTATATATCAAGCAGCACCTAAACAAAATCACCTTCTTGCAGTAAAAAGAATATTCAGATATCTACAAGGAACAGCACAGTATGGGCTTTGGTATCCTAAAGGAAAAAACTTCACTTTGACAGCATACACAGATGCAGATTGGGCCAGCTATGTGGATGACAGGAAAAGTACAAGTGGATGTGCATTCTTTCTAGGAGAAAGTCTAGTGGCATGGTTAAGCAAGAAACAAACATCTATCTCTTTGTCTACAACAGAAGCAGAATATATAGCGGCAGCAGCATGTTGTACACAAGTCATGTGGATGAAGCAAACCCTCCAAGACATGAAGGTAAGCATTGATGAACCTATCTCAATCAAATGTGATAATACAAGTGCTATAAGTATATCTAAAAATCCTATGCTTCACTCAAAAACTAAACATATCCCAATCAAGTATCATTTTCTCCGAGAACAAGTGGCTCAGAAGATAGTAAAACTAGAGTATGTACCAACAAAAGAACAGACAGCAGATATATTTACCAAACTGCTTGCTAGAGAACCATTTGAATATTTGAGAGATAGGCTAGGGGTAGTATCTATAGATGCTACTATCTGATATGAAGAGAAAGCACAGTTTCAGGGGGAGAACATAAATGAAAATATCATTCGAGGGGGAGATCAGCCAGCAAAGGAAGCATGAAACAGGTCCTCAGGATCAAAGGACAGAATCTACACTAAATAAATGTGCAACCCCTTTCCATTGATGTCAAAGGGGGAGGAAGAGCTAGCAACAAAAGAAAGGGTCCTAAAAGGAAAGCAGAGGAAGTGTATTGCCAACAATGCCAAAGGGGGAGACTGTTGGAAATGTTGTCATTGATGGAAAAGGAGTTGAAAAAGAGGCAGCAAAGAAAGCAATAGACAAGGAAAAGAGGCAGGCTAGGAAGTTGATGAAACAAATTCTATATGAAAGAGATTTGATTTCAATAAGAACTTGTACGAGAACCAGTGATGTTTAAACTCTGTAATAAGGGTCTTTGTGTGATTCACCTTTTGAAGTATGTGGATGTGGGCACAATGATGTAACTTCTCTCTATTCAAAGAGAAAGATTGGAAACTGTTAATCGAGGACAATCCTGCGAAAATACCTGCATAAAGAACTGCATAGGACTGCGTAGAGAACTTGGCCAGAACCAGAAAGTCCTGTAAGTAAACTCATTGTGTGAAGAAAGAAATTTTTTCAGGGTTATCTGTGCAGTGATCGAATTAAATTCTGTGTGTATATATATATAGAGGTTCCTGACAATTAAATTCCTGCGGCAATGAGAAAATGTCTTGAATCTCCTTAACAGCTGCCTGTCTATTTAATGATGAAAGTGTATGGAGAATGTGCATTAAAACCTGTGTTGAGGGTAAAAGACCATTGGTCGAATGAGGCGCCTACTGTATGACGAAGAGTATTTCTGTTGAATGCCTGTATATAGAATACGTTGTAAATGATGGCCCTGCATGCATTGTTGAAACTATGAAATGCCGAGGTTGGTTGCCTTTCGAACCCAACCCTCATGGGGGTCGCCAACTTGATGATTTAGACATGGGCTTGTATCAATGTTTTCGAATAGCTACAACTCGGAATTTGACAATTACTCTAAGAGAAACGTATCAATGACTTCCGAACAAAGGGATGGAACTCTGAGAAAGAAGAGCTGAGCTTTTAAATAATAAAGGCGATGGAACCTTGAGCGAAGGAGCGGAACCACGAGCGAGTGAACAGTAAAGGCTCTCGTTTTCATCGCACCGCCTTCGACGGGCAAGCGGTATTCAAGAAATCGGAGTGATTCCATAGAGAAACTGACACGTGACATACGGCGGGGTCCCAAAAACCACTCTCATCGCGCATTATTGTTCGTGCATCTAAGCCGAGCGATATCAGTTGGATCGTGTGGAGCAAGACGACGTGTTCTCCGTCGTCGGATATGAAGGGTCGTTTAAGCGCTGGGGTCCAGTCCAACACGCAACTATTGAATGTTGACTTGCGTGCAATTTAACCAAGCGATATCCGTCGGATCAGCTGAAGCAGCGCGACGGGCTTATAACCGTTGGATCGTGATCGAAGTTACACAGAGGTATGTTAAATGTTGGGGCCCAAACATTATAAATATTAGTGCTGGGACTTAATCTACGCCAAGGTTTATTTACGGGTTTTAACATTTGAGTTAGGAAGGATGTATAATATATGTGGATACATTACGCCTAATGAAAAGGCCAAGGTTATTATCACCGGAAGTCGGGTTTAATCAAAGTCAAAATTTATATTCCAAGGTATGGGCCAGCGTTTGTTTGTTGTTTGTGAAATAATCGAAATATAAATGTGTGGGCCAGCGTGGGTTAAGTGGTTATGCTGAAAGGAGAACAGGAGTTAACATTACAATCTTTTGACTTTCGAATGTATTCAGTTAAAATTAAATAGAGGGTTCATTTATACAGTGTGAAATGCTATGGGGCCCGAAGATATTATATGAGCGGTTCTTGTAAACACGAAACCAAAGGTTAAATTGTTGATGGTTCATGATAAAGATTGTGAGTACTGATATATCTGTGTTGTTAAAAAGGTTTTATAAAAACGCCGAGAGTTATTTTATGTTTGATTAAAAGGCAATTGTACATATAGTAGTTATATAACTGCAATGAACAGGGAACTGAATCAAAGAGAAAATGCAAAAGAGAGTGGAGTGGGATGAATGGGTATGGAAAAGGAAAAAGAAGAGGAGAGCGTGCAGAGATGAAAGTTCGATGAACAGGAATATGTACAGGAATGAATTGGACAGGTGAATAAAGCACAAAAAACGAGAAAATATGCAAAATACAGTGAACAAAGTATGCAGGACAGCTGCATGACTGCTACAGAAAGGAAAATACCAGCAAGCCAAGGGCTGAGTGAAGTTTATGTACTGTAACTGAAAATGTAAATGTTTTATTTGTTTTATATTGTTTGTGATGCAAAGGCAAGTATCCTAAGGAAAAGAAAAATCCCACTGTAACATGGAAATTTGTACATATTGTTATAATTTTAAATGAGTTGGACAAAGGAATGAGAAGACAAAAGTCAAAGAGGCATGGCTGTTCACTCCAAATTCCTTGTGGAATACAAACAGTCATGTAATGAACTCTATATATAATATCAACTTGATATGCATAGGATGTTAGAGAGAGTAAGGATAGAGAATGAAAAGTATAGAAGATTAAGGCAGAGAAGATTAGGAAGAGAGGAGCAGAAATAGATGCTACAGAACAGAGTTGATATCTGAGGTAAATCAGAAAAAATTTCTTGTGCTAAATTGAGGAATTTGGAGCTTCCCTATCAAGTTGAAGCTTGATAGTTGTCAATTGTAGTTGACTGAGGTTGGAGCCTCCTGTAGGTTGGTGCCTGCAGAAAATTGAAGGGAGTTGGAGCTTCCTTGCAAGTTGTAGCTTGCAGAATTGAGGTTGGAGCCTCCTGTGGGTTGGTGCCTGTAGAAAAACAGTGGTGAGAGGGAGTTGGAGGTTGCCTTAGCATCACAACAATAATAAAATGTGGTTTTCTCCCTTTATGGGTTTTCACTTATATCTGTTGTCTCTATTTGTGTTGCCTGTGTACTGAGATGATTTACCAAATCTGCATAATTTTTGCTGCTCTCATAATAAGTTTGATGGCACATTAATTTAATACTTCCTGCAACATATTAAGATTGTTCATGTACTAAGGTTGATTATAAAAATAAGTTGTAAATAAGCTGATGAAAAATTTTAAAAGCTCATGTATGTGTTAAACTGATTCACCCCCCCCCCCCCCCTCTCAGTTTAACTAAGAATTCAACACAATTAGTCGTTGAAGGTTAGCTACTGTGTTGAGATTTGCAACACCTTCACATTGTTTAATCCCACCGGATTCAAGAGAGCACACTGGAAAATGGACAAGGAATAAGAAAGTCCTGAGGAGAAAAGCTTCGTGTTAGATTCTTAGGTGCTAAAAACTCCACTCACGGTTGCAGATTGAAGATGAAGGTAAATCCTATGAGTCATCTGAATATACTTTTACTTAAAGTATTCGGTGTACAAACCTTCAGCTGGTTATATGTTGATTAGAGATTCTAAAATATTCTAAAAAGTTAAATGTTATATTTTAGATTTCCTAAATGAAATCGACATGAATTTCCAAAGTGCGACGTAACGAGGTCCCATGCCCCACATCGAAAATGCTTCGGACCTTTCCCCTAATACGCATAGGAAGGTCATTCTGCACTGCATTCTTGTGACTTGAGGTGACGAAGGCCGTTATGGGGCGTCAGGCTTGTATTCTGACCACCATCAAACAATCCTCCGTTTTGGTTTGTATTCTTGGTTGTATTTGAAGATATTAGCAGTTACATCAAAACTTGTAGGGTTTGGTAAATTTTTGGGTAATTAGGAGTTGTAGGATGGGAATTATGGATTTTAGAGTTTGGGGTGATTCCTCTAATACTTTTTTGAAATACCAATATCTCAACACCCCACAGGTTAGCTAGGGGAATATAACCTGAGTCCAGGCTCGCTCTGATATCACGATGAGATTTTCCATTACACCAAAACATGAGCAGTAAATTTTCCAAACCAATAACTAAAATCTCAGAGTGAAAATTATAGATTCCATAGAGACAAAGTAACAATATTTATGGGTATACTTCACCTGGATCCATAGATACTCTAGAACGGTGGCGGCAAATTGAAAAAATAAAATATCCCTAAATGGAAAGGACAATAGAAATGAATTTGGCAAGGAAATAGAATGTTAGTATTGACTTCCTAGATAATTAGGTCGTGATTCACCTAAATGATGTCAGTCACATGTATACCCACTCTTCCATTCTGATCTTTTCAATTTCATTAACTAACCACGAAACAACTCACCAATACAATTTCAAAAGACCAGCACGAAAACAATACATAACCACAGAACATTTTTACTGATACAATTTCAAAAAACCTCTCAGATTAAGCAAAAGGAAAACACAAAATAGCGTAGATCCAATAGTCCCCTTGTTAAGGAACATCTCTTCATAACACCCAAGAAAATTCGATGGCCAAAATACGACATAAACATTAAAAACATTACGGAAGTTTCCGACAAAGAAGAAAATATCTAATGTGATCAATACATATTAGATGGAGCCATTGGCAGACAAATTATAGAGTGCAGAGTTAATGATATAAATAGCATTTCACATAGATAGATAGCTATTTTGCGTGGAATTTTGATTATCGTCAATGCTGCACTCAATAATATGGTTGCCTCAACTGTTATGGGCTTGCAGCAATCGCTTTCGGCCATTCTCTCCATAACAATACTGTACTGAGATTACCTAAGATGAATACCCAGCTTCAATTGATTGTCGCCCAAAATGATTATAAGGTTGTGGGATGACCAGAACTACGGGCATCCATCTCTGGATTGTAACAAGGAGTAGAATGTACTTCTTTTTGAGTAGTACAGAAAGTACGTAGGCATTACACACAATGTCAATGGACCACGTGAAGCGTTAAAGGTTGAATACGTTAACAATGGGATGTTTCAATTCTTCAAGGTTGAATACTTTAACCATGGAAGCGGATTCCGCAAGCGGAACGTTCACATATAATTCACAACCCTTTTGTTATGGGCCGATGCGATGCACACATCGCAATCGAAATACATGTTATAATCACCCTCCACATAAGCCAAGGTCCGCGGGTCTCATAAGACCACGCGGCAGTTTATTAAACAATCGCAACTATTGAATCGGGGGAGTTTTTGTTTATGGCCCGATTGCACTGTTATATGAAGACCGGACCCGATCCTTTTATTGCAGTGGAGTTTATTGTATTCATCGCGTCCGTTCCTAATCGGCAATCGGAAATTTTACGATTGGCCCGTTTGTTTTTTATGTCACAGACCCGATCCGTGTTATCTAGCGGAGTTAAACTTTAGTTTTCGGGTCCGATCCTCAAATCGGAATTGGAGATTTTATATGGCTCGTTTGTTTTGTGTTGCAAGTCCGGACCCGATGTTTTTATAGGCCGGAGTTAAGAATTGGTCATCACGTCCAATCCTCAATTGGAGATCGGAGTTTTCATTTGAACCATTTGTTTTGATTAAAGTCGTGGACCCGATACTTTATAGATTTGATTTAAATCGCGCGTTCAAAGCGCATTAGTAATGTAGATGACCCATTAAAACAAAATAGGTAAATTGTGGCTTCAACGATAAACCATGGCTAAATACAAGACGCTTTTAACAATTTTAATGTAAAAGAATTGCAAGGTCTGCAAGCTACATCCCTAGAGATGTGTTTCTTTTGCATGCATTTTCATTTCAATAATCGTTATAAGAAAGTGAAAGATGCCACAATTTCAGTCCTTGGATAAGATAATATGTAACACGGTTTTTTTTTTTTTTTAATTTGAAGCCAGAGCACATGGAGATAGTTTTCATAAGTCAAGACATTTTGTAGCTTGTTAAATAGTACACCGTAAAAGAATTAAAACATCGGCCTTAATACTTAACCCCATATTCCGAACAAGTTTCGAAGAAGAGTTAAGGAGCTCTTGTCTAACGCTAATTAAGGTTGAGGTATATATAATTTAAATCTCACAACTAAGGGCACATTAATATGCCAGTACCATGACAGCTACAGTTTGGTACAACCCGAATACAAGGCATTAAATAAAATTGGAAAGAGTGCAACCATAGCTTAATGGATAATTGGGGTTTGCTGGTAAACGAACTCATTAAGTTAAATCAGTGCTAATTTAACGTGTAGATTGAAACATTACATCTATGGTTAACAATGTTCTCCTGTACAATTTCCTGCACAAATATCTATGAAATCTGCAATAACAAATTGAGCTTTTCAACCAATAGAATGCCAGAAAAAACAAATTAAAATAATTAAAATAAATAAACAATAATAGATCTTATAGTTGAACCATGGCAAAATAAAAATATATATATATTTAAAACATATGTCTAATCAAGGTGAATTAATGTCACAATCAGGAAAAACACGACAAGTACAATAAATTTAATGTAATAAAATAAATAAAATTTCAAAATATAACTAACAATATTATCATTGAAATAAATATAAAATAATATAATAATTAATATATAGTAACCAATTATGTTTTAACTTAGCAAAAGTATTTACAATGTAACTCTCATTCAAATGTCGCAGTTAGTTCATATTTTTGAAAGTTCAGTAAATAAACCATACGGCCTTGTTCTATAAACCAAAAATAAATATTTAACTTAACTTTAAAATTAAAATATTATTATCCCTAAAATTATCTAACTTTATTTTGATTTTCCTAATAATGTAGGAATACTTCAAACACATTTCAATTTATGTTGTTTTTTTTTCGATAAATAAAAGGAATTGTTTAATGAGACGGACGAATTGCCCATACAGTGAAAATTGGCCGAAATTCTCGTCAAAAAAATTTAAGAAATCAACAGTTTTTGAATCATGATTTTGATGATGAAAATAGATTCAGCATCATTAAAGCATCATTAAAAACCTCTAAAACACTCAAAATATTAAAATTTGATAATTATAAAGTGCATTTACAAAAATCTCTACCAAATTTTCTTAAACTCTTATCAAAATTTCCATAATTTTCAAAACTAAAATACATTCTAGTTAAACTGCAGCTAAATAAATACTTCATTACTAAAAATGTGAAACATTCTTTTGAATTTGCCTGGCGGCCCATCGAATGCTTTCGGAACTCACGCCCAGGTTGGGAATCTGACCCGACCCGCCGCCAGTGTAAATTTTAGGAGTGTCAGGGATGTCTGAACAAGAAAACACATTTCAAAGTTCTGAATTTCTATGCAAAATAATAGGGCTCGCTTTCCCATTCATTCAATAATAATGCATAATAATATTAATTTATGAGTTTTTTTTTATGTTCATGTGTTTGTCTAAATAAATAATTTGCCATAAGAAGTAAGAAATTTATGTTTACTGAAACCGTTATTAAAAATTTGTTTAATTATTAGATTTTTATTTTAAAAGAAATTTGTATTTTAAAAATTTTGATCTTTCTAGATGTTTGGTAGATTTAATATGGATCTAGATTGATTTAATTTACCTATTTAAATATGTTATATTTTATATAGGTTATTTTTATTTTATTTTTACAGGTTATTTTTTTAGAATGTTTTCTAGATTAATCACATTATCATTTGTTAATACTATCTAATGTGGTTTATCCTCACAAAAAAGTATGCTAAATAATTGTTAGGAAAATAAAATATTTTAATTAAAAGTGAATGTTATGATAGAGAATTGGTCAATCTATTAAATTATTAAAAATAATTACATAATAGGAAAAATAATTGATAAAATATAGAAAAAGAAAAGAACTTAGACTAAATTGAAAATATATTAATTGAGAATAGAAAGATTCAAATTTAACAAATAAACATTAATTTCAATATATTAAATAGATTAAGAAAAAAAAGTCAAAGAGGAATAAATAAATAATATAAATATAAAAAACTCAAAATATAAATTCTATATAATGAAATATTTTATTAGATATATGAAAATAATTATTCTATAATTATATTATTATTATAATTATTATATGTTATTAGAAATATAAAATTTTATGAAAAAAAAAAAAGAGAAAAAGAGAGGCTAGGAATCCAATTCATATTTAATTTCCAATTATTATAATTATTATAAATAATATTATTATATGTTATTAGAAATATAAAATTTTATGAAAAAAGAAAAAGAGAAAAAGAGAGGCTAGGAATCCAATTCATATTTAATTTCCAATATCGTTCATGTTGAGATTATTCACATACTTTTCAATTTGAATGGGTTCTTTTAAGTTCCTATAATGGAAGTGCTGGAATCCTCGATGCAAACGTGATGTTTAGTTTTCTCCGCATGTTCAACTATAGATGAGGAGCGGAAACTATTATGCTTATTGTTTGTTGCATGCTCTTAAATTCTTTGATTAATGGAGCGATACAGTCGCAAAAATGATTTGGAACTTGATATATCAATCATTAAATATACAAAACAGGTGGCATGGTATGACTGTGAATGAGGCATATGCAGTTTGTGACAAAAAAAACTTAGGAACATCATGATTCTTATATGCTTGCCCACTTCGATTCGCTGGGAAAAAAAAGAAGTAAATCAAGTTTTTATGCCATAATTACTTGGGGCATGGGTGCTTGCTATATACAATCTCATCCCGGAGGAAGACCAAATTGTACCCACAGGTAATATATTAATTGAAAATATCTATCTTACAAATCCATGGGCCTATTTTGATAGATCTGCACAGCAAGGAAGATGTGGAGCAAGCATTTTTCTTTATATAAACAATGAACATTACTTTGAGATGAAATTTGGTCTTAGATCCGACACAAACAATTATGTTGAATCATACAGTTTGAAGCTCACCCTTCTCTTTGTCTCAGAAAAGGGTTGTCGACGGTTGTAGGTTTTCGGTGATTCAAAAGTTATCATCAATTGGTTCAATCAAACATCACAGTGTCACGCACACTCTCTCAGAAATTTGTTGGATGATACATTAATAATTAAAGCACAATTTGATTATATTTCTTGTATTCATATATACAGGGAAAGGAACACAGTTTCTCATTACCTTTCCAAAAAGGGGTCGCAGCAGGACCATGGTACTTGGATGATTATGGAACACATCAGAGAAAAAAAAATTCAATATTATCATCATCCTTTTATAGATCGTGATGACAAAGTCATAGACATGGCATAACTGAGGTTATCTGATCATCTGCAATTTTGAAGAGATACAAGCATATATATCTTTCATGTTAAATCACATGCATACTTAAAGTTTTGTTTCGAAAAATATATTGCATAATATTAATGTATATATATCATTAGAGACTCTGGATTTTCAGTATTTTGATGAACAGTCATGATCTGTTGAATTATCAACTGATAGAATTTTGGATATGCTTATCATCATCTGCTATATATAATTTTCATTATTAATTAATGAAAATTACGATTTTTCCTTGAGAGAAGATTATAATTATAGAATAATTATTTTCATATATCTAATAAAATATTCCATTATATAGAATTTATACTTTGATTTTTATTTACATTTACCTTTATATTTACATTTACATTTACATATACATATATGTGTGTATTTTTCTTTTATTTTTTATTTATTTATTCCTCTTTGACCTCCTCATTTTTTTTAATATATTGACATTAATGTTTATTTATTAAATTTGAATCTCTCCCTTCTCAATTAATATATTTTCAATTTAGTCTAAGTCCTCCTCATTTTTCTATATTTTATCTATTATTTTCCTATTATGTAGCTTTCTATTTGTGTAATAGTTTCCGTAGCTAACTCATTGTTTTTTTTAGTTAATTTAACATATTGACCTATTTTCTATCATAACATTCACTTTTAAAATATTTTCTTAACGACTATTTTTCGAACCGAATGCATCTATGCTATTTAAACATATGATAAACTAAATTTTTCAGCTTTGTCTTGAGGATCAACCACGTTATATGGTATTTGGTTAATTCAAAATACATTCTCCAAAACAATATGGATCACAAAAGTTCAAAATCAAAGGGTTATTTTTATTTTTTATCTTTTATATTTAATTATATTTATTTACTTTATTTTTTGCGACTTAAAAGGTTTACATTACATTACATTAATCTTTTAATTAAACTAATTTTTATTTATTAATTAATTTTTATGTACTTTGACTTAGTCAAATTTTTAAACATTACATTACAATGTCTATACCATATTGAGCTCGAGAGCACCTCTTGGCGCAATTATCAATAAATATAATGCAATAGAAAATAATTAATGCTTTGTTTCTTTATTATGTTAAGAGGCAATTTATTGTCTGGGGTAGTAGGAGCAAGAGGGGTAACGGGTTATTTTCAATTTCGATTAAAAAATTATAATTGAGTATAGTTGGGGGTTAGGCAATTGTACAAGTACAGTTGGGGTTATGCAATTGTGCAAATAATGTAGCAAAGGCATATGGATTACTGCAAGGGCTCCTTCTGGCCAAAGAAGCAAACATCAAAAATTTGGTGGTATCGAGAAATTTGCAACTTGTTATCCATCACCTTGTTTGTGGATTGTTGCCTAAGGATTGCAAATTGCAAAGCATTATATATCAAATCAGGAATCTAAAACTAACCTTCTCTATTATTAACTTCCTTCATGTGTTGGCAATGAACAATTTTGTTGTAGATGATATGGGCCATGTAAGAGTACTATTGAGAAATTGTATTCCCCTTGCAATTATTCCTTAACAATGGGTCTATTATGCAGCGTGAATTTTCTCTATATCTACAGGTTTTTTGGAGAGTCCACACCTCCAAAGACCTTGTTTCCTTTAGTATAGTAAGATGGCTAATTGATATTGAGAATAAATATCGTCATGAGGTTACATGTATAGCTGGCCTCAAAGGATTTTCATTGTACCTATGTGTTGTACAAGTCATGATACAAGCGCGGATTTTGAATTAATACAATGTTCTCATCAAAATGAAAAACGAAGGAAGCAGTACATAATTTAATATGAGAGATGGAAACGTGTGAATAGCATTTATTTAGTATTAACAAATAAAACAAAATAATTTATATTATTAATATCAAATTTATATCAAATATAATAATATAACTTATTTATATATTTACATCAAATCATTTATTTTATATTTAGTTATAAATCAATAATATTTAAAATATATATATTATTGGTTTTTAGAAAATAAAATTGATTATTAATTTATTTTATGCCAATAGGCATGTTTATTTCATAATAGGCCTTCCAGAGTTTAAATTTAATTATCAGTAATTATTAGGTGGATGGTAGAGATTTAACCTCCAAAGAATATGTTGAAATATTAATAGTAGTATTCACAAATCTAGGAGTGACAAGAGGGGGAGCAGTTTTGTTTAACCTCGATGGAAAATTAATAAAAAAATATGCATAGGGTCTCGGACACATGACCAACAACTAGGTAGAAATGCATGGTTTGTTGCAAGGATTAATTATGGCCAAAACCATACATGTAACAAATATTAATATTTTGGGGGATTCTCTTATCACTATTCAACACTTAAACAAAGGAACTTGACCAAGACACAACTACTTGGAGAGTCTTCTAAAAGGAATAAAAGGGTTTCTAGACGAAATTCCACAAAAAAACTTCTTCCATATCTTGAGAAGTCAAAATCTAGAAGTTGATTAGAGTGCCAATCGAGGATGCCAACTCTAGGTTGGGCCATTAGAAACTAGTGGAAATGTGAGGTGGTGGCCTTTACCTTAACCCCAATGACCTCAAGATGATGAAAAAAGGATCAATGTTTTCTATTCAAAACATAATCGTTACAAAAGGTCTATAATCAAAGGATTATTATTACATTAAGGATTCTTAAGAAAAAATAGGATGGGGGCCAAAATGTTGTTGTGGCGCTGCACGTTAATTTGAAGCATGCATTAGAGCTCATTTGGAAGCCATCGCAAGGATGGAGCATGCTTCATCGGCCAAAATACAATCCAATGTAGGTCCTCCACATCAAACGTGGATTGTAATCTGTAACAAGGAAATTATGAAGAGGGGTGTTGTTTTAACTCTGCTCATATGAAATATTGGGGATCAAGTAAATAAATCTATGGAGAATCAGTGCCATATGATTAGAATACTTTCCATTTTCGGTCTTCATTTGGGGAAAATTCAGTGTAGGTTATGATTGATTCCATGGAAAACATATAGATTCCAAAATGGTGACACTCTCTTTGCAATAATTAGCGCCCACTTCAATGTTAATTCATCTTTCTGTATTGATTTGGAGATTGGAAAAGTGTCTGAATGCAATGAGCTTTGATTGGAGGTCGACTAGTTCCTAATTATTGATCAATTGGCAATCCGTGGAGAGCTAATTCATTACAGTAATTTAGTTTGACCTCTTGAACGATGTCCTAGAATGAAATTTGTTATGGGTGGGTCTATGAATGTACTTCATATTTTCTTGATAATCATTCGTGGAAAGATAAGCTCTAGTATGCAGGCTGGTAAGACTCAATTGTGCAAGATTTGTAAAAAAGCATAGACAAGAAGTCAATCAAGAGGGATTTTATGTCCCTATATTGAGCATCACCATGCCTTGCAAGATTCTTTGGAGGACAAGTAAATTACCCCATGGGATCCATGGCACACAAACCCTGTTGAACTTTTCACTAGCAACGAGAAAGAAATTGAAGGGTGGGTAATTTCATGTGATGTGACGAAGAAAAAGGCTAATACATGTGGGCAGGTCAAGTTGGATTAGTGAACACCAGTATCAGTGCATGGCATTGTAATTGCAGTTGCAATGAGAAGGTAAATCAACAAATGAAGAAGCTTGATGTTCTTTGGTTATACTTGATAGTGATGAGTTTGAAAATTATATATAAAATTATAACAATTATACAAGCATTGGAGGAGGTTCAATCCTTGAAAGCCAATCTAGACATGAAATATGACGAATTTGAGGCTCTTCGCAATTAGAAAGTGGAGTTGCGAGAGCTTGTCCTGTTGAAATATGTAACTAGGTTCGGTCTTCATAGTGACATATGTAATCATTACTGTATTTATTTAATGAAAAAAAAAAAAAAAATATATATATATATATATATATATATATATATATTATTATTATTATTATTATTCTTTAGGCAAGGGTTTCATGCACAAGGGGAATTTATTTTTAGTTCAAGTACCCATTGAGAGCTTCTATACAATTGATTCATTGTCATGTATTGAAGACCCATTTGGGCATGTCCTTGGTGAGCCACTTGCCTTGGTGCAAGAGTTGGCCAACTTTGACAACCCGATACAGTTGGATCTTCTGTTGGAGAGTGTTCTTGATCTATGTATCCATGAACCGATCAGTTGTGGCCTGTTCCCTGCATTCGGGGTTTAGATCTGTTGGTGTGAATTGTTCTGCAATTCCTGATGTATCCAGTAACAGTGGAAAGTATGGCAGAAGGCAGTCCACATTGAACATTGGGTGCAGGCCAAGGAATCAGGGAATTTTGAGCTCAAAAGCATTGTCTCCCACAACCTTGATAATGGTGTAAGGCACATAGCAGAGTGGTATGAGCTTTCGATGAGCTCCGGTTAGGCATTCTTTCTACAAATGTAACCAAACTTTGTTGCCCACCTGAAACTTGTGTGGCACCCATTGTTGATCATGTCGTTGCTTGTACTTGGAATTGAACTTCTCCAGGATGTCATGAACCTGCTCACAGACATGTGAGATACGTTCAATAAATCTGGTTACTTTATCAGCCTCGGACAATACATGTGTGGATTATGTCTGTGTAGTCGCATGAGGTATGGCAACATCAATCAGACACAATGGTTGAAATCCTAAACCCACTTGAAAGGGATTGTGAATAGTCGAGTTATGGAGAGATTTGTTATAATTTTGTTACACATAGGGGAGGCTCTCATCCCAAGTTAGTGAATGCTTGGAGTTGTACATGCGGAGTATGTGCACTTTCATCCTGTTAATGATCTACGTTTGGCCATTAGTATGGGGATGGAATGCAGTCGACTTGGTGAGCTTGGTGTCCAATAGTGTCTAGAGTCTTGACTAGAATTTGCTCAGGAACCTCCTATCCCAAAATGGTTTGCCGGATCCCAAAATGTACCTACACTCATTCAAAGAATATTTTGGCAGTTTCCTCAATTTTGATACTCTTCTTGCAGGCCGCAAACATAGCTATCTTAGAAAATTTGTTCACGACCACAAATACACAGTCATTACCATGCTTGGAGGAAAGGAGGCCAGACATTTATTCCATGGATATGGATTCCCACGACTGGTTGGGAGTAGGTAGAGGAGTGTACAAGCCTTGCTTCTTGATGGTTGGCTTGGAAATGGCGCAGGCAGTGCATGATCTGATATATTTTCCAACATCCAGTCGAATTTTTGGCCAATAAAAGTACTTTTGTAGTACAACCACAATTTTCTCACACAAAAGTGTCATGCGACACGATTGTAGTGTGCCTCCCAAATCATATTGGCACTCTCAGTCGAAGGAACACAAAGGTGGACTAGGTAGCATAATAATGCATCCTAGAGGTGGAAATTAGGAACTTGATTTCCATCTACTAGCATATGGTATGTGGAGGCGAACTATGGATCATTTTTCTATAGTTGTGACCATCAAGAGGTCTCATGGCCATAAGAGTTGAGAACATTAGTTAGTGCTACAATTGGGGGTCGGTTAAGGCATTCTACAACATGATTGGTGTTTCCCTTTTTGTATTTAATTTTCAAGTGTAATTTTTGCAGATATGTCGACCACTTTTGATGGTGATTTTTCTACAACATCCCTTGTGCCTGTATAAACTAAAGACATTGGTGATCGATGTGTATGACCGTCTCCTTCCCTAGAATGTAAAGCTTCCATTGTTGGAAAGCTTATACGATGGAATACATCTCTTTATCATAGGTGGGGTGCTTCCTAATTGTATCGGAAAGTGTCTCACTATGATAGGCCATTGGATGCCCTTGTTGGGAGAGGACTGCAACAATAGAATAGTCAGAGGAATTTTTCTCAATTTCAAATGTTTGTAGCAGGTCTGTCAATGTGAGTACCGGTGTAGAGTAGAGGCGGTGATTCAACCCAATGAATGCCTTCTGTTGGGATTTGGACCAAGAAAACTTTGCTTTTTCCCTCCCCTTAGTAATTTGGCTCAAATTCCAAGTGATATAAGAGAATCCCAACACAAACCTCCGATAAAAATTTGTAAGGCCCAAAAAACTATCAAGATTTGTTAGAGTGGTCGAGGTTGGCCAATCCTGAATGACTTGGATCTTAGTCAGATCCACATGCACACCATGCTCATTTATAATGTAACCCAAATATTCGACCTGGCTCAGACCAAAGGTGCATTTCTCCAAGTTGGCACACAGTTTATGTTATCAAAGGGTTTGAAGGACTGGTCGAATGTGTTCCAATTGTTCTTCCAAACTCTTGTTGAAGATGAGGATGTAGTCCAGATAAACAACCACGAACGAGTTGGTGAAGGGCCGAAAGATGTCATCCATTAGTCTCATAAAAGTAGTAGAGGCATTTGTCAACCTGAAGGGCATAACCAACCATTCAAAAATTATTTCCTTGGATTTGAAGGCAGTTCTCCTTGGATTTGGATTTGCACGCTTTATTGGAACCTGGTGATAGCCAGACTTTAGATTGATCTTGCTGAAATACTTGGCCCCCTTGAGTTGGTCCATAATATCATCAATCCATGGGATTGGATACAGTGATTTTCTTTAGTGCCCGATAATCAATGCAGAGCCTCCAGGCCCCATCCTTCTTCTGTAAAAGTACAATCAGACTTCCATAAGGCGAGGAACTTGGTCGGATGTACCCTTTTTGTAGCAAATCCTAGATTTTTCGCTTGATCTCTTAATTTTACAAAATGGAGCAGCGATATATCGGCCCATTGAGCAGGGGTGCTTTGGGAATTAGATTGATTGAATGCTTGACTTGATAGTGTAAGGCTACCCCTACGGGTGAGGAGAAGATGTCCATGTATTCTTCCACGACTTTATCCACCTGCTTCTGGTGCATGGAGGAACCCTTCCCGATGACTAAGGATGTGGCTACAATATTCCCATTACTTTGAGAGTGAATTAGAAAGAAAACATTTTTTTTGGTATGGGAGATGATCATAATACATTGCTTAGCAAATATCAAAGAGATGTCGGTAGGCGGGGCTACATCTAGTATCATGTATAAACTATTACCCAATAAATAATAACAGTGTGAGGCCTAGATTCATACACGACATGATGCTTCTGTAGGTATGGTTAGCCTAATAATACATTAGAAACTTCAAGAGGATCTATATCACACAATACCTCATTTTTGAATGGCTTGATGCTATAGGGAAGGCGACACTACTCGCTGACACATAAATCTCGTCCTTGGTGACGCCACCCGATGGTGTACGGTTGCAGGTGTGGTGTGGTCGGTAGGCCCAACTGCTTCATGAACTCTTATGAAATGAGTTTTTTTTTGCTCCCACTATCGACAATTAATTATAGTGGCGAGCCCTTCACCCACATCTGTGAATGAAAGAGGCATTCCCTCTCCTCTAGATCTTCGAGTTCTGTCTTTTGGAGCTTGGTGGTGGCTACCATCACAGTCGCTTTTGGATGAAAATGTGAAGTTGGGTTACACTTTTTGCCCTTTTTTGAGAAAAAATTTTCGTTTTTTTCGGTTCTTCAACTTTCTGCAAACTATAACAATTTTTCTGTTTAGAATTTCATTTTGCGATAAAAATAAAAGTTGTCAGAAATTTTGTTAGCTTTCTATTACTTATTTTTTTAAATTTTTTAATGCAGATTTGATATGTCAACTTAGCGTTTCTTTGAGTGTGTGTTTATTAACAATCAAAGGATTCATAAGAAGTCATGTTAATACACAATGTTGTATTCATTGAAAATTTGTGTTTTTGAGAAAACAAAATGTGTTACAACAATCTAGACAGAGTCTACTTCGGTTTCGTCATATTTACAAAGCCAATGGATGCATATCATAATTACTAGAATTTTTTGAACTGGTCCAATATGAAAAAACTGCATATTTTGGATATGTTTCGCGACGCAACAAATTTCTTAACATATAAGTTATAAACTAAAAATCTAAAAGCTACCCATTAGAGACGATGGACCAATGTAATGCCCCATAATTTTTTCAATTTTTTTTACAATGTATTTTGGGAGATACAGAATTTTGATTTCACTGAATCACAATGACCCTCAGAAATTGTTTGCACCCATTTTATTAGAAAATTAATTAAAATTAGTAAATGTTTATGAAATTCCATAAAAGTTATATTTCCTGATAGTAGATTCAATTCTGAAAATGCTTGTCTTGGTTCCGACAGTTAATTCAAAATGTTTCATGGAGTTTAATTAGTCCAAAGTTGCAGAGACGTCAAGCTGCGTGACTGGTGACGCGTTAGTTCGGCCGAAATTTGATTAAAAGTTCAACCGAACTATTTTTTGCGCCAACGGCCCGTTAAGTCTAACGACTTAATAGTTCGGCCGAACTATTAATCAAAGTTCGGTCGAACTTTTAATCAAATGTTGGCCGAACTTTAATCTAATTTTTCGTCGGCCGGAAAATTTCGCGGCGCCCCTCCTAAAACACATTTCGCGACAATATAAATTGCCGTGAAATCATTCATAATTTTCGCACATTTCGTACATTTGATCTGATTTTATAAAGGTCTTGGTTTGGGTTTAAAAGCTTTTCTTGGAGGTTTGAGTTTAAGGGCATTTCTTGGAGGCGGACCAATTTTGCAAAGAATTGTTTTGGGTTTAAGGACATTTCTTTGAGACGGTTTGATTTTTGAAAAAATTGTTTTGGGTTTAAAGAATTTTCTTGGATGTACATTCAAAAGACATTTCTTGGAGGTATGTGATACATTTTTTTGGATGTTATTTTTTCATTTTTTTTAAAGTATGGATTTGTGCTTAATTTTGAATTCTTGGAGATGGTCTGATTTTGCAAAGAATTGTTTTGGGTTTAAAGACTTTTCTTGGAGGCGGCCTGATTTTGCAAAGAATTGTTTTGGGTTTCAGGAATTTTCTTGGACGTACATTCAAAGGACATTTCTTGGAGGTATGTAATACATTTTTTTGGATGTTTTTTGTGCTTCATTTTTTTTGAAAGTATGGAGTTGGGCTTAATTTCGAAAAGACATTTTCTGAAAGTATTTTTTAAAGTGACTTTTTTTTAAAGTTGGAGGCATTTTTTGAAGTGACATTTTTTTAGAGTACGTGTTTTGAGTTGAAGTAAATATTTTGAGCTTTGTTTCATTTTTATAAGACATTTTTTTCTCGAATTTTTTAAAGTAAGTGTTTTGGATTGGAGTATGTATTTTTTGCAAAAAATTTAAAATGATTTTTTTTTAAAATTAAATCTTTTGTGATACTTTTTCTAATTGAGTTATTGTCTAATTTTTTGAACTTCATACTCTATTATCATGGGAAATCGAAGGACTTGTGCGAGAAAATATGATCGAAAAAGAGACCCTGAGGAACGTAGAGAAGAGACGAGACAATCTCGCAAAAGAAAGATAGAAGCCCTCTCAAATATTGAAGGGGAAAATCAACCTCAAGCAGAAATTGAAGCAGGTGTGTAAATGTAAATATTATGATCTATTGATATATTTAAAATTTTCCTAGTGTAAAATGTGAAGCTTAATTTTTATTTGATGAACTAATTTGAATTTAAATATTTTGTTTAATGTAAACAGACAGAGATATTCCTCAAAACATTGATGATGAGATGCAAAATTTTGAAAGAGAAAGTGAAAGAGGTATTGAACCAATGATTGAAGATGGTGAAAATATTGAAAGAAATTCAAATGAAGAAATTGAATCACAAGGTGTATATATATATATATATATATATATATATATATATTGAACACATGCACGTATTATTGAAATTATACATGTATATTTATTAATTTAGTTATTTATTGTTCATATGTAAACTTATTATGTACTATTTTTTCGAATATGTACAGATGAAATCAGTGTCGATGATGAGATGTTAGAAAATGTTGACACTCACACATATGGAGATAAAAAACCTGACCATGTTATACAATATCATGTTAACTGCATTTTTGAAAAGTATTTCTTAAATGATCGGGTGACAGTTCAAGCTCAAATGTTGAAAGGTCTCCTATCGTTAAGGAAATTAAAAGAAGCTATGACACTACTGGGTATTCGAAAATCAACCAAAGATTAAAAAAATGAAGGAAAATGTGATACAAAATATAAGTAGTACTATAAATTCAATTAAGAGATCTAGAGATAAAAATGTTTCAATTGTACGTAGAGGAATACATATGGCAATGGTTTCATCAAGTACTAAAGAGAATCGTTTGGTGACATCTATGGCACAAGCATTAGGAACCTCGCGAAAAACTTTGCACAACATCAGAAATTTCGGCTGCAAGTAGATGTAAATGATGAACTCGCTTGTTGGAGAGCTATTTGTAGGCAACCATACAAAGATAGACTTGGAGAAAATGTTAAAAAAATAATATATGAATATTGGAAGAACAATTCGCGTGTTTCACCAACTGCAAGGCATGTGATGCGAAGAAGAATAGCACAAAATCAGTACGAAGAACATGAAAAATATTTCTTGGAAACCACTCAGATAGAGTTATTCAACAAGTTCAAAGAAGAGAATCGTCAAATTCATGTTTCAATCAGTGCTTTTGTTCAACAAAAACCATGGTATGTAAAACCTATCACCGTACGCAACATTTATTGTTGTTGTTATCATGTGGAATTTGAGTTATATTATGACACATTCCTTGATTTTGGTAGAACGTTATGGAAGCATTCACCTCCTCCTTCCACTATCCGTGATTTCATATCTCAAATTCTATGTGAAAGAGAAAGCGATGAACTATTTTACAAAAAGAAATGTGTTGGTGGTAAAAAATGCGATGATTGTGGAAATTTGACTAAATTTTAAAACAAATATCGTATTGATATAAATGATCAATCATTTTCCAACATGAAAGTGAAATGGAAGAGATATGAATATATCGATACATCGATTCAAGGTGCAAATAGTGTTAAAAGAATTGAATTACTAGAAGATGAAATTTTTGTGATAGACTTTTTGAGAAAGTTTGAGGCAGAAATTTACAAATACACCAAGCATTCCCATAGAGCTCGATGGCAAGACTTGCAATTCAAAAAATCTCGTGAAATTTTTCCACCAGGGACCATTTTGTCAGTGATTGATTTTGCAGAAAACTACACATTTGTTCCACAAAAAGAAATTCAGAGTGAATACTATCATTCTGACCAAGTCTCCATGCTCGTCCATATTCTATATAGACATGCTGAACAAAATGTCGATCATATAGAAATCACGAGTGAAAATTGACATATCATTAAAGAATATCACTTTTATATCAGTGACGATCGTACACATGATACATGTTTTGTACAACATTGTTTTGGAAAAATTTATGATTCCTTGAAAAATCGTGGAATAAAATTCAATGAACATTGGATATGGTCAGACGGATGCACAGGTCAATTCAAATCTGCACGATCATTCTTTTGGTTGTGTTGTTTTCATAAGAAAACCTGCGTTAAACATTGTTGGAATTTCTTTGAGACTGGCCATGAAAAAGGAGAACATGATGGTGCAGGAGCATGCATAAAACGAGCACTTCGAAGATATCAAATGAACCACTATTCAAGCCGACTTGTGAACGCTAAAGAAGTTGTTCAATGGTGCATCGCTTCTCTAAGCCATGAGACTAACCCATGAAGGGAAGTGCGAAGGTACATTCAATTTAATTTTTATTGGAAATCTAATTTTAAACATTGTGTACATTTATCGTGCAATGATTATCTTTGATTGTATTTTGATATCATATTTACAAATTTTTCTTTTAATTTTCCATATAAAGGTTTTTCTGGCATATTGGGATCGAAGACGTAGATATATCAATTGGAAATGACATTGAAACAATAAAAGGGACTCGAAAATTGCATTCAATTAAAACAAAGTTGTCCAGAAATGTGTTTGCATTGGATAAAAGAAAATATTCTTGTTTTTGTGATGTTTGCATAGACAACACAAAATCCAATGACGTTTGTGAAAACAACATGTATGTAAAATATTGGAAACATACAGAGCTAAATACAAAGGGAAAAATGTCTGTTGCAATGTTTGAAGAAATGCAATCAGAGGAAACTACAATATCATCCGATGGTGATCGAGTTTCTGATCTTGTTAGAGAAGGTAACATTTGAATTGTTTTCTAATGATTTAAAGATCTAGAAATAAATTTAAATATGTATAATTTTGTTAAGTTTGTTTTATTGTGCAAGAGATGTTTTTGTTGTAATTGCACCTATTGACAACGATGAAAATGTTAAGTATTATTTGATGTGTTGCACTGAACGAAAAATGAAATTATTACAAAACTATAATGATCACGGATTTCAATATGACAAAGGATCTATTATACTGAAAGGTTATTTTTTCAGACAAACTAATCAAAGTGGGGACTTTGTTTACTTTGAAGACTATGAACCTGATTCCATAAGTTGTCAATATAGTCACTTGGTGTGTGCAGCACGCATAAAGTTGATAGAGGTTCAATCAAAGAGAAAAACGAAAATTAAGAAATGGAAAATGTCAAAATCCGATCATGAACGGATTATTGAAGATGGCATTCCATTGGAATTTTTTTGATTGAATTGCCCAACAATTTATTCTCTTTGGATTAAATATGTTTTAGAACTTCCAGTACACTCAACTAAAAATTGAGCTACTTATGTTATTTGTGCAAGTGTTTTCACATGTACAAATTGTTTTGGTACATGTGCACGTGCTCTAGTATTAACTGAAAGTATCAAGGATATATACATGTGCATTGATGAAAAATGTTACATGTATCAAGGATATATATGTGTGTGTGTGTGTGTGTGTGTGTGTGTGTTCTAGAATGCAATTAATTTTTCAAGTAGTTTTACTATATGCATTGATGAAAAATGATTCACGTACTCAATATATATGTTCTAGAATGCAATTAACTGGAACTAGTTTTTCTTATGTGCATTGATGAAAAACTAGTTGGATTTTCTGGTAAAAAGTATCCACAATGTAAATAAATCATCCGCAGTATAGTTTTGTACAAAGATTCCTTTCAGACAAGAGACTCGGAGCACTTCTCCGACTTTTGGTGGGATTTGACCCACATCTCTATTCCTGATTGAAAATCTAGTACAAAATTTGTTTGTCCAATGGTCAGATATGTTCAATGTGCATTGATGAAAAATGTTACTTACATATTGGATATATATGTTCTAGAATGAAATTAATTGTTCAAGTAGTTTTACTATGTGCATTGATGAAAAATGATTTAAATGTACTCAATATATATGTTCTAGAATGCAATTTTAACTAAAAGTAGTTTTTCTATGTGCATTGATGAAAAATCGTATTGGATATATACACGAACTTAATGTGCCCAATTTTTCTTGTGAGATTTTCTGGTAAAAAGTATCCGTGCAATGTAAATAAATCATCCACAGTATAGTTTTGTACGAAGATTCCTTTCAGACAAGAGACTCGGAGCACTTCTCCGACTTTTGGTGGGATTTTACCCACATCTCTATTCCTGATTGAAAATCTAGTACAAAATTTGTCTGTCCAATGGTCGGATATATGTTCTATGTTCTAGAATGCAATTAACTGAATGTCATCAATTTACCAAATTATAAATCAACAAGGCTACCTATTTGAGTGCATTAATGACATTGACCCAAATTCAACAAACATATATGTACTTCTTATATTTCCAATCAAAATTAAAGGGATAATTTACATATATCTACTTCTTTAAATTATTTTTTCAATTAGAGCTCAATTGATACATGGTTAGTTGCATTGAAAAGCTATGTTCTTCCTATTGGAAATTTTTTCATTCAAACAAGACTATGTAGAGATCAAAAGCAATCTTAAGATTCCAAATGTACTTCAACCATCCAAAACTTGAGTTTTAAAATTTTTTTGATTAAATCAAAACAATACAAGTCACATAGGAGTCTTCTATCTAAGCCAAATGTAGATTGAAACCATCCAAAACTTAGATCAAAACATTTAACATTATATCAAAACATTTAAAATTTAACATTAAATCAAAATTAAAGGGATTTACATATAACTACTTCTTTACTCTTTTTTATTAAATCAAAACAATACTTCACATGGGAGTCTTCCATCTAGGCCAAATGTAGATTGAAACCATCCAAAACTTAAATCAAAACATTTAACATGTTATATCTTGAAACATTTAACATTAAATCAAAATTAAAGGGACTTACATATAACTACTTTAAAATCTTTTTGAATATATCAAAACAATACTTGAAATAGGAGTATCTTCCATCTAGGCCAAATGTAGATTGAAACCACCCAAAACTTAGATCAAAACATTTAACATTTAAATAAATTTAAATCAAAATTAAAGGGATTTACATATATACAACTACTTCTTTACTCTCTTTGAATCAATCAAAACAATACTTTACATGGGAGTCTTCCATCTAGAACAAATGTAGATTGAAACCATCCAAAACTTAGATAAAAAAATTTAACATTATATCAAAACATTTAACATTTAACATTAAATCAAAATAAAAGGATTTACACATATATAATTGTAATGAACATAATATACATAATGAGACTCATCTCCTGGGTTGCCTAACTAGCCAACACCAGAGGGGGTATGAATTAAAAAAATAGAAATAGAAAAGTCACTGCCCATAACTGAGAAAAAGCTAAAGAGGACATGACATCAAGCTAGCTATCGATGTGTGTAGGAGGATTCTCCTCCACAATTGTACAACCATATTCCTCTAGATAATCATCTACTCCCTTGGAGTGTTGGGAGGAGTCATTATCGTCACGCCATCGCCGCCGGAGAGAGACGAGAGAGAAGCTTCATAAACAAATACGAATTTATAATCAATTGAAAAATACATTCATGTGTACATATAAATACATATACATATTCATTGATTAAATTGCATGAACCATACCACGACTGGTTGAACCATGAGCACGCTCCATGGATGGAGTAGAAACCCTTCTCCTCTTACCTCCTAAAAATTAAAAAATGAAACTTATTAACAACTAATTTAACTCGCAAAGTTAATAAAAAATCAATTCCATATGTACACACATGTATGGAGATTTAAGATTATATTTAAATACCGTGAACATCCCCCGATCCCTGAACCTCCATATGGAATTCGGCTGATCTTCGTCGTTCATCCTCCATGATATATATATATCTATTGGTGGAAATTTACACAAAATAGATTTCAGAAAATCAATTTGTAATTTAGTGTACACAAATTATGTAGAACACAACTTTCAAAGCAATAATTGATGTGTGAAACTCAATTTAAGCAAAAAAAAAATTATAAAAATGATAAGTTCACCAAATTGTGCTTTACATGGTGGGAGCACACTTGGTATAAAATTGAAAAAAACACATGGTCATTAAAAAAGAAGCGTGAAACTCCATTTAAACAAAAATTTCTTGAAGTCCCCGCATTTTAATTTTATAAAAACGTGAAGTTCACTTGTTGCAAATGTGAAGTTCACCAAGTTGCGCTTTACATGGTGTGGTGGAAGCACACTTGGTATATAATTGAAAAAAACACATGGTCATTAAAAAAGACGTATTTATAAGTACACAACACAAACATATCCAATATATGTTACAATGTCCATCAATAAATTTTGAAGGGGAGCGTCTCAACACTAATTCATCTTTGAGAGATGAATCTTGAATTTTTGAAGAAGAGCATCTCAAAACCAATTCATCTTTGAGAGATGAATCTTGCATTGGCATTGCTCTGTATAATTCTAATTCATCTTTGATAGATGAATCATGAATTGGCATTGCCCCACACAATAGATCAGCAGACATCTTATTCACATTTGTACAATGCCTTATACTAAAAAATTGAAATTGGCTAACAATATTGTTTGCTATTCCATGCAGTTCTTTTAGCCTCTCCTTTTTAACCTGGCACACGCCATTCATCTAGTTGCACACAAGTTCAGAATTGGTGAAAACTACAATTCCATTTGATCCATACTTCATCGTTGTTCCCAAGCCTTCTATCAATCCAATATAATATTCCTCGTTGTTTGTTGTTCTTCCCGGTATATTCATTTTCCTTTAGACGACTTTGCTAGTCGCAATATTGGAAAGCACATATGTAATCATTGTTTTCCCTAGATTGGGATAGCAAGAAACTTATATGCATAATTTCCATTTTTCAACCATATTTAATGGTTTTCTTATCCCTGAAAAAAACAAATTCAATAAAAATATATATATTAAATCGACATTTATTGCAAATGCATGAGAAAAATGACACAAGATCATGAGGTAAATGACATGTGCATTGTTTATCTTAAATTTTGACTTAAAAAGTTTATGGTAGAGTTCACATCTAAAATTAATGGGAGGAAGTCTTTAGTTTGTGGGAGAAATGACACATGTACACAGTTTACCTTAAAGTGGTTGTGTTTTATGGATATTAGAGGAAGCCTTTAGTTTGTGGGAGAAATGACACATGTACACAGTTTACCTTAAAGTGGTTGTGTTTTATGGATATTAAAATGAAGAAATTCTATTTAGATCCATTCCAGAGATTGACTGTAGGGGAATTTACTAGATATGTCACCTTTCATAAAAGATGAGATCCAAAGGCTACCTGGCCCTTTACAGACTCTGCCTATAGAACTTGTAGAAGTAAACACTAGACCTATCCCAATTTCACCGTTTGAAGGGTGTAGAGGACCCGTGGAATCACTCAAGGTTGTATTATTAAACCTTTGGTTTAATGATCTTCAACCTTTGGTTGTAGATCCTTCAACCTTTGGTTGTACTTTGAAGGTCCTTGCCCTTCATCCTTCAACTAGAGGTTGTAGATCCTTCAAAGCCTCTTGTTAGAGAAGCATTTGAATATGTGAGAAACAAATTAGGAATAGTTCTTGTAAATTATCTTGTTAGAGAACCATTTGAACATGTGAGAAACAAATTAGGGATAGTTCTTGTAAATTATTGTCACTTATTTTACTTCAAAAAAAAGAGCCTATGAAATTGAGTGCAATATCTATGTGGTAGAGTACACAATATCTAAGGGGGAGAATACAATATATTTGTCTTGAAAAGAAGAGCCTATGAAATTGAGTGCAATATATATGTGGGAAGGAATAGAAAGAGTAACAAAAAGCATATGATTGTGTCAATAATTTGAAGTAGTCAAGAAAGATAACAAAGGACCATCAAAATTGAGTGCAATATCTATATGATATCTATATGATCAAGTGTCAATAATTTTAAGTAAAGAAAGATAACAAAGGACCATCAAAATTGAGTGCAATATCTATATGATTGTGTCAATAATTTGATAACTTGAAGTAGTCAAGAAAGATAACAAAGGACCATCAAAATTGAGTGCAATATCTATGTGGGAGAGTACACAATATCTAAGGGGGAGAATAAAATATATTTGACTTCAAAAGAAGAGCCTATGAAATTGAGTGCAATTTATCTATGTGGGAGAGTACACAATATCTAGGGGGAGAATAGATATAAGGAAGGAATAGAAAGAGTAACAAAAAGCATATGATTGTGTCAATAATTTGAAGTAGTCAAGAAAGATAACAAAGGACCATCAAAATTGAGTGCAATATCTATATGATATCTATATGATCAAGTGTCAATAATTTGAAGTAAAGAAATATAACAAAGGACCATCAAAATTGTGTGCAATATCTATATGATTGTGTCAATAATTTGATAATTTTAAGTAGTCAAGAAAGATAACAAAGGACCATCAAAATTGAGTGCAATATCTATGTGGGAGAGTACACAATAACTAAGGGGGATAATACAATATAAGGAAGGAATAAAAATAGTAACAAGAAGCATATGATTGTGTCAATAATTTGAAGTAGTCAAGAAAGATAACAAACCTGACCATCATCAAATTCAAATTGAAAGATCAAGTAGTCTTCTTCATGAAGAATAAGCATTAACTAGGTTCATCATTTAAAGGGTTCATTTTTTAATGAAAAAAATTATGAATAATATGGAATGAATCATTGTACATTATGATAAATCTTGTATTTAAATGACATTTGATCTATGAATAAAAAAGAAAATGGGATCATCTCTTAATATATATATGTGTGTGTGTAAGAGAGAAATAAAAAGAAAAGGTAATTCCACCAAGCCTAAAGGAGCATGTCCCAATACATTAAATTATGTCCTAATACATTAAATTATGTTTGGTTTCTAGAAGCATTAATCATGAAAGAAAAGGTAATTCCACCAAGCCTAAAGGAGCATGTCCTAATACATTAAATTATGTTTGTTTTCTAGAAGCATTAATCATGAAGAGTCATGAGATCCACATTTCGACCATGTACTATTTTCAAGTTAAAGGAGCATGTCCTAATACATTATTATGTTTGGTTTCTAGAAGCATTAATCATGACTTTTCTTTGAGATCCACATTTCCATCATACTATTTGCAACTTCACATTTCCATCATGCTATTTGCAAGTTCTATATGAAGAGATGTAGTCTAATAACTAATTAGTTCACATTTCCATCATGTTATTTGCAAGTTATATATGAAGATATGTAGTCTAATAACTAATTAGCAAGTTGTGATGTCCTAATACATTATTATGTTTGGTTTCCATCATACTATTTGCAAGTTCTATATGAAGATATGTAGTCTAATAACTATACAGTATAGCCCATATAACATATAACGACCTTTGACAATATGAGCAAAGAGTCAAAAAATAGAGAGGCCTCCCAGCAGAGTTCCACCTGTTCATCAAGGTAAGCAACATAATATCGGAAGTGAAACAATGACACCACTGAACATATGTGAATTTAGATATTAAATTGACATTTATTGCAAATGACATGTGCATGGTTTATCTTAAATTTTGACTTAAAAAGTTTATGGTAGAATTCACATCTAAAATTAATGGGAGGAAGCCTTTAGTTTGTGGGAGAAATGACGTGCATGTAAACAGTTTACCTTAAAGTGGTTGTGTTTATGGATATTAAAATGAAGAACTTCTATTTAGATCTATTCCAGAGATTGAATGTAGGGGCATTTACTAGATATGTCACCTTCCATAAAAGATGAGATCCAGAGGCTACCTGGCCCTTTACAGACTCTGCCTATAAAACTTGTAGAAGTTGAGAAATTTACATTGAAAAATTTACTTGTGAGAAATTTACATTGACAACATATAGAGATTCAACTAGGCTTGTGAAAAGTACAAGTGGACAATGTATAATTCTACTTAGAAGAGTCTTTGGTTTAATGGTTAAGCAAGAAAGAGTCGTTACTTTTTCTATCTAGAGTAGAAGTGGAATACATAGTAGTTACTTCTTTTTGAGTGTTTTGGATGAAATAGGCTCTACAAGATATTAAGGTAAAAGCATATGATTGTGTCAATAATTTGAAGTAGTCAAGAAAGATAACAAAGGAACATCAAAATTGAGTGCAATATCTATATGATCAAGTGTCAATAATTTGAAGTAGTCAAGAAAGATAACAAAGGACCATCAAAATTGAGTGAAATATCTATATGATATCTATATGATCAAGTGTCAATAATTTGAAGTAAAGAAAGATAACAAAGGACCATCAAAATTGAGTGCAATATCTATATGATTGTGTCAATAATTTGATAATTTGAAGTAGTCAAGAAAGATAACAAAGGACCATTAAAATTGAGTGCAATATCTATGTGGGAGAGTACACAATATCTAAGGAGGAGAATACAATATAAGGAAGGAATAAAAAGAACTTAACAAGAAGCATATGATTGTGTCAATAATTTGAAGTAGTCAAGAAAGATAACATAGGACCATCATCAAATTCAAATTGAAAGATCAAGTAGTCTTCTTCATGAAGAAGAAGCATTAACTAGGTTCATCATTTAAAGGGTTCATTTTTTAATGAAAAAAATTATAAATAATATGGAATGAATCATTGTACATTATGATAAATATTGTATTTAAATGAAATTTGATCTATGAATAAAATTTAAGAAAATGGGATCATCTCTTCATATATATATGTGTGTGTGTGTGTGTGTGTGTGTAAGAGAGAATAAAAAGCAAAGGTAATATGTGTGAGCATAAAGATGTTAACTTCTTAGTTAAAAATCAAAATTTTAAAGTTGAAATTACTAAAAAGTTTGCTCTAGATCACAAATCACTATACCATAACAATGAGACAAAGCAAACCATAACCCACTTATAATAGAGGGATAAAGGGACTCATGTCACCTACTCCAAACCTAAAGACATAATAATGAAAAAGAACATAAGGATGAAAAAACAATACACTTGTCATAATTGTCAAGCAAACCATAACCCACTTATAATAGAGGGATAAAGGGACTCATGTCACCTACTCCAAACCTAAAGACATAATAATGAAAAAGAACATAAGGATGAAAAAACAATACACTTGTCATAATTGTCAAGAAAACCATAACCCACTTATAATAGAGGGATAAAGGGACTCGTGTCACCTACTCCAAACCTAAAGACATAATAATGAAAAAGAACATAAGGATGAAAAAACAATACACTTGTCATAATTGTCATAAACTTATATCTAGTTTAATATTTCTAGCTACATGGTACACAATAACACATGGTACAAAATAACACATTGATTAGTTCAGGTTATATTAAGGTTAACATGTCTAACTCAGAAGGTATAAGTTCAGGTTGATTAGTTCAGCATATTACAAGGTGTAAGCCCCCATGGAAATTCTTTCCCAAGCAAGCTGGGGGCTGAACTCGTTTTGGAGCCTTTCTGCTGAATGTCTTCCCCCGAAAACTGCCCTTCCGAAGTCTCTATATGTTGCCCTAACATATAGCCCCTCTGCTGATTCATTTCTTAAAAGGCCCATTTTTCCCCCTATATCCTGCAAATTTCCCCATCCCAACCTCTGTTTTCCCTTTGTCAAAATTCTCCTTTAATCTCCCCATTATCTCCTTGAAATTCCCCTAAAATCCTACCTCAACCCCACCATCACCTCTTTATTTCTCCAAATTTCCATTTAACCCCTTCATCGTTACCACCCTAGGGCCTGAAATTGCATTCAAAATGAGTTAAAATGATGAAATTTATGAGTTTGGGCCTTAGCCCCCTTCCCCATTAGCCCCCGCACCTTCCTCTCTCATAAGACCTGGCACCGGAACCCAAGGCTAAACCCTCCAGGCGCTTATCCCCTCCAAAGCTTCTCCGCGCGAAAAATCATCAAAAAACCTTTGAAAACGCGCATTTGTGGGTTTTAATATATTTTGTTTGATCGACGAACCTCGACCGTCCATTAAAAATCCGATCCAACGGCGCGGAGCCCGCCCAAAATAGTGGACCCCGCCTGTCATACGTCATCCGCCCAGAAACCGCCGGTTTATTCCGCACCGCCCCGCGTGCTTGGTGGTTTTTCCCCAGAGGCCAGTGATTCCATTCATCTTCTACCACGCGTCCCCCTGTACTATTCTGAAAACCGCCATTTCGCACATTAATCTTCGGATGAAAGTTCCCAACAAGTGAATTCCGACGATCAATCGTCCGTCCTCGAGCGTTCATCTCACGATCGTAATTCATCGAAGCCGCACACCACGAACCCTGTCCCTCACCCCCATGGCCCACCGTGCATCGCGGCCTCCGCCGTCGATTCTCCCACGATCGAATCTGCTCGCATCCATCACCGCCATCGACCATTCCACGGTCTCCCGCCTCACCCCGTCTCGCCACGTCATTGCCACGTGTATGCTCCGTACATTCTCCATCTCCGTCACTATATCTTTGGTTTTATCGTGTTTTTTAATGTTTTTCGTTCGTCTATTACGTGCATTCGCGCTGTGTTTCATTATTCCTCCACCAGAGCATTTTGTCATCATTTTTTGCGATTTCTCCCCAGTTCTTTGTCTGCATGGTTATTTTCCACGTCCACAGTGTGTCCTCACCTCCTCCATCATCCACGTCCATGGATTTCTTCACAGTTGATTGTTTTGCAGGGTTGCTAGAGGCGAAAGCCTCCATGTTCCGATCGTACCATCTTAATGGAGAAGTTTGCAGGCAGAATTAAATCCGAGGGCCGGCGTTGCCATAAAATTGTCAAAGAAAGCTGCTGATGGGATTTACATTAAGGAAAAGGCAAATTTCGAACTCTGAGAATCTCCCATCACCATTAAAACCCGAGCTACCCTGTCAGAAGAAAATAAAGCGGCTGAATGTTTCAGTGCAGAGAAAAAAGAAGGTTAAAGCGGGCTTATGAAGGTCTTGAGCTTTTAATCCGAAGTTTGGAAGGCTAAGCAGCAGATTACAGACCCCGAGGATAAAATCAAAGGACCCTGAGCGCAGGAAAAAGGTAATATCGTAGTTGTCAAGAGACTCCTCTTCTTTATCGTGGAGTACTTCGGCCAAAAGAAGTCAACATCAAATCCGGAGCAGATCATTCTCTCACAAGGAAGGTGACAGAGATTAAATATATAGTATGTCAAGCAGAATGGGTTTCGGCCCTGAATTCATTGTTATGTTTAAAGATACATTTAATTTTCACCTACTCCTTCAGTCGATCTTAGGTTCATCCTTTGCTATAAAGCACAGAAGGAAACATTGTAATGGTTGTTGATGAGAAATCAGTGGAATGTAAGCATTGTACCTATTTGAGACAAGTTCTCTGTGTATATTGTAAGATAGACTGAGATTAGATGTATTCAGACTGAATGTTCAAGCTATGGGCTATGATGTACCTGATTGGTGTTGTTTTTAATATGACAAGCATGTTTCTTTGGATCCTGATCTAAAGCAGCTGGTGATGTTTCCTCTTTCTCTGTATTTGTGATTGACTTGGTCTTATGTTATGTTCCATTTCATTTCATTTCTGCTGGTAGGCAACAGAAGTATAGTAAAAGATTCACCCTTGATAGGTGCCTTATGTTTCCTGCTCTCCCTACCTCAATGTTTTCTGCTTATATGTGTATCTGAATGTTGATTTCCATTGATTTAACCAGTGTAGTGGATGATATTGCCTGCTCTCTGATGTATGAATTGATGAAGTCCATGTTTAGATGTTCTTGGTAGGATTTAGCTGGAAGGTTTGGGAACACTGGGGATTAGTGTTAGCCCTGTCCACTAGGATCTTTGCACGACCAGCTAGCCTTTCTAAGATCCCTTGTTTTACCCCTAATTCTGTCCAAGCAGGCCTGGAGTTAAATGACCTCTAGCCTGATCTATAGACAGAGTTGGTTGGTTCTCCTCCTTCATTTTCAATCCTTTGTGTCCCATTCCAAATATCTCCTTCAAGATCCAAATGCTCTAGATGACTAGCCCAATTGAAAGCTTGCACATTAATTACAAGTAAATCCTTTCTTGACTCCATAGCCCAATGGCTTTGATGTTTTTTGAGTTATCTGTCTCTACCTAAGCTTCACCTTTGCTCATCCTTGTCTTCTATTGGACCTTATTTTCCCTGATTCCTTCCAACCAAACACAAACAATCAAACAAACAACCATGAGCCTACAACTAGCCTAAAATCATAACCTAAGAGCTTCAAAGACATATACTTCGACTCATATAGAGAGATCCCTCTCTGGACCTAGGAGGGCTAGATCCTAAGGTCTGAAAGTGGTTCTATGTTGTCTCATCTTTTGGTCTCTGTCAACCTGGCCAAAACATGGGAACCCCAACATAATGGCGACTCCGCTGGGGAATTCTGAGTACTTTTCACCTTAAACATTCGTAAAAACCTCAGAAACTTAGAACTCTGGTTAGGTTGACAGTAAGTCACCCATTTCTTGAATCAGCCTCCGTTATTGAATATCCACCATACTCTTAGACAGAGCCTGGAAAGGGCTAGGTAGCCTCCAGATTTCATCCTCTTTTCAGAGGTGACATATCTGGTAAATGCCCTCCCAGTCAATCTCTGGTTGGAGCTTGTTGTTTAGAGGAGATTCCTGAAAGGTGATAGTGCCTGAGCACTGTGGTGGACAGTGTATCCTTTAGAAACATCCTAAACCCTCCACCTGGCGACTCCATTGTTCCTAAACGTTAAAAGACTCCACTGGTGATCAGTAGGCCTGCTGATCATTTTGGTTTCACACCAGACCCCACTGGGAGACCAAACTCGAGACATAATGAAGACTCCACTGGGAGGCCAGCTCCTGAGACAACATTAACCACAGTAGAAGTAACGAGTAGGGTTAAGTTGCTTGGCTTATAAATAGCATTCTGGCTCTCAGAACCATTCACACAAGAGCTTATCCAAACCCTGACCCACCGGAAATAGTTGAAAATCCAGAGAGTATCCTCAAAGGAGCTCCTACACCCAAAAGACCAACCATTTCCAGCCACATTCTTAGAGCTAATTCTGCACCAGAAAACCCAACAGCTCTAGCACATTTCCCCCCTGACCTAGGCACACCAAATAGACTACCGAGAACTAGGTCATTCAATCATCTAGACCAGCAAGACCTCGAAGTTTACAATACACCATCTAACAGTGGTCAAAACACTAGGGACAGTGAAACCCCTCCTTCCACACCACCTGATTTTCACTTCCTTCAAAACTTGGGGCTCTCTCACCCTAGATCTGCTCAACAGACTTCTGCTGGTCCAAACATCCCTGTCATCCAAATACCAACTGCTCAAGCTAACCCTATACCCCATCATAACATCATTATGGCAGCTTGGTATGCACCTTTTCTTTTACCTCAACCCTTGTTACCCTTGCCCAATGATTATCAGTCAAAAATCCCACACTTCACTGCTAAAGAGTCCATAACAGCTCAGCAACATGTAGATAAAATGGAGGACTCTTTTGATTATATGGAAATTGATGATGAAACAATCAAAATGAGGATCTTTGCCCAAAGCTTAGGGGGCGAGGTCAAGAAATGGTTTAAAGGGTTGCCTCCTGGCAGTATTCAAGATCTCCCTGCATTATACCAGACATTTATAAACAAATGGGAGGTTAGATCAAACCCTCGCCAGCTCCTAGCAGAATACATGTCCCTTAAGAGGAATGTAGGAGAGAGTGTTCATGATTACACCACTAGATTCAACAGCATTTATAATGCTCTCCCTCCACACATGAAACCTCCACAAGGTATGGCCTTAGCAAAGTATCCTGATGGATTTGATGCTGACATGAACTATGAGCTAAGGGATAAAGAGTATACCACACTAGAAGACATGCAGAAAGGAGCCATAACCATAGAAGCAAACTTAATGGAAAAAAGGGCAAGATTAAAAGATGAAAAAAGGGTAACATATAGGGATGACAATGTAGCTTCCACATCTGATCCCAAATACGACAGACTTTCAAAAAATGTGGAAGAACTTCAACAAATGATAAAGAGGATGGTTTTCCAAAACAACAACCAAAACAGAAACCAGAACCAAAACATTAGAAGGAACAATGCTGCTCCCAACAGACAAAGAGAGTTAGATCAACAAATCATTCCCCCATTTCAAGAAAAATTTTTAGATGAAGACGAGGGAATCATTGAAGAGTCTGAAGGGAATACAATTAACATGTTTGAAGCAGAGGACTCAGTCCTTAACTGTGATTCAAAAGAAGACCAGCCCTCCACCACTGTTTGTGATGAGGAATGGTTGGAAACTGAGAATTACAGATTAGGATTTGAAGATGCCATGCTACAGGTCAGGGAACAATATGAAATTAGGAGCAAGAGAAGCCAAGATACTCCCAAAACAAAGGCTCCTGAGGTAACCATCAAGAAAAGACCTAAAAAAATTTCCAAAGCAACCTCTACAAACAACAAAACAACAGCTGAAAGTTCTGGTAAACATAAGGAGAAGGACAACCAGGACACCGAAAAACAAACTCAACCAACTAGCAGTACTAGCACTTCAGTTAGTACTCCTGATACAACTGTTCCAAACCTTGTACATAGTGAGAAAACACCAAATGACTCAGCTACCAAGGTAGCAAATAAAACGGAGCCAAGTGTTTCCAAGACACATTCCACTTTCAATTTAGAGAGTGAACTTGCAAAAATCAAAATTTCTGTACCATTATCTGAGCTGGCCACTCAGGATGTATATAAAGGCCAAATTTTGAAAGCATTGAATCTGGGAGAAATAAATGATTCTGTAAATTTGAATGATGATCAACCAGCCCTACTCTTTGGTCCCAAAATTGAAGGAAAGTTTCAGGAAGGGGTAGTTCCACCTTTTTATATCAGTCTCAACATTCATGACAAGATCCTTCATAATGCCATGCATGACTCTGGTGCATCACACAATCTAATGCCTAAGGTAGTGATGGAGAGGCTAGGCCTAGAAATCACCAGACCCTACAAAGACTTATATTCATTTGACTCTAGCAGAGTAAAATGCCTAGGCCTAATCAAAGACCTATGTGTGAGTCTGACCCAGATTCCTGCCAAGTGTATGGTCATGGATGTTGTGGTGGCAGATGTGCCACCAAAGTATGGCATGCTATTGTCAAGATCATGGGGAGCCAAACTGCAAGGAACAATGCAGATGGATGGCTCATATGCCACTATCCCTATATTTGGCCAACTTAGAAGACTGTATAGAGAGTCTCAGATGAAATTTTTAGTCAATAGCCCTGAGAAACCTGAAAACTCACCATTATACTCTGTACATACAGATCTAGACTCTTTCATTCTCTACAATGACCAATCCTCAGAAGAGCCGAGATCAGATAATGGACATACAAACATACAGCCCATGGATTTCAACATAATGGCTACTTTGGAAGAATACGAAGAAGAAGACCATGGGAAAACTGCTGAAAATATAACTCTGAATGAAACAGAAACATAAAAAAAATAGCAAGCTAGCCACCTCCCTGACCTCCATGCCCATAATGAACCACAAAATGACCCCCCTCCTAGCACAAACCTCACAACTCAACATAATGGCGAATCCAGCTGTAGGGGAGGGGATGAAGACGGAGTAAACAACGAACCCTTGTGGGAAATGAAATTTGATGGGTCCTGTACTAGGCAGAGTGCTGGAGCAAAAGTGTGGCTGCGTAACACAGGAAATGATCATGCAGAGAGCCACGCTGTGAATCTGCATTTCAAATGCACAAACAATATTGCAGAATATGAGGCTCTCATCCTGGGGTTGAATCTGTTGAAAAAGTTAGGAGCCAGTAAGATAGCTGTGAGAGGAGACTCAGAGTTAGTGATCAAACAGCTGAATGGCGAGTATTCAGCAAAACATCCCAGACTAAGAGCATATAGGAATGATACTCTAGATTTGATGAAAACGTTTGTTGAATATGAGTTAGTATTCATTCCTAGGGGGAAAAACGCAGTTGCAAATGGATTAGCTTGCCTAGCTAGCTCATATCCTAAGGCCCCATTTGATCAACAAATTATCATTCAGATCAAATTCAGGCCTGCAGTGCCAGACAATGAAAAATACTGGCAGGTTTTCGAAGGAGACAAGCAGATTGAGGATTTCCTGACAGGCATAAATGAGTTTGAATTTTCTGATTCAGACTCCAAATATGATAGCTTCTGCCTAGATGAAGATTCCTCAGATGAGGAAGAAACACCTTGTAACGTAGAAACTCCCTGTAACATAGCAATAAATCTTTTTTCTGATAAAAGTGGAAATTTTAACGAAAATATTGAAAATGCAGAAAATGAAGAGGTCGAAGTGCTGCAGGCCAAAGACAAGAATATACCTAGAGGCCTGGCACCCTTAGAGGACCTCTTTGATTTTGATGACGTAGCAAAAAATCCCACAATTGAACATTCTGATTATGATGTGGAAGAATGCAACATTGGCACTGAAGACAAACCCAGAATGATAAAAATGGCTAAGTCTATACCTGCAAACATGAAGAAAAAATACATTGACTTGTTTAAGGAATTCATTGATGTGTTTGCATGGAGCTATGAAGACTTAAAGGCCTATGACACCAACATCATACAACACAAGATACCACTAAAGGAAAATTAGAAGCCTTTCAGACAAAAACTTCGAAGAATCAATCCAAAACAATTGCCTGCAGTAGAGAAAGAGATCAGGAAGATGTATGATGCAGGCATAATAGTCCCTGTAAGGTTTTCTGATTGGGTGTCAAACTTAGTGGCTGTAAGGAAGAAAACAGGGGAGATCAGGCTATGCATAGACTTCAGAAACCTCAATAGAGCCTCCCTGAAAGACAACTACCCTTTGCCTAGAATGGAGCATATCCTACAGAAGGTAGTAGGCTCTAAGAGAATCTCCCTGCTTGATGGTTTTTCAGGATACAACCAAGTTCTGGTACTCCCAGAAGATCAACTCAAAACAACTTTTACCACTCCATGGGGCACCTTCATGTACTTGAAAATGCCTTTTGGATTGATGAATGCTGGAGCTACCTTCCAGAGAGCAATGGATATTGCTTTCTCAGATGAGATTGGACACTTTATAGTCATCTACTTGGATGACTTGACTGTCTTTTCTAAAACTGAAGAAGAACACTTGAAACATCTGAGGAAAGTCTTTGAAAAATGTAGAAGGTATGGTCTGTCCCTAAATCCTAAGAAGACTGTTTTTGGGCTGCAAGAAGGTAAACTTCTTGGCCACATTATATCTGAGAAAGGGATTATGATAGACCCACAGAGAGTTGAGGGAATACTTCGAATTACACATCCAAGAAACATCAAGGAATTGCAGTCCTTCATAGGGAAGATCAATTTCCTTAGAAGATTTATCCCCAATCTTGCCGAGCATCTTAGGAAAATGACTGAAATGCTAAAGAAAGATGCAGGAATTAAGTGGACTGTTGAAGCCAAGAAATCTTTTGAGTCAGTAAAACTTGCACTCACTCAGGCCCCTGTCCTTATCAGCCCTGACTTCTCAAAATATTTTCTGATCTTTTCATTTGCTTCCCAACACACAATAGCTGCAGTTTTGCTACAGAAAAATTCAGAAGGTAATGAACAGCCTATAGCCTTCTTCAGTAAAGCCTTAAGAGATGCACCCTTAAAGTACAACATCATGGAAAAGCAGGCCTATGCTCTGATTAAGGCCTTAAAAGACTTTAGGGTGTACATTCTGCATTCTCACTCCATTACCTATGTGCCAAATATAGTGGTTAAGGATATCTTGTCCCAAGACCCTGATGGGAAAAGGGGCGAATGGATTGCTACCATCTTAGAGTATGACCTCGAAATTAAACCCACCAAGCTGATCAAAGGTCAAGGCCTGGCCCAATTAAATGCTGAATCTAATCTACAGGCCCTTGACATTAACATGATGAATGCCTTAGATGAGCAGGAAGGGTTGCCCCATCCAACTGCTGAGGAGCAGTTTCAGAACTCTCCTTGGTATACTGATATCCTTTACGTGCTCACTAACCTCAATGCCCCTCCAGAACTGTCCAAAACAAAGGCCAGATTCATAAAACTCAAAGCTCGAAATTACTGCATTATGAATGAAAGTCTATATTGGAAAAATCCAAATGGCCTTTTGCTGAAATTTTTGTCTGAAACTGAAGCTGAAAGAATCAAACAGGAATTCCATGCTGGGGAGTGTGGAGGCCACCTGAGTTGGAAAACCACTGCAAATAAGATACTCAGGGCTGGTTACTATTGGCCTACACTCTTTAGTGATGTCCATAAAATGATTCTTGCCTGCCACAAATGCCAAATCTTTGAGGGCAAAAGAAAACTCCTTCCCCTCCCTCTGCAACCGATCACCATAGAAGGTCCTTTCATGCAATGGGGCCTAGACTTTATAGGAGAAATTCATCCTGCCTCCTCTGGACAACATAAATGGATCCTAACTGCTACAGATTACTTCACTAAATGGATAGAAGCTATACCCACTAGGAATTCCACTGACTCTGTCATCATTAGGTTCCTAGAAGACTTCATCTTATCTCGTTTTGGTTGTCCAAGGAAAATAATCACTGACAATGCTGCTGCTTTCGGATCCAAAAGAATGGTTGATTTCTGTCACAGGTACGGAATAGCACTTGGACATTCAACTTCCTATTACCCCCAGGGTAATGGCCTAGCTGAATCATCAAATAAAAGCCTGGTTACAATCATTAAGAAGCTGCTGGAAGAGAACAAAAGGTCATGGCATAAAAATTTGATACATGCCTTGTGGGCAGACAGGCTCACTACAAAGAAATCTATTGGCATGTCACCCTTTCAGCTGGTTTATGGGACAGAAGCAGTTTTTCCTACTAGTCTTGGAGTTCCAGTGATCAAACTTGTCCAGGAGATCCAATCAGAGGAAAACAGTATGGTAAGGAGAATCAATGAAACTATCCATCTGCAGCAAACAAGAGAGCAGGTTTATAGCAGAGCTGTCAAAGTACAGGAAGGCATAAAGAGACAGTTTGACAAAAGAACCAAAGCTTCAGATTTCAAGGTCGGAGTTAAGGTTCTGAGATGGGATTCGAGAAGAGAGGACAAGGGCAAACATGGTAAGTTTGACAGTTTGTGGCAAGGTCCATATATCATACAAGCCACTGTGGGTCCTAATGCATTTTTCCTGCAAGAACTTGATGGCACAAAATTTTTTGGGGGTCCTGTCAATGGCAGGATGCTCAAACATTACTTCTATTGATTTTCTATTTCCAGTTTCATCTCCATTGTACATACCATTGCAAGTTTTCATTTTTGGAGAAAAGAAAAAAAAAAAAAACAGAAAAATGTTCCAAAAAACAGAATGAAAGATGGAGGTTCAGATATGCTCAAAACATGAACCTCTAAAATGTAAAGGAATAGGCTCAAACCTGATCAAAATCTGAGCCAAAAGGAAGTAGAATAGCTGATCCTAATATGCTCAAAATCTGGATCAGCAGTGAAAGAGAAACCAGCTCTAATATGCCCAAAACCAGAGCTGAAGCAAAGGAAAGAGGTGACTCAAATATGCTCAAAACCTGAGTCACAAGAAAGAAAGAAGGATGTTTCATAGTTGCAGAATTCCATGCCTTCATAGTTTTGTTTTCTACAAGTTTCTACCCAGCAAGTCAGACAGTCTAATCCTGACTTGGCTGTGTTTAAATTTCCTGTCTTAGAATGTAGGTGAAGAAACCTGTTGGACAGTTTAATCCCAACAGGTAGTAGATTAGGTAGAGAAATAGATGAGGTCAACGGTCTAATCTGGCCTCATGGAGCAATAAGGGTAAAATTAGAATAGGTGTGTTTTTTTTTTGCAAAATAAAATGGAAAGGGTCTGCTAGTTCAAATGCACCCGAGGGAAAATTGTAGAGCTGTAGTTTGGGTAGGTAGATTGGTTGGGAAATGTTTTTGCTGATGTTTATATCACACTGTGGTAGCTAGAATTGAAGAAGAAAGATGGCTTATGACAGCAGGCATCTGGCCTACTCCAAATATTATCTCTGGTTTCTTGTCTCCTCCAAGGAGAAGCCATCCCCATGTGGAGCCACTGTTAGCCCCCCTATGAAATTCTTGACAAGCAAGCTGGGGGCTGAACTGTTTTGGAGCCTTCAAGGAATGTATTTCCCCTGAAAACTCGTCCTCCTTGAAGTCTCTGAATGCTGCTCCTAACATATAGCCCCTCTGCTGATTCATTTTTTCAAAAGGCCCATTTTTCCCCCTATATCCTGCAAATTTCCCCATCCCAACCTCTGTTTTCCCTTTGTCAAAATTCTCCTTTAATCCCCCCATTATCTCCTTAAAATTCCCCTAAAATCCTACCTCAACCCCACCATCACCTCTTTATTTCTCCAAATTTCCATTTCACCCCTTTATCGTTACCTCCCTTGGGCCTGAAATTGCATTCAAAATGAGTTAAAATGATGAAATTTATGAGTTTGGGCCTTAGCCCCCTTCCCCATTAGTCCCGGCACCTTCCTCTCTCATAAGACCTGGCACCGGAACCCAAGGCTAAACCCTCCAGGCGCTTATCCCCTCCAAAGCTTCTCCGCGCGAAAAATCATCAAAAAACCTTTGAAAACGCGCATTTGTGGGTTTTAATATATTTTGTTTGATCGACGAACCTCGACCGTCCATTAAAAATCCGATCCAACGGCGCGGAGCCCGCCCAAAATAGTGGACCCCGCCTGTCATACGTCATCCGCCCAGAAACCGCCGGTTTATTCCGCACCGCCCCGCGTGCTTGGTGGTTTTTCCCCAGAGGCCAGTGATTCCATTCATCTTCTACCACGCGTCCCCCTGTACTATTCTGAAAACCGCCATTTCGCACATTAATCTTCGGATGAAAGCCGGGCAGTGGAATTCACGATCACCATCCGATCTCGAGCGCTTCATCCTACGGTCATGATTCATCGAAGCTGCAAACTGCTTAACCTGCTGTCCCTCGCCCCCATGGCCCACAGTGCGTCGCGTTCCGCGGTCGATCTCTTTGGATATCTGACGGTCCAGATCTGTCCATGTATTGTTGACCAGTCCACGGTCTCCCGCCTCACCCCGTCTTGCCACGTCATTGCCACGTGTACGCCCTGTAATCTCTCTGTCTCCGTCACTATATCTTTGGTTTTGTCATGTTTTTTAATGTTTTTCGTTCGTCTATTATGTGCATTCACGCTGTGTTTCATTATTCCTCCAACAGAGCATTCTGTCATCATTTTTCGCGATTTCTCCCCAGTTCTCCGTCTGCATGGTTATTTTCCACGTCCACAGTGTGTCCTCACCTCCTCCATCATCCACGTACATGGATTTCTTCACAGTTGATTGTTTTGCAGGGTTGCTAGAAGTGAAATTCTCCATGTTTCTGTCGTACCATCTTAAATGGAGAGTTTGTAGGCAGAATTAAATCCGAGGGCCGGCACTACCATAAAATTGTCAAAGAAAGCTGCTGACATGATTTACATTAAGGAAAAGGTAGATTTCGAACTCTGAGAATCTCCCATCACCATTAAAACCCGAGCTACCCTGACAGAAGCAAATAAAGCGACCGAATGTTTCAGTGCAGAGAAAAAGGAAGGTTAAAGCGGGCTTATGAAGGTCTTGAGCTTTTAATCCGAAGTTTGGAAGGCTAAGCAGCAGATTGCAGACCCTGAGGATAAATTCAAAGGACCCCGAGCGCAGGCAAAGGATAATATCGTAGCTTTTCATTATTATATTTTTTTCTTTATCGTGATTATCACCAAAAGATGTCAAGATCAAATCTGGAGCAGATCATTCTCTCACAAGGAAGGTGACAGAGATTAAATACATAGCATTTCAAGTAGAATGGGTTTCGGCCCTACATTCATTGTTATGTTTAATGATACATTTAATTTCCACCTGCTCCTTCAATCGATCTTAGGTTCATCCTTTGCTATAAAGCACAGCAGGAAACATTGTAATGGTTGTTGATGAGAAACCAGTGGAATGCAAGCGTTGTTCCTTTTTAAGACAAGTCCTCTGTGTATATTGTAAGATAGACTGAGATTAGATGTATTCAGACTGAATGTTCAAGCTATGGGCTCTGATGTACCTGATTGGTGTTGTTTTTAATATGACAAGCATGTTTCTTTGGATCCTAATCTAAAGCAGCTAGTGATGTTTCCTCTTTCTCTGTATTTGTGATTGACTTGCTCTTATGTTATGTTCCATTTCATTTCATTTCTACTCGTAGGCAACAAAAGTATAATATAGGATTCACCCTTGATAGGTGCCCTATGTTTCCTGCTCTCCCTACCTCAATGTTTTCTGCTTATATGTGTATCTGAATGTTGATTTCAATTGATTTAACCATTGTAGTGGATGGTATTTCCTGCTCTCTGATGTATGATTTGATGAAGTCCATGTTTAGATGTTCTTGGTAAGATTTAGCTGGAAGGTTTGGGAACATTGGGGATTAGTGTTAGCCCTGTCCACTAGGATATTTGCACGACCAGCTAACCTTTCCAAGATCCCTCGTTTTGCCTCTAATTTTTTCCAAGCAGGTCTGGAGTTAAATGACCTCTGACCCAATCTATAGACAGAGTTGGTTGGTTCTCCTCCTTTCATTTTCTGTCCTTAATGTCCCATTCCACCAATCATCCTTTAAGATCCAAATGCTCTAGATGACTAGCCCAAATGAAAGCTTGCACATTGGTTACAAATAAATCCTTTCTTGACTCCATAGCCCAATGGCTTTGATGTTCTTTGATTTATCTGTCTCTGCCTAAGCTTCACCTTTGCTCATCCTTGTCTTCTATTGGTCCTTCCTTTCCTGATTCCCTCCAACCAAACACAAACAATCAAACAAACAACCATGAGCCTACAACTAGCCTAAAATCATAATTTAGAGCTTCAAAGACATACACTTTGACTCATATAGAGAGATCCCTCTCTGGACCTAGGAGGACTAGATCCTAAGGTCCCAAAGTGGTTCTATGTTGTCTCATATTTTGGTCTCTGTCAACCTGGCCAAAACATGGGAACCCCAACAAAGTTGATTAGTTCAGCATGTACATTAACAAAGTTTTACTCCCTTTCTATATGGTTTTTGGCCCTTCCCTCGTTCAATATGATACTAGTAATCAAATGAACTAGTGTACACTTACATAGAGTAAATTGTAATGGTATTACCGTAAGAAGTTAATCGTATTAGCTTATCTGTAACGGTGTAATGATATCATGTTCACCACATCAGCGATTATGGATGTACTTATACCTATGGAATACACTGATATTATGTAAACTACCTCTATAAGAGCTTAAGCTTACCTTATTACGTAAACAGGGTCTATAAATCCCATGTATTAAGGAATAAAGCACGCATAAGAGTGTTCTGTAATACTAGCTATAAGATCCCAGGAATATCCGTAATGAATAAGCAGGTAATAACACATCAAAGCTGGATACTCACTTACCTTGTATGTATTTATATAATACTATGTTTCCCTAATCATCATCTTATGCAAAGCTTGTTCAGGTTAAGGAGTTAATACTATGTGTAAAGATAAGTAATCACATAATCATTCTAATAATCATGTTCTCTCGATTACACTATACTATATACATATCACTATCTACATATGGGATTAGAAGTAAGCTATAAAGGTGGTACTGCTTAAGTATTTACTACTTTAACTAGTAAACACGTATCGAAGCTTGTGCTTATTACGGATCCTCTACTAGCTCTATTGGAATATACTAGCTCTATTGGAAAAAGCAGCTTGTATCGAGTATAAGTATCAATGTAATCAAACATAGGTAAACGAATATCGATGATTTCCATTGCTTTCAACATAGCATACCAATCAGAGTCATGCAGTGAAAATCATCAAGCTCAAATACACTTGATTACAAGTATACCAGTAATGAACCATAAAAATCAATGGGAAACACTATGCCTGGGAAAAAAGCATGTGAGACTAGTTCCAACATAGCTCTTACTCGATCAGCTTCAACATGGTGACATATCTAGCTCAGTCTATCGTATTAGCTAAGGGTTCATGTAATAAGCTAAGAACAGTTTGGCATTACAGAAGACATTACAGAACACATTGCATTACGAATTTTTCCCTTGTGAAAAACAGAGGAGGAGCAGGACAAATACCTGGTAATTTTCTCGCTTGAAGTCACCGCAGACCAACAACGCAGACGGAAGTAGTAGCACAGACAGAAAAACGCGCGAACAAATAGACCAGCAGCAGCACAAATAGAAAAATGCACGAATAAACAGACACACAAAAACACAGTAAACAAATAAATTTCGCAGGCGATATATTTATAGGAACTAGTTCAGCCGAACTATTTTAAGAGTAAAAGTTCGGCCGAACTCAAAGTTCGGATGAACCTTTGTTGCTGGTTTTCCCATATCCAGCAAAAATTTTGTTTTCCCACACCGTCGGTGTGCCGTCAATCTAAACGAAAGCACGAGTTCGGCCAAACTTTCTCAGAAATTTCGGCCGAACTATTGCCGAAAAAAAAAATTTGCCCCCGATTCTCACAAAAGTGTAACCCATCTTCACATATCCGCCCTTTTGCATCAATGACCTGCTTACCCTTGTCGGGTTCCAACTTAGAATCAGAACATGCATCTATCTCTGAGTCTCTCATCTCGGAAACCAGTGATGAGAACTTTGCGCGACATTCATGCATGTTGTGAGTGGGGATTTTATGGAACTCACACCACTTGCCAGTGTCCTTCTTTGCCTTACTGTCACCCTTAGCTTGCGGCTTCGAGGAGTTGCCTTGTGGGGTCCCATTTGGGCTTTGTCCTTTGCTTTGTGGCTTGGGGGCCCCTTTTTTATTCTTTTAGTTCACATATCCAAAGTCTCGCTTCTTATGCTTGAATTTCTGCTCAATTTTGGCGGCATATCGGCATGCTACACCAAGCGAGGAGATGTCCAGGAACTCCATCTCCTCTTGAATGAATTTGTGCAAACCACTATGGTACTTGAAAACCAGATGTTTATTAGAATATATGATACCCAACTTTATGCGCAGGGTATGGAAAATATTTGTTAGCTCATCTACATCTTGATCCCTCTACTGCCGCAACGTAGTCCATTGTATGTACTTGTCTTCATAGCTCCCGACAGGGTAGTACTATTACTTGATGGCATCTCAAAAAGAATTCCAAGCGGTTGCAGCCGAGAATAGCGAGTGTTCCCCCTCGTCCTTTTTCTCATAGTAGGTTTCCCACCAATCCTTGACGTGGGGGTGGCTTTCAAGATTGAAAAAGTAATATTTTCCCTATTGGAAAAAAACATGAATAGAAAAGTATCCTTCCAACAGATTTAACCATTTATCTATTACATTTGCATCTATCTGGACTTCAAATGTGGGAATGTCAAATTTGACTTGTACCTTAAAGGGATTGGCGCCTCCATAGTGGTTGTTGGGTGAAGATGTGCCTCCTTTGTTTCTCGAGGGCCTCGTCGAGCAATATTTTGATAGGATATCCTGCTCCCTCGTATTTCTTTTTGTCTGCCATGGGATTGTGTCAGGATTTGCGAGGTTGATCTTACAAGGATTCAACCAGATCGAGCCCTAACTCATTATACCATGACCTCGTTGGGGACATGAAAAGAAAAACTGAGAAAGAGCAGACCGCTCTGATACCACTATTCTGAATTTATGCAGGAACACAACATAATACAAATATAAACATGGACATAGAGATGCAACATAAATATAAATTCATTTAATTAATATCAAATACTGAAATATGCTTACATATAGAATGGAAATAAAATAGCTCGGGCGATGTTAGCTTATCTCTGAGAAGATGTGTGCGGTTACATGCCTTTGAAATGTGTTACAATGAGGTTCGAATGCCTATTTATTATTTAGAAACAATGGAAAACCCTAAACATCCAAATACCTAACCCTAGGAGATGAAGCGCCAAAATTATGGTCCCCATTTGGGTAAATTGGTACATCAACTTCCCGGGGACGTAACTTTGGCATACGATATTCGTTTGACGTGCACAATACCTGGTTATAAAGATCTATCCAAGGAATACAACTTTTGAGTGGACAACATTTTTCATAAAGCCATTTTGGGCCTGGTTTTCCCAAAAAAATATCGTTTAGGGCCTCAAAACGGCTCTAGAAGTTCACGTCCTGAAAAACTGCCAAAAATAGTAAACTATGCTACAATTAAGGAAACTGAAAGAAACAATGGTGGCAGTCCAAGTGGAATAGGTGGGTGGCCACCAATATCCACCTGGATCAAAAAAAAAAACTACCTTACACAATATTTAACAAAAAAAAGTTGTACTCTAGTTTTGCATTTCCCATCATCATGTCTCCATATGTTTATTGGATAATCTCCTCATCTTTTACCACAATTTGAATAGAGCCAATCGAAACCTTTTTAGGGGTGACCAAAGAGTGAGAGCTCCTAGTAAGGGCTAATTCCAATTCATATAGCATGCCAAAATAAACTTTCAATTTCTCAATTTTCCTGCAATGGTGAGATATTGTCTTTGAAATTTGTTCATGCCTTGATATGTGATAATCAATTTGACTAGTCATTTTATTAATAAAATGAGAGAGGGATACTTGTATGTTTTATATATGATGTTTACTTATTTGTTGAGCTTAGTGAAATTTTGAGGTTCATTAAATAACACAATAACCAAAATTATTGTGTTTGCCCATCTTTGGCTAATACTAACACCACTAGGATAGAACAAGATTTGGCCTTGAGACAAGCCAATTACCAAATACAAGGGGAGAAATACTATACAATGCTCATACCTTGGAGTAAAATTAATCCAAGCTAAAAAATTAACCAAGGCACATAACAAAGATCAAATCGAGTCTGAATCTTACCCACTCTTTGAATCAAAAGAAACCCACATAAACAAATTAAAGTCTGGCCTAGTTTCTAGAAGATGGATAGTGAAATATTCCTTAAATACAAAATGATCACCTTTGCTTAACTCCTTTAGTGGTAAAAATCCAAATGAAATTCCCAAATGAAAAACCACCTACAACACTCCCAACCATCTTCATGGATTTAATAAACTTCACTTCAGACATGTGCAAATGTGGAGATTGTTCCAGAGGTCTAGAGGGTTTTAATGTCCATCCTTTCACCGTGATGTTTTGTTATCATTTTTCTAGGCACACTTATTTCATTGAAAAACAATATGCTATACTTCTAATATTGATGGGAGGTTGGATATGAAATGAACCCCCCATTTATTCTTATCAGTCCAACTTTGAGTAAGACAAGTTTATTTGCCTTAAAATCTACTTAATTGTTGAGGGCCCTCATAATTTGATAGAAATATATGGACTCAAAGCTCCTTGTCATCCCATAAATTTTTAGATGACCCTTACAAGACTAATATCCTTGTATTTTAATGAATTCCTCAAGTATTGAATTATGACTGTTGAATTCCCACTATAGAGAGACACGTGATCCCTCTTAAGGTTGGAACCTCGAATCCTTAATAAAGAACCAACTCCTTTGCTCATAAAGAACCAAATCCTTAATAAAAAACCAAATCGGTCAGCCAAATCCATTCTTATTCTTTTAGCACTCTATATTGATCCCTTTTACTCCCTCACAAGAATCGATTCTATCAAAATTCCATGTACTTTGGTTGCAACTGGTCTTGAAAAAGGGAACCCATAGTTGAATATTAATCTATTTCTTGACAACCATATCCCAACATAAAAATTTAGCCATTTCTAGTGGGGGCTTCTTGAAAAATATACCATTATAGATTTAATGCCATGTGGTAAAATCTCTCTCTAGTCCTCTTGAAAGACCACTCTTTGCCCCATCATCTCAAAGGTAATATTCCAAATATGGTTTTTTACTTCATACTCTAAAAAATTTGCCCCAATGTTTCTTCAACCTTGTAGCATAAAATACACCTTCATGTGCCCTAAATCCCCTACTTCTATAAACTATCTTTCATTAGCAATTTCCCATGGGTCATAGTCCAATAAGATATTTTTCACTTTTGTTAATCCATCCCATCCCATATTTGACTCCATCCCAATGATTAGAGAGGTTGAGGATGCTCATTTAATTTCAAATAATGTCCTTGACTATATATATGTTTCCTTAATGGGCCCAACTCCTATAGTCCTAAGAAAAAATATTTAGAGGTGTCACTGAACCTAGATGAGAAAACAAGGGAAACAACTAAGACTTGACTAGAGTATGGATTTGGATTTTTTTACCCATTAAGCATGAATTTAGTTTATGATGGTTCCTTTTAGTCTACTTATTCGAAGTTGTCACCCAAAAGTTCTAGCTCTCAATATTCTAGATTTAAAAGAATTGATTGCAACATTGAATCTTCCAATATAGTAAACCTTATTACTCATAATACAATATGTTAGTCATCTAATAAAGTTATGGCTCTTAATTCATGGAAACTCAAGATGCACAATGTTACAAACTATTTATGACCTAATTCCTCCATGAAATTAGTGAAATATTTTCTTTCAAAAAATTCAGCGCCATTTTCTTTAAAAAATGGTTATATTTATATTAGCAAAATGACAAC